>CAUEEP010000897.1:520000-947195 GCA_958450365.1 Mesorhabditis belari
CTTGTTTGGAAAGAGAACTGTTTTAAAATAAAATAAATCCAGTTTGAGCAATTGTACCGGATAAAGCTAACGTCTTTGCCTTTCAAATAACAAATTTTGAAATTTTCAAAACTTTTCAAGAACCAAACTCTGTTTACACCTTTCGCCTTCAATTTTCCACAAAATTTCCTCCCAAGTTTTTCTGAGGAGTGACAGATTGAGGCTTTCTTCGTTCTTTTTCTTCTTTTTCTTCTTTTTCAAAGCTTTCAGACCCACTTTTTTTGATGGAATTTTTTGAAAAAAATGGGAAATAGCAAGAGTCTTCAAAATTTTGCTGTGGACATCTCAATTCCCATTGGGAATTTCCGGGAAAGGACTCTGAACTGAACATGGAAATGAATGAAGAGATCAAATTTACACCCAGCTGTGATTCAACTTTCAACTTAGGGTGATGACATTTCAAGAAATTCTATTCTTCTCTCTCTTCTTTTTTTCAACAGATCGTTCAACAACTTAGATCGTTTCTGCTTATGATTTTTGTTTTTGGTTTTATCTTTTTTGTAAAGTTGTAAAATTCGTCTCAACTTGTCGACCTTTATTGACTTTAGCAATGTGAATTTAGTTTAAAATGGAAAGTAAGCTAGTTAGATAGTTTCTAGCTGACTAACTTCTAGCTTTCTAGCTAGTTTTCAACAAATTTGCATATAAACTATTAGGTTGAAAGGAAAGTTCTCGGAAAAAGTTTGCACGATGATTTCTCAAAAACCAAACAATGAATTCTTCCCAGACAAGACATAAAAGGCAAAGACGAACAATTTGTATCCTCACAAAGCAACACATTAAATTTGAACAAACATCATTTAGAGTATATATTATAGAGTATATATGTTGTGTCCGATTTAGATTTCCGTCCGATTTAGATTCAATCTAAATCGGACGTCCGATTTAGATTGAACCTATCGCGGACGTCCGATTTAGATTACAGTCTATATCGGACGTCCGATACAGATCGAACAATAATAAACGTGCTTAATATATGTTCTTAAGCGTTTTTTTGCAATTTTCTGCGCTTTTCAAAGAAATTTTCAAAGAACATATGTTAAGCACGTTTATTATTGTTCGATCTGTATCGGACGTCCGATATAGACTGTAATCAATAAAAGACCTTTGAAAAATGCAGAAAACTACAGAAAACGCTTAAGAACATATATTAAGCATGTTTATATTATTGTTCAATCCATATAAGATTTAGATTGAATCTAAATCGGACGTCCGATATAGACTGTAATCTAAATCGGACGTCCGCGATAAGTTCAATCTAAATCGGACGTCCGATTTAGATTGAATCTAAATCGGACGGAAATCTAAATCGGACACAACATATATATCGAAATAAAACTCACTCATTGTCAATAAGGTCGAGGTCTTGTCTGTTTTGGATTTTAATGATAGCTGTTTGATGCTAATATTAGGTTGGAAAGAAAGTTCTCGGAAAAAGTTTGCAGGTTGATTTCTCAAAAAACAACCCATGAATTTTTCCCAGATTTCTTGATATAGACTATATTTCAAAAAGTCTTTGACAAAAAAATAGAGTGAGCCTCAGGTAAAAATAAGAGATTTCTTCAGCTGAAGTGACTTGGTCACTTTTTGAGTGACCAGCCTTTAGACAAGCTTTTAATAGGTTAATGAATAGGCAACTTGGCAATGGGCAATGGGCTCCACAATTTTTTCTCTTCTTTTACACTTAAAAACCACACTCCAGCCTTTTAACTAAACTTTCTGCAGCTTCAAAACTAGCATCAATCTAGCATTCAAAAACCATCTCGAATTTAATAGGTTTGCTCAATCAAAAATGCAACTTCTCGATTTCCCTCAGAATTCTAAATAATGTTTTGCTTACATTATCCAAATTGGCCACAATGGGAATTCCCTTCTCCAAAAATTCCAAACATTGCCCGATTCAGAAGCTCGGATTTCTCATTCTCATAATTTATGCAATTTCGGTCATTCCTCTTTTACTTGCGGTTTCATTTTTTGATCACTGCGAGTACCCGGAAGACGAAGAAAAAAAAGGGGAAAAGCTCATATTAGAAATGGGATTTGCTCTCGTTCCCTTTCTCACATTTCATTTCAAATTCCTTGCAGTACCAGTCTTTTTTTCCAGCTTTTGCACGGATTCCCTTGTCTTTTCTTGGTACAAGGATTCTTACAAACAAGGCTTTTACAAAGTTCCAAGAACTCTTCTCCAAGAATAGCCTAGCCAACGCTTTTTTCATTGGCCAACCTAGGCCCACGGCTAAAGCATTGGCTTCTTGGAACACCTTTTTGGAACGTTGACTGTTTGTCAGTTGTGCTTGTCAGCTCAAGAACTCAAGCTTAGGAACAAGAACAAGAACAAGAACGTGTTTAGGCATATATCTTCAACTCAACTACCAATTATTCCAATAAAAGAGCCCCTTTAGACGAAATTTTTAATTTTTTCGAATTTATTAACTTTCGGATAGTAAAATGCTCAACTTTTTAAAGACTTCCAAAGGCTTTAAATAATAGTTATTGACTTAAAAAGCTTAATGACGTCGAAAACCGGATCGAAGACCTGTTCACATACGGCAGATTTCCAGATACGAGAGGAAATCTTTCTTACTATGTGTGGGGACGGGAGATGAGATTATGGACTGCAAACTTTCAGAGATTATGACTGGATTATGACTGCAAACTTTCAGAGAAAGCGACAATGGGTGGGACCTGGAGTTACACCAGCAAAGGATGTGCTCCCAGATCCCCACCAGAAGAAGTACATGCTATCGGCTTGGTGGGATCACTTAGGTGTCATTTATTGGGCGCTTCTCGATAAGCAAACAAACAATCAATGCTCTATTATACAGCGATCAGCTTAAGAAAACTCGATGAGAAAATTGAGGACAAGCGCCGCGATGTGAAAAAGGCCATTCTCTTAACACGATAAGACCCGTCCACATACGGCAAAGTTGGCCCGCTCCACAATCCACGAGTTGAACTGGGGACTCTTACCCCACTCTACTATATTCTCCTGGCCTTAGTCCTACAGATTACCAACTTTTTCGATTGATGAAACACTCCCTGGATGGAGAGCACTTCCTTTCCTCAAAAAAATGGCTCCAAGACTATTTTGACTCGAAACCAAAAATTTTCTGAGAGGGCAATCCGCCAATTGCCTGTAAAATGAGCGAAAGTCATCGCAAATAATGGAGACTATTTCGATTAAAATCCTCTTTTGGTTGTCAATAAATATCGTTTTGAATACTTAGTTTAAAACCAAATAGAATGTTTACGGTAGTGCTTTTTAAAACTTTTTAAAATGCTTCCAATGCTAACCATGTCATCTTGGCAAAACGCAGAATAACAACGATTCCTCGTAGTACTTTAATACAAATTTCTCACTGAAGTCAGAGAGCCAAAAGTCTTATCCATTGGCTTGCCAACAAATTTGGTTCAGGCCAAGACTTTGGATTTTTTGAAACATCCGGCTTAAGACTGTTCTCGTCTGACGTAAAGTTTGACCATTTCTTGGACAGGCTATTATGCTAATAAGCCAGTCTTGTACTTGTATAGCTGGCCAAGCATGAACACAAATATCAATTGATATTATTTTTTGGCAAACAGAGGCTTTCATTGATCCTTTTTTCATTCCTCTCCTCAAAGGCCATCTCTAGTTTTTGATCCACAGCTAAAATGAGAATCTCTCGCAAAGCTTTCCTTCCAAAATCTCTTTTTTTCTTTCGTTCAGTTATTGAAACGCGCGACGAGACTAATTTCATTCGAAGTTCTTCTCGAAAAAACTCCATCGCCTACACCGTTTTTGGGAAAATTGGTCAATCTTCGATTTCATATCACTTTGGTTTTTCGTTTCGTTTTATTCAAATTGAACGATTTGATTGGAATATCTTCTTCATCTTCTGGCCTCAAGAATTCTTTTCTGTGCCTTACTAGGGGTTGTTGTTTATTTACCACCGAGCTTCGAAGTGCGACCTAACCTGTTTTATCCTAATCTAACCTATTTTTCAAATCTAAATATAACCTAACCTGTTTTTCCCCGATTCCGAATCTCTAGATCATTTGTGTGCGTTCAAATTTTCCATTTAAATCTGTTTAAAGCTGTGTAAAAAGTTTTAAAGTTGTTAAACTTGTGTTTATGTGTAAAACAAGCAAAATTTTAACCCAACTTCAAGCTTGAACTAAAGCCAAAAAAATTGAGAGCCTAGCGCACTTACCACTTGACCACAATGACACGTCTTCGAAGAACGCAAGATCGCTTGAGGACTCACACGGTCAGATAATTAGCGCAACACTCCAAAATTGCTTTTTTTTCTTCTTACACACAAACTTCAAACGGATTTAAATCGAAAATTTGACCGCCTTACACACAAATGACCTAAATATTCAAAATCAGCAAAAGATTTTCTACAAAATAAGTTAGATTCCACTTTGAAACTCGGTGTTAAATAAATAAAAATCCTTAGTTAGCTACAGTACACCAGTAAATCCAGCTATAATATACCCAAATTTACATGTCAGATTATGATTTGACGGTTTATGGTTTCGGAATCGGACTCTCCGTATGAGGCTTGATTAGATAATTTTGAAATAAAATCTAAACATCAATTTGTGCCTTTCCCTAGTAAGCTTTACTTTAAAGTTCTCAAACTTAAAACCCAGATTTACTTCATTTTCGGGTTTTTTTCCAGAAAGACCCGCCAACACTGGGTGAAATCTCATTGTGAAAAATAGAGGATGGAGGGAGAAGGGCACTCAAAAAGGGAAAGGAGAAATGAGGGGGCAATCCAGGGGCACAAAAATTGAGAAATGGATGAAGAAATTGGGGGAAAGGTAAAGAAAGGAAAGGAAAAGAAATGGATTGGCTTTCGGTCATTGTTTGGAGATTTGAGAAAAGAACGTGTATTTCAGGGTTTGCCGGAGAGTTTCTTGTGAAGCTTTTTTTGTCTGATGGGTCACAGGGTTGCAGTTTCAGAATCGTTTGCCATTTCTGAACTAGCTTCACTTTTTCTAAAACCTTGTTTGTTTCGATTTTGAATTGTAAAGTCAGATTGGGAATTTGGGAAAAGAAGGTGTATTTCTGGGTTTGCGGGAGGATTTCTTGTGAAGTTTTTTGGCTTGATGGGTCACAGAGTTGCAGTTTCAGAATCGTTTGCCATTTCTGAACTAGCATCACTTTTTCTAAAGCCCTGTTCGCTTCGATTTTAAATTGAAAGGCCAGGTGTGAATCTCTAAATACCGTATACAATTTTTTTTGAGAAAACGATGTAATTTGGGATTTTGTATTGAATCGGATTCGATCTCGTTAGATCTGGTTTTCGTTTTTCAATTTTTTCTGTTTGTTTTCAAGTTTTTACTTTCTGTTTTCAAGATGTAAAGTTTTTTCTTTAGATTAAAGGTTAAATGTCTCGAAAATCCGGATATTTTCCGGTGAAAAGCTATCATATGCAAAACCCAAAGTCAATTCAATTCTCTTGCGACTTTTCTTAAGACAAAGAGTTAAAATAAGCTTCGCCAATAAGTTCTACGACCCCAAAAAAACCTCGGGATACAAATTTTCAACACAAAATCTCATCTCAAAAATCGAGCCTATTTTGTAAAGCCTATTGCGTAGCCTGTAAAGCCTGTAAAGCCTAATCGAGCCTATTGCGGGAACTTTTTGATCACCCTGTACAAGCTTTAAAATTGCACATTTAAAGTTATATTACTACCTCCGAATCCTAAAAATCCTAAAGATTCGGAGGTAGATGTGTGATAAATCAAGCCGTCTTTTTCCTCTTAATATCATTGCTTGATTCAGAACCTATGAACTGAATCTAAGATCTATTCCCATAATAGAACATTTGGCATTTCAGTTCAAAACATTCTTGTTTTTCTTTCACCACTTGATCAAACCCTCGTCACCAATCCCATTCTCAGCTTTTGCCCCTTTTCTTTTTAGGTTTAATGTCCTCAAATCTTATTCCCCAAATGGATTCCACGAGAATTTCTGTGGAGAATTTCATTGAAGAAAAGAGAAAACATAAAAATGGATTCGGAGATCAGAAAATAAAAAAGAAATATCTCAAGAATGGGCAATGGTTTCCATTTTTGAACATTTCATTAGTAAAATTTGTCCTTGAGCTTTTTAGCTTTGAACTTTTAATGGAAAATAGTTATGAATTTAGTAAAAGTTCACTTTTCTATAGTTTCCTCCCTCCCGTTTCCTAAGTGACACTTTTTCTGAAATAGACCTATTTCAGAAAACGACCGTAATCGAAATGCCCGTTTCCGTTTGATCAGATCGGTCAGTTTACGTTTGATCAGTCAAATTTTAGCATTCGCTCTTCATCGAATGCGACTAAAATTGCGCTAATCGAATGAAAAGAAGTATTTATTTGATTAGGAAATGATTATGAATCTGATTTGATTATGAAAACTATCTATTTGATTATGGTAGTTTTCCAAATTCCCCCATAGAACGCCACTCCCTTAATGATGGGCGTACAGTCGCGTAGTCTAACTTTAAAGATCCCGTTCTCCGCGCTGCTTTAAGCTACGGTTTCCGCTTTGGTTTCAAATGATAGCTCTTGAAATCTAGTATTTTTTGGTACCAAAAGTGTAGTTCGGAAAAATCTAGGAGCTGAGAAAAAAAAGAGGAAGAAGTTCTAAAGATTCTAAAACTTCTAAAAGTTTTAGAACTTCTTCTTCTAAAATACTACACGATTCTACGAAAAGATAGCGTTTTATTAGAGTATTAGCCTTTTAGAAAACTTTGTTTTTTTGTTGTTGACAATCGAATTCTTTAAAATCAGCATTTTCCCTAACTCGTAAAACGTGAAAACACAAAAAAAACGGAAATTTCGCGTGTTTCCACTGAGAAGACTCACTTTTTCGCTTTGTTTTTCGTTTCACTTGTTAAAATAGCTTTGAAAACATTCATTGAAAGATATTGCAAGAATCCTTATCCACTTTGTGCTCAAATTTTGCAATCACACCCCTTCTAGTGCAGTTAACTCTTTATTTTTCGTACAGAAGTCGTTTCACAAGAAAAATAAAGCATAGAAAAGTCGTATTTACAAAATATTGAGCAAAAATTACATAAAGTCAATCTTTTTTGCTTTTGGAAGACATTTGGGTAAATGAATCAGTGTTTTTATCACAAAGATTGGCTCAAAGAGCTCTTTTTTTGTGAACTTTTTACTTTCGATTTGCAAACACACATTTTCTAGTGCACTGAAAGCTTAAAAGCGAGCTTTTGCTTTAAGAAAACGATGGAAATAACCGAATTAAGTAGAATTTCGGTTCAGTTTGCCATAAGGCTACTCAAAAGTACACCACCGCCAAGCTGGCGAGAATTCAGTGACCCAGAAATAGTGCGCTTATAAAAATCAAAAACAAAGTACATTCTAAATTAGTTTCTAATCACAAAGAAACCTTTTTACATTTTAATTATCATTTGATTTCTTTTGTAGTCGACGTAAAATAATTTTTTCCCCCCAGGTGCTATTTCATTATAAAATTTGTGTGCTAAGTAGGCGCAAAAAATTTTAATTAAAACTGTTCACTCAAAAAATTTCCTTTTCTTTGCCATTGCTTTGTGTTTTTGTCGAAGTTCATTATGAATTCCATTTGTTAACGCTTTTTTTTCTTTTCACTTCATTGCTTGGACATCCTTGACTACCCACCTATGACAAAAAAAAGAGTTTTTCTTAATTTCAAACGAACAAATTCTAGAAAGATTTGACTTTTTTTAAGAAAAACTTTGAACTTTTAATCTTTTTAATAAAAATTTTTGACAATTACGAACCTTTTAGCATTTCTAGAATAGATATTTAATGTTTAGAATAGATTTTTATTGTTTAGAATAGATTTTTAATGTCTAGAATAGATATTTAATGTTCTTTTGAACGTAAACATGCGCCATCTGACGAACAAACCCTTTTTTTGAGACTCGGTTCAGTTACACAATCTTTCCTTCCACAGTTAACAAAGGAATGACACCAGAAATTTAGAACCGCTTTGTTTAGAATAGATATTTAATGTAAATGCATCAAAAAGCAAAAGAATTGAGTAGGGAGGGATTCGAACCAAAGCCAAAAAGCTTCATGGGTTCCGTAGACTAGAACACTATCCGCTAGACATTAGAATGCTTCTTGCTGTTGCCATTAGAATGCTTGAATGCTATAAAGAGACCAAAATTCAAAGAAATTTTCTGTGCCAGCTTCGATTGCAATTTGCAACTAATTTTTACAGATTTAGAATCAGCATAGCCGGCTCTATAAGATGCACTCGGTCACGAAGCGATCCTGAATTTCTGGTGTCATTCCCTTGTAAATCATACTAGCAAATCAATTTTCCATTGAAATCTGCTACAAGTAAGTGCTGGTTGAGCTTTCTGACTGACTTTAGCGTTTCCCAAAACAGGGAGACAAGCTTTTTCTGCTTGAGTAAAAATAGAGCCAGGTCAAAAGTCTAATCCAGAGCTTTCTTTGAGCTTCGAAACTTGTGAGGTGTAGCTCTAGGACAAGCCTAGCCAAGTCTAGTCTAGTCTAGCCAAGCCTAGCCAGGCCTAGCCAAGCCTGATCTAGTCTAGCTAAGCCTAGTCTAGTCTAGCCCAAATTTTCCTTGGCTTCTGAGCAAAGTACCCCTAAAACTCCTGATCAAAGACCAAATCTCTTCTCGTCAAAAACTCAAAGAGAATTCCACGATTTCTGCTCCTTTCCACCAAAAAAAGACCCACCTAATTGTAAATTGGGTGCTAATTTTTTTGGTGTCCTCCTCCACCTACTCTAGTTTTCTTTTTTGCTTTCAAAGATACAAAAATATTGCTCCGGTTTAGTTAAAAATTGGATTTTTGATAAATTTTGGCAGGTTATTGTGCCAGAAAGCTGTTTGCAAGAGTCGAGCATAAAGTACACCTCAATTACTCACTGATTCAATACTACACAAATCGCTTTCTTTTGAAAGGTTTACAATTTTTTTAGATTCTTTAAATCCTTTACATAATCTCTTCCAAACAATGTTCGGCAAAAAAGCAAAAAAATAAAGATTTGCCAAAAAAATGAGCGCCAAAGCTTTTGTTTATCCCTTTTTCATATGGATTTTGCTCTTTTCTTGCGGATTTATTTGGCCTTATTGAATTTTTGAGAAGAAATCCGATATTTTGGCATGCCAGATCCCTTGTGATGACTAAAACAGACTAAAATTTAGTTTTTCTGATAAAAAATCTTAATTGGGTTTGACTAATTTGATGCGAACGATCTTTACGTTGAAAAGGTTGACATTTTTCTATGGATAGATCATTCTTTTTTTACTTGAATCGAATAAAGAAAGAATTCTTTTCGATTAATTTCTATTTGTTATTTTTCTTTGTTTATTAACGGGAAATGAAAAGAAAGTAAATATATTCGTATTTATTTTGATTTATATTTAGATCTACTATATAAAGCAGAAAATACGGCGCACAACGAGTGCGTAGTTTTAAAAAAAAACCATTTGTCTTCAAATCAAAAATCTAAGCACTAACAATTCTTAAATGACAAATATTCGTAAGACAAAATTTCTCGACCTATCAGCAAAAAATTGACAAGTCGAAATCGATTCTTTTTGGATTTTTTCTCTTAGTTGGACATCATTCAAAAATTGTTAGTGCTTAGATTTTTGATTTAAAGACAAAAAATTTTGTACTGCGGCGGTCCGTCTGTCTGTCTGTGAATGAGAACCAATCCAAGCTCAGCTCAAGCTCAATGGATGAAGTTGAATGGATGAATGTTAGGATGGATGAAGTCGGTCAAATCATTGTGATAACTTGAACTATGGCTTTAGCTGCAATTTCCCAAAAAGCAAAAAACATCCTTGCAAACATTCTCATTCCTGTAAGCGTTCCAAAAAGTTTGTTTTTGGGGTTTGTTTTCGAATCAGAAAAACGGCTGTTATTTGATCCAATCAAAAGGTTTTCTTCTATTTTTTCACTTCTAAATAGTGAGATGGAAGAAATCGGATATCAAAGGGGGGAGGAGGAGGACAAGAAAAAGAATCCAGGAAAGGAAAGGGGCAAACTTTTAGTTCTTTTAGTTGAGGCTGCGACAAGTCACTCGGCTCACCGCTTCACCCTCAGCTCCTTTTTCTCCTAAATATGCTTATTTGAACGTGAACCCGGAAATCCCGGACACCGATTTGCACACTTCTTCATTTTGACTTTTCACCTTGAATTCTTTCGAAAATTTTTGATTTAAAAAGCAAAAGATCGACGGTTCAATTCCTAATTTCAAATTCTTTGCCAATCATTTCTTCATTTTATTACTAATGCCCTTGGTCTGATTTTCAAGAAGCCCACGGTTTTGAAGACCCGGGTATTTCTCTCTCTTTCTTCCTTTCTTTCTTCCTTTCTTTCTTCCTTTCTTTCACTTCCTTGTCTTTCCCATTTCTTCTTGAGCAAAGATGACGCCGATAGCTCAGTAGTAGATCATCTGCCCGTTTAGCAAAAGATCGATGGTGATTGCTAGATTGGATAGATCAATCCCGATAGTCAAAGGAAAAATCAAGTGACACAACAACGATTTGTAGCCATTCAATTTTCTCGAGATCGTTCTATCCAGTCTATCTCGATTTTGTCTCATTTGAAAGCCTGGAATGCGTTCTTTTGAAATCTATCAAGAATAAACGAATATATTGTCTCTGTTGGAAGTTCTAAACATTTAGAGTTTGGCTAACCATTCAAAAGTCCCCTAAACTTTCAAAAGTCCCCTAAACTTCTAAAAGTCCCCTAAACTACCCAATAGCCGGACTTTCTGATAAAACAAATTATAGATCGATTTGTTCATTATTTTATTTTAAAAAATAACCTTTAAAAAAGTGGACAAGTCTTTCTGGTCAAACTGATACTTGGAGTAGATTCAGAGTTCATTTCAGGGTCAAACTTGGCTGTTTAGATCTATATTTTTAGTTGTTTTGTGATGTTTTAATATTGTTTTTCTCATTTTGATGCAAATTTAGTTGTTCTGCTTTATTTTGAGTAAATTTAGTTGCTTAAATTAAGCATATGATAGTTTGACAAATGTACCTGATTTTTCTTTAATTATTACAGCTAATTGAAAAGCTAGAACTAGAGCTATGTTATGTTTTGGCCTTTTCTTGAAGCTCTGGCTCTATTTTTAGTTTCCTTTTCCCATAAAGATAGACAATGTTTCTTGGGATTAGTTACCCAAGTCTAATTTCTTTGAGTAAAGAAATCCCCATCCCACACCTTCTCACTAATCACATTCATCCCTTCTTTTCTCCAATCTTATCCATTTCCTTCTATCTTAGATGTTCTACTTTCTACTCATTTCTTGGAGACAAGTGAAATCGATTTTGTTTTGAAATCTAACACCTTTTTGTTTTTAAACTGAGAATTTTCTCTGAAATTTCTGAAAAGTTGAAGTTTTCTCTTGAAAATCATTGAAAGATCATCAAAATATTTATTGAAAAGATCAACTCTTTTGATTTTGATTCTTTTGATCGACTCTTTTGATTTCTTTTCCATTTAGCTCATCGAGTTTTTCTCTTTTCGCGTCTTTTAATCATCTCCGTTTCAATTGAGTGCTCTTCGCAAATAAATGATCTAATTTTGATGGCCAAAAGTTCTATGATCTTCCCAAAACTTATTTAGCTTTAAATTTTTTCGTATTCCTTGAATTTTTTAACTTTGTTGACTTGAATTCAAAATTTGGCTACATTTACGGAAGGATGGCCAAGGTCTTCATACCTAGTTTCGAGTGCACCCCAGGCCTATAAATAGAGACGTGTGGAACCGTCTCGTCCAGATAGGAGGGAAGTTAGCTCCCTCTGAAGCAAGGGGTTGAAATCCGTGGTGGTCTAATGGTTAGCACAGTTGCCCGGTAAGCGGTTCGGGTCTCGTAGGCGCACGAGTTTTTGATCTGCTTCTCGTCTAGAAAGGAGGGAAGTTAATCATCTTCGGAAGGATGGCTGGGGGGGAAGGTCCTCACCCACATTATGGGGGGCCCCCGCGGGCAAAAAAATAGGGGGGGGGAGGGAGGGGGGGGGGTTTCAACTCTTTCTGGAGCAAGGGTTCAAGTCCGTTGTGGTCTAATGGTTAGCACAGTTGCCCGGTAGGCGGAAGGTCGCGGGTTCGGGTCCCGGCGGCGCACTGCTTTTTGATCCACTCTAGTTCCAACTAAAAAATCTCTGCTAGCTCCGAAAATTTCAAAATTCTACCAAATTCTTTGTAATTTTTGTTTATTCTCCACACTTTGCGATCAAATTTCGTGGTAACGTGAGAAAAAAGAATTAACTTTTTTTTTCTCGCATTTACCTTCAGTTTTTGATCGGAATGAATAATTTCTGAGAGCTTTTCGGCTTTCTCTCTGCTCCGATCCCAGAAAAACATCTAATTTTTTGGCAAAACAGACCAATCCATCAATTTTTCAATGAAGCAATTGAACCAAAAACTTAAATACAACTTTTTTCATTTCATCAATGAATAATTTACCTGAAATTTTCTGCAAAAGTCTGCGAAAATTTGTTTTTAAGCGTTAAAAGTTTAGAATTCTTTGCGTTTTCACGAGAAATTTCGTGCTAAACTCATTTTTGTGGATTTTGACTCTTTTGTAGGAAATCAAAAATTTCCGTTCACCCGAAAAGTGACTCTTTTTAGACGGTGATCATCACAAAAAAATACGTGGGCTTTCGGAAAAAAAAAACTAATGAAAATCAAGTCTGAAAGGCAATTTTGCAGACAAATGATGACACGATTTCGCTTCAAACCAAATCTTTTTGCTTCCAAAACGAAAAGTTGCCGCTTTTGCTTAAAAATCTTAAAGCTAGGCTTGGGCCTCAAGCCTCAAGCTCAAGCCTCAAGCCTCAAACCTCGAGCCTCAAGCCTCAAGCCTCAAGCTCAAGCTCAAGCCTCAAGCTCAAACCAAGGTTTTTGTGCTTACATAGATACAACTTTTCAAAGTCAGACTTCTTGAGGCAATCTGTGAGTGTCCGTTCTTCTATCATAGCTCTCCAGTAAGGAATAACACCCTGACGGCAATGACAACTTGTCGGTGTAGCTCATTGGTAGAGTGTTCGCCCGGTTAGAGAAGGGTCGCAGGGTTTGAATCCCTACGGCGACTGTGTTTTGTTTTCCCAGCCTAACTAGGGGACTTTTTCAATTTGCCACCTATTTTCGAAACCGAACCTAGCTACAAAACGTCCTTGTAGAATTCTAAGAAACACGTATTCTTATTTTTTCCACATGAGCCTAGTTTTCGAGAAAAACGTCTCCAAAGTTTCGGAAGCTTTTGGCAAACCGCCACCTATAACAGGGCGCCAAGCTGAAAGGCGGTAAAAGCAGTGGTGGCCTAGGGGATAGTGTTCTAGACTCCGAAACCTATCCTACTTTTTTCTCGGAGGTTCAATTCCGCTTGCCGCCAAATTTCTTTCTTTTTAGAAAATTTCCGAAAAAAACTTCTTCATGATTATTTTAATGTTTTTAAAGCAGTAATTAGATATTTATTAAAGTTTTTCCATAGCTTTCAGAGAAATTTACGAGTGCTTTACTTACAAACGTCTTTGGAAACGACAAAAATAGTTGGCACCTTGCCACTGGCAAGTTGCGATAAACTTTCCCGGATCAAGTTTGTTCCGGTTCAAGCTGTTGCTGTTCAAATGCTTCAAATGTGCACCGCATTTGGGAATTGACTTCAATCAGAACTTCTGATTCAGAAGTCTAATTGAGTGCAAGTAAAGCTGTCAAGTCAAGTGCAATTTTTTGAATCCGATTACCGTTATTTTGGATCAGTCCAAAATTAGTCCAGTTAATCCAAAATCTAGCGTAACCCCGAATTCGAATTCTGGGCGATCTGATGGCTTATTTAACCTATTTACCCCTGTTTATAACATTTTGATTAAATACCCGTCTATTGAATAGGTGTGGTCTATTTTTGAAACTTTTGAACAAAAGATGTGCTAGAGAGGAGTGCTTGCTTTAGTTGAGCTTTAGTTGAGCACAAATTAGATCATTTTATATTATTGAAAAGCCAATTGGGCATAGTTTTCATAGGCAATCGAAAGTTTTCTGCTTTTCAGAAAGTCCAAACAAAGACCCTCACTTGCGGACTCAAAACGAACCAAACTATTTCCTCAATTGTTCAATTTCCATTGGAACATTCAGCCCAAACGTGTTTTAAACACAATAGTTTACAGAAAAAAAAACAAATCCTCATTGAATCCATATAAACTTTGTGAAGATCTCTTTGTGAGGGATTAATTCCTCACCATTTTCTCCCCCTTTAACTGAATATTCATTGAATCATTTCCTTTTCATTGCGTCAACACAGCCAAATTGACGATTTGTAAGGCTTTTCTTTTCAAGTTTTCAGTCAAGTTTTCTTTTTTTCAAGTTTATTAAAATTCTCTCTCGATTTTCTCATGGATGAATGCTTTTGAAAGAATTTTAAAGGCAAACTTTGGCACTTTGAAACTTCTTGAAGAATTCAGATTCTGAATCAGAACGATGATGAATCAGAATGTCTTATTATCTATTTCCTGAACTTTTTAAACTTTTTTCAGTGCATTAACCCACGCCACTTAACTTACCAATGCACTTTTCAGCTTTATTAAAGCTAAAAGCTAATGCTTCAAGCTGATGTTTAAGTAATAGCAAGTTTTCGAATTCATCTAAAAGCTTAGACCAATTAAACTCGAATTTCAATTGGTCAAATCAATAAAATGAATATCTCCAATCGACTGGCCGACCCTGAAAACTCTCGGGCCGAAAAGGCGCAAAATTTTTTGAGAATTGGAAATTCTAAGAAATTCTCGGGTACAAATTTACAGCTAAATTTCTCAATACCAGCTGCGATCTTTTACCTAGAGGTACTGAGGGCACGTCGCACAAATCTGATTGCAGATTCGGATTCCTCGCCCTCGAAAACCCCCGCGTACAGCTTTCTAGCTCACTTCGTTGTAATTTTACGTTAACCTAATAGTATTGTCGCGTAGGCGTGACAGACAGACGGACGGATGTTTTATTTTTTTGTAGATATCTAAATATCTTCTTTTTGTGACATCAACAAAGCAAAAGGAGAAACCGAATATAAATGACTGGCGAGGTGTTCTTTGTGTAATCGTACTCCATCTGGCACACATCTCCCATAAATAAGGGCTTTCCTTTTGCGACTGAGCGTCTTTCTAGAAGGCTGTTCCGCGTTTCAAGCATTGGTAATATAACAAACAATCAAGAGATTCAGTTAATCTTATAGAAAAGAGATGAACAGTTTGAAGAAAGCGGATTAAACCCGAATCCCTAAAGTGAAAGCCCCAGTCAGCGACTGAGCCGTCGCCCGCGTTTTCTACGCGTCACTATGCCCAAATTTTTTTGAGAATGTTTTTTGTCTTGAATCAGTATTTTTCTGCGAATTTTCTACAAAGCTGACAAAATTTATTAGCTTTGTTTATCATTTAATTGAGCCTAGCCAAAAAAAAACCCAGACAGCTGGCTTAATTACCCGATCACCTTGAATTTTTCCACCATTCCAATCATTTCCACCATTCCAATAACTGATTGGCTCAATTTTACACAAATTCCGATCACTTTTGAAGATAAATCTTGTAAAACGAAAATCTTTGGACAATTCAAGCATTTCATCACAGAAATCGGGCCAAAATTGGAGTTCCCTTTTTCAATCAAAAAGTCAGCAAACCTAATAATTTACCCGAGAGCCGGAGAAGGAAAATAAATCCATACCTTCCCCCTCACTTTCCCCTTTGTCTTGTTTCTATAAAAAACTCTCAAAATATTCTTATTTTGCTAAAATGGATCTAAAGTGACCGTGAATTGGTCTTTATCGTGTACTTATGGCAGTAAACGGACCCCTTCTGGCCCACTCAATGCATCAGCTTTCACACAACTTTAAAGAACCGCATACCTTGTGTTTAGAAGATTTGTTTAAAATCGAATTTGCAATCAAATTCGAACCAGTTTTCCTTTGGGATCTACTAGCTCAGGACTTCTGATCTGCGGATGTTGTCCAGTACGAAATCTTCTTGAGAACTTCTCAAAACTTTATTTACTCCTTGAAAGCTTCTCAAAACTTTTTATTTGCTTCTTAAAAAACTTCTCAAAACCTGTAAAATGCAAGACTCTTTAAGTCAAGATTTCTAAAATTCGCCTATTCCGAAATCGATCTGATTAGTGACTGTCTAAATTGACCGGTTTTACAGAAACCAGAAATTCGCCATATAAAGTTTGGTAAAGTAGCTTTTGTGCGTCCTAGAATGCAAAATTTTGCAAGGATCTCCTGTGTCAATAGAATCCACAAGTCCAGTAACAATACAGTCGTAATCCACTGAAAGAACAGTGGAAACTCGTAGAAAGTTTCTAATTTTCTTCCTTCTTTTATTTCGTTTCTACTTCTGGGATTTTATGATTTTACAAATGATACGGCTTGAGTGAAAAAAGAAAATTTTAATTGAAAACAAAAACGTACAAAAAGTCGTACGATTAGCGGAATTCGGATGTGTTCGTAGTGGATGATTTGTTCATTGCTTTGAGTGTTTTCAAGTGATGTTTCAAATCCAAAAGAAACCCAAATCCGAGCCCAATTCGAAGCCAGAAGATCAGGATCCGGGTAAACCAACTGTTGGATTTGCTTTGCTTTGCTTTACTGTTTGCTGATCGCTGGTTTGTTGGGAACATATCAAAACGTAAGATATAATAAGGTATAATCGAATTTTCACTTGAAAACCTTTCTCGTTCATTCATTTTCCTGAAAAGTTTCCGATTTCAAAAGTCTCCTGTTTTTTTTCTCCATCCAATACAAATAAAATTTGAAAGCTTCCGTTTTTGTTCCCAAAAAAAAGTGAGAAAATTTTGAGCTTTCACAAATTTTCGACCAAAAAGCCGTTTTTGAACCTTTTAAACAAAAGTTCTCTTGGGATTTCATTTTTTCGCAAAAATCGCTTCATACCTCATTGTTTTTCATAAGAAACCTTGAAATGAACTCAATTTTTGAGCTGCTGAGATTTGTAGAAGATTGGTTAAGATAACGTTAGTTAAATGTAGTCAAAGGTCTTGTAGTCTTGTAGTCAAAAAGGAGTGATTGGCTAGAATTGAATGTAATGCATTTATTCTAATAGAAGACCATGGTCTTCTATTTTATTTCTATAAAATAAAATAAATAAAAACTTCTATTTCAACTTCTCACTACTTTCAATACAAAATTCTATAGTCTTATCATTTTGAAATGAATCTGTAACTGACAATGAGTTTTTCATCATCATCAGCTTTCCCTTGAGGCGAACTGGAGTGGCTAGCGGGCCTAGCTACTCCAGTTCACCTCCAGGTTGACGTCTTGCTTAATCCTGCCTAAATTTCCCGTAACCCTGGGTCCACTCTGTGCACTATTTGCCGTATTTTAGCTAATAGAAAGTGCAGTACAGTACCCTTTACAGTCTACAAATTGTACTAAAGTAATGGTTGTAACCTGATCTGATTGTGGGCTTGGTCGTGAGTCTCGCGAGAAATTTCGTTATGTTTTACAACTAATCACAACTAACAAGGCAACCTATCCAGAACTTATCCAAACAACTATTTCCAGAACTAATAGTAAGGTTTAATTTGAACCATCATAAAGCAACATTTTCACGGAACTTCCCGGTTCCGGAACTCAAAAGCCTTGAGGGGTCACTCGAAAAAGCAGCTGATTCAGTCAAGGAAATGTCATTTCTTTATCTTAACTGAATATCTATTATTAGTCAAATTATAGCCTTTTCAGAAACAATTTTAGATTCTCTGAATGAAATTTTTAGATCCTTTTGTCATTTCTAGTTTAGTTACCTAATTGCTGAGTTCTTTCAAAGGAAAATCTTGAAAATTTTTGAAAAATTAAGTTCTATAATGGGAAATTGGATGGTTTTAAGTGTAAAGAAAAAGATTAATCAAAATTTTTCAAACTTTTTTTTGTACTAATTGGTTTAAGTACCTTGTACAACTACTAAAACGGAAAATTGTGAAAATTTTTGGGGAAATTTCGCTCTCAAGAGATTCGACACGTTTTTTGCTGATGTTGGAACTTGAAAAAGATTGGGTTTAAAAGAAAAATGAGAATTTTTTTGAATTCAATGCGTCTGTAGTGAGTGATTTCTTTAGTTTTTTTGAGTATTTTCAAGGTTTAAGCTCAAATTCATTTTTGGATTCAACTTGAATTTGAACTAAAGCTCGGCTAGAGGCATGCCCGAAACATTTTTTATATACCGTATTTTCTCTAATAGTAGTGCACCCTGGCGAGTCGAGTTGGTGACGATTTTACGGTTTCCAAGCTTTTGCAGAGGCTCGACACTCAGATCCCCCACTAGATCTCATTGTCAGCTACATTTTCAGACCCCACATCGATTGGTTCTGATAAGCGGTTCTCGAGATTTCGAGCAATTTAGGCGATGATCACCGATAATTGCAGATCTCAAAGTGGGGGATTTAAAAAAATAAAAAAAAAAAAAAAAAAAAAAAAAAAAAAAAAAAAAAAAAAAAAAAAACAAAAAAAAAAATTTTTTTAAAAAAATAAAAAAAAAAAAAAAAAAAAAAAAAAAAAAAAAAAAAAAAAAAAAAAAAAAAAAATAAAATAAAAAAAAAAAAAAAAAAAAAAAAAAAAAAAAAAAAAAAAAAAAAAAAAAAAAAAAAGAGAAAAAAAAAAAAAAAAAAAAAAAAAAAAAAAGAAAAAAAAAAAAAAAAAAAAAAAAAAAAAAAAAAAAAAAAAAAAAAAAAAAAAAAAAAAAAAAAAAAAAAAAAAAAAAAAAAAAAAAAAAAAAAAAAAAAAAAAAAAAAAAAAAAAAAAAAAAAATTTAAATTACTATTGGAGAAAAATTTAGGTCAAATCCTGCCCAAATCTTGGCTAAATCCTTTCTTTTCGACATACTTTGAAACTTTTTGAAATAAAAATATGCTTTTGCAGTGATATTTGCTCAGATCGACTCCCGGTGAGATCACGCCAACGAGAATTTTGGTTTTTCTACGTGTCCGCAGAAAAATGCTCTCGTTATAGGCCGTACTTTGTCAAAAATCGGAGCCAATTAGTTTCGATTCGAATTTTTATTATTCAAAGTTTCAATCTATGCGATAATCTTTTTCAAAAGTCAAACAACAAACATAAGTAAACCCTTCGTCAGCAAGTTAACCTCTAAAATGAAAAGTTCATCAGTAAACTTCACTAAACTTCATTAGTAAACTTTATTGGTAAACTTTATCTTTATCTTTAATCTTTATACGACTTAAGAATTTCTAAACCTTACCATCGCTACTAATTGCAAGGCTAGTTTACTAGTTCAAGTCTAGTTTACTATTGGAGAAGAATTAATAAGAGTCCGTCCAGAAAATCGTTCCCAAATTTGAATCCCGAGCTTTGAAAGTACAAATTTTACTAGCCTTTCAACTTTCCAAACATTTCAGAGCCATCAGTCTACACTAGACACCAGAAAATTTGCCATTAAAGTCAGGTAATTGAATCGGGAGATTTCCGCAGCTTATTTTCACAATTTCAAAACATTTCCCCCTAGTCCACACTAGATAAACACTTAACTTCAAAGTCCATTTTCGGAATTTCTTCGCAAAAATTCCCATTTCTCTCAGTGAAATGGTCAAAAATGAGCTCAATTTTCGCGTTTTTCAGAAAAAATTCCATTGACTTTTTTGAAAATTTTTCTTTTCCAATGAGCTGTTGCACAGGAAATTATCGGCGCCAAATTCGATCTCCTTTTTTCTCTAATTCTCTAATTTTCAATAATTTTACGTTAAAATCTTTATGATGTCACGAAATTTTGTCGAATTTTTGAGCTTTCTGTAAAGATTTTGTAGGGTTCTTCATTCAGCTTTTTTGGAAATTTTCTTCAAATCAGCTCCCACAATAATTCACAAATTTTTGGCAAATCTTTCAAAGAGTTTTCAGTGAAAAATCCTTGTTTTTCATCCTGTTTACTAGAAAAAAATCCTTATAAACAATGCTACAAATATCGAATTTCAATTCTTTATGTTTTTCATTTCCTTAGCATTGTTTTGAGTGTGCCAGGAAGCCCTTTATTGCCCCTTATTGCCCTTTCTGGTGCCACTCAATTTTCCTGTGCGTCAACAAGGAAATCGAAATGAGCACCGTGCCAGAAACGATCTGTTTACGGAATTTTCCAGCAGAAAAGTATGCCCGATTTCCAACGGCTCACAAAACCGTATAGTTTGATTGATTCAAAACAGAAACTTGCAAATTTGTCACTCTTGAAAAGCACCAGCTCCCACCGCTATTATCTTTTTTCCTACTTCCTCATTTTTCTTAAAAAAATTAAAGATCATTTGTGTCCTTCTGAAACCAAAATCATTTCGATTTCCATGTTTTTCTTCTAAATTCTTTTTCAAATTTCTCAAATTTCAGATCTTTTTTGGTGGATCTCGATTTCACAATGACAGCCCAGCGAAATCTTGCCCTCCAAATCTCTTCAGTCGTCACGATGGGACGCAATTTCTCTCAACCGTTCGTTTTATTCAGGAAATTTTTAGAAATTGAATATTCAAACTATAAAATACGATAGTTTTTATGGGGATTTTAATGCTTTATGCGATTCTTCTAATATTAGACTGAGGACTAAGTCTTGCAGTCTAACTAGGGAATGTTGCGAACTTATCGTGGCTTTTGACTCGGGGAAATAGCCTATCTGATGCAGTTTTTCACGCTGATTCCGAATCTGCAATAAGTTTTTGCCAAACGCCTCCCTATCGCGAGATATTTAGCATACGCTTCACAGTTAACAGTTACAGTTAACAGTAACAGTAGTAACAGGCATTTCACTTGCGATTTTTGATCCTTTCACTAGTTTCCCTTAAAAAAACGAATTTCAAAACAAATTCTCAGTGACTTTAGTTACAAGAAATGAAAGTCTAGTGCGCCAAAAGGATTGCATTTACAAGATTCTTGAGCTAAACTCTTCCAGAAACTACCCTAGCCAACCGTTTTTTTAGAGGAAAGTCAGTGCAAAATAGGAATTGGATTACGGTAAAGAAATAGATATAAACAGTGATAAAATTGTGATAAATCTATGCAGTGTGCAGTGCAAATCGTGCAGTGAATTCCCAATTTACTGAATTTGTAGTTTTTATCAGAATTTCTAAGATTTCCTTGAATAAATCCTATCAGCTTTTGAGATAAATGCAAGAAATTCCCGAAAATTCCCAAGATTCACAAATCGAGGCTCTTTTCCATCTAAATTCTCTGAAATACGTAAAATTTACTGAATTTCTAGCTTTTCTCAGGATTATGTAAGGTTTTTGAAATACTTTTTAGCAAGATTGTGGCTAAATTGCATAATTTAGCAATATTGCTCATTGATTTTGCATGATTTCATCCTCAACTAACGCCGCACTTCATATCAAATCAAAAGCTTATCAAAAAGTTTACCATTTCTATTCAAAAGTTGCCATTTTTTTGTAAAAGTTAACATTTCACTTCCGATTTTTGATCCTTTCACCAGTTTCCCCTAAAAAAAACGAATTTCAAAACAAATTCAATGCTTTTTTTTCTTCACCGAATCCCACCTTCTCCAAGATAATCGTGTTTTCTTGAAGGAAAATCGAAATTTCTTCAAGCGAATCAAATTTTTCGTTACCCTTTACGAAACAATGGAAAAGTTTCTATTTTTGAATGTACTGATGGATTTTTGTCGTTCAATTTTAACAATCAAATGCTAGTTGATCAAAATTCAAATCCATAGTTCACCCATTTTTTTTCAAGCGTCGCTTTTTTCCAAGTAATCCCTCACATAAAAAGTCGATTTTCTGGCAACTTTTTTATTTTCACGACTTTTAAAATATACTTTTAAGTTTCAAGATCAAACGCCACAAAGATTCGTTTTCGTTGTTTGTTTCATTTACCTAACTGAAGCTCTGTATCTAGAACTTGAACTATAAATTAAACTCAAATTTTAGGAAACCCCTTCTTTCTGGTGTACTTATTATTTATGGATTTTATTTATTTATTTTTCGTAAATATTTTTATATTTTCCCCTCTTTTTGTTTTGGGGATTTTGAAATTTTTTTTTTTATTTTTTTTTTTTTTTTTTTTTTTAATTTTAATAGTTTGTTTTTTTTATTAAAATGGGGTTTTTTTTTTTGTTTTTTTTTTTTTTTTTTTATTTATTTTTTTTGTATTAAGTGGTTGGGATAAAAATTTTAATATAGTTTTTTTTTTTTGTTTTTTTTTTTTTTTTGTGTTTTTTTTTTTTTTTTTTTTTTTTTTTTTGTTTTGTTTTTTTTGGTTTTAATTTTAAGGAGTTACTATAAATACTTTAAGTAAAGATCTCGCAGTTTCGCATTTTTTTTTGTAATATATTCTTTTACATTGCCAGAAATGTTTTCCAAAAGCGAAGTGATTACAAAGTACACGCCAAAAGTCTAAACTACCTCTCTAGTTTAAACTACTAATTTTGTGCCTCATTTCAAAAAAGTAAACACATTTTATCTAGTGCACTCAATTCTTCATTTTTCACACCAATCGTCGTTATCTTAAACGATGAAGTGCGCTAGAAGCGTTGTGTTTGCACAATTAGAGCACCACAAAGTATGCAGACTATGTCTGGCAAAGGCATAATTATATTTTTGATCTTCTAACTTTATCCAGCGAGTTTTATGACTCAATGCTTTTGCTTTTGATGCTTTTGAGTAAGTTGTATCTGTTTCTTTTCTAATTTGAAACAAATGAAAAGAGAAAAACGGGAATTTTCGTGGAATTGATTGCCTCAATTACATCTCTTTTCCTTTCCATTGGATTCTCTTAAAGATTCTCAATGAAACCACTTAAGGAATGTTTCATTTCTCACGAGATAATGCAATAGACTAAAAAATATCCTCATGATATTGAACAGTGAATTTTGTGCTCAAAATCTTGTAACCAAATCCCTTCTAGCGCGCTTGATTCATCGTTTTTCACACAACAATCCCATTAAATTGAAATGAAGAATTCAGTGCGCCAGAAAGAGTGCGTTTACAAAGTAGATGAGTAGGAAACTTTTTGAAAAGTTGTTTCGAATGGAAAATTGCCTTAATCAGACTTTTTCTTAGCTTCTTTCAACTGAATATCTTTTCTCTGAGATACTGAATATTTTTCTCTCAATTTACATATTCTCTTCATTTCCCCTATCCATTTTTGATGAGATTCAATTATTTTCTCTCGATTTTTGTCCAAAAGATCCCACTTTTTTCTCTGACGCCCGCAAAAATTAGCCTTGAGCTGAATCCTGGGATTCTTCATTCGTCAAATTCATTCAAATTCAATTCAATTTCTGGAAATTTATCACTTTTCTCTATATTTTCTAATGTATTTTCTCAATGACACGTTCGATTTTGATTTCGACTTTGAGTAAGTTTTGATAGGAAATGAAAAATTAGTTTAATTGGTTTAATTCGTTTTGGTTTTCGATTGAAAATCAAAAATTCCCAATTACCAACCTTTCTTAAGAGCTAAATCTATGGAAATCTGGTTTTCATATGCAAATTGAGTCTTTAGACCAGAAGATAAGCAATAGACTTGTGCATTTTCGGTCCGCCGATAGGTGTACAACGGAAATTCACGTGTTAAACCCTTTAAAATCGTCCTTTTCCTGTTTTTTGGATAGCATTTTACAAGCTCTATCTAATGTTGAAAAAAACGTTTGAAAAAGTCGATTTTAAAGGGCTTAAGACGTGAATTTCGGCTTTAAACCCATCGACAAACGAACCGAAAATGCGCGTGTCTGAGCACCAACGATACCATTCAAGAAATCGACTAATTCAATCCATAAGTTTTATCCTTATCTTAGAATTTGTAGTAGTATTTCATCACAAAGATTATCAGCTAATAAATCTGCGATCTTATCCAAAGTTAGGGATAAATCTCACTTGCTTTGCTTATATGAAACACTTGAATGTGCCAACAGGTGTGCGTTTAAACAAACGCATCAGAAGTAGGGATGTTCCAATCGGATTTAAGGGGCTTTATTTATTGAAATGGAAATGAAAAGAAAGAAAATATATTCGAATTAGTTTCGTTAAAATCAAAAAAGGTAAAAAAACGAGTCACCTCACCAGGACTCGAACCCGTGAAAGGATTGCTTGATTGGCGTTGTATGCAAGCACCTTATCCGTTAGGCCACCGGCCCATCTTGACGTCGCTTCTAACCGAGAAAAGGGGTTCTAACCAAGAAAAGTCTTTTAAGCGAGAAGAGCCTTTCATGCAAGATGTTGAAAACTTCTATGCAGCTAATTTTTGCGGGATTTTGATAGGCTCAGTCGTTTCTACAACTTCTCCTTTGGCGTTTGGTGATTTGGCGAAGAAAAAGTGATTCTTGAATCAACTCTAATGTTTCACAAGTAAAACATTAGCATCGAAAACGGAAACTCCTGCACCAGGAAAGCTAGTTGAGGTTAAAAACCAAGTCTAACTCTGGCTTTACCCAGCTAGAATATGATGTTAGTGAGTTTACCTTAAAAAAGCACCAAAGCAACACCAAAAGAGGATTCTTCTTTCGAACTTCCGGTCAATCTTTGCATTGTGGGTCTTGTGAATCTTCTGGAGCTTGTCTTGTGAACCATCTTGGAACCTCTTGTGAACCATATTGGAACCATATTGGAACCATATTGGAACCATATCTTGTGAATGTCTTGTGATCAATCTTCTGAAACAAAAGTCAAATCTTTCAACAACAGGAACTCTTTTCTCATTTAACAATGAGCATTTTTCATTTTTAACTTGTTTTCCCGGCAAAGAAAAACTCCTAATCGTCCCTAAATAAGCGATTTTTTCAACTCAAAAAACTCTCATTCATTGTTGATGTCGACGTTTTTTCTTTTCCTTTTTCCCAAAATTCTTTCCTCTTCGATTACACGCTTCGTTTCATTCACTCAACTTTTCTGAATCGTTTGAAAATCAGAAATTTCTCGAAATTTTCGAGTTTTTCTGATCCTGTTCGCTTTTTTTACCCAATTTTCCACCCCATTGATTCGAAAATTTTTGACTTTTTCGAGAATTTGAACGGATCTTTGAGAGCTTGAGGATGTTTACAATGCTGGAAATTCAGAAAGTTGTAATAAGAATTGAATCGGCTGTATCAGCGAGGCTTGAAAACTGCAAGAATTCCTTGATTTCCCTTAATTCGCAGTCATTGTTCCAAGAAAACGATGGAAATGCTATAGTTGGGGAAGTTTACATTCAAATGCACACCTTCTGGTGCACTCAATTCTTTCATTTTCTTTGCCGTTGATAAAAGAAAATTGAAGAATCGGATTGCACCAGAAGATCTACGTTTACAAATGGGCACAAAGCAAATCTAACAATAAGTTGAGTGTAACCCAGAGTTAACTCTCCTTGGAGTAAAGGAGATCAGGTGCCTTTTGGTGTAATGGTTAGTGCAGTTACCCGTTAAGCAAAAGGTTCGGGGGTTCGAGATGCACAAGTTTTTGTTCTGGCCTAGTTCCAACTGCAATGTACTTTGTGCTCAAGTACAAACATGCTTACAGTCTTGATCTAAAACTTATTGGATAAAAGCTATTGGCTAAAAGTTAGCTAAATAGCTAAAAGTTATTGGCAAATTGTTGTAGCCTAGATTTTTAAGTTTAAAAACTACCTAACCAGGGAGTTAATTCATTTTTGGGATATGGGATCTAGCGCAGAAACGCCAGAAAAACGCCGAACGCGCAGAAACGCCAATTCTAAGGAGTACGTGTTTTTAAATCTGAATATTCTTTAAATATTTTACCCCTTAGCATTCAGTTCATGAGAAGAATGCGTAGAAAGGGCGCCGCCGCGGTATCTGGCCGATTTACCTTCTTTCTATGAGTGTGTAGGGTTGCCCAGCCCCCCCCCACCCACTAAACAGTTTGCTTTTCAGCACAACCAAATAGACACCAATTTTAGGTATTTTTGTTTATAACAAAGGATATTCTGGATGGAAGTGGCTCTTAGGTTGAAATGGATAAAAAAATGTACCGATGAAAATGTACCAATGCTATGGAGTAAAACTATGGATACGTGTCCCTTAGAATTTGAAGGTACCGTTTCTGCGTCCCATATCACAAATCGATGCTTAGTTAGAGAGGTTTTCTGGTAAGCGCTAAATTAAACAGTTACTACAATAGCCAAAAAGTGTTTCTCGTGAGAATTCGTAGACATATTTCATTAGGCTTTCCCTTTTTTCGGCTTGGGAATCAAAAAGCTCAATTTGGAGTACAAGAAGGGGATAAAAATAGACTTTTGAAATGAGATTTGACTCAAAAAAAATCGTGGAAAACTGTTCAAACAAAAATTTGCCCACATGTCTAACATTATTTTTGGCTTTCTTTAAGTCCAAGTGTCACTATTTGGAATGAAACATGTGAAACGTGAAGGAAAACAATTTTTTTTTTGTAAACAAATCCTTTCTAGTGCACTTGTTTCTTGTTTTTAAGACTTTAAAACTTCAGAAAAAGATTTCCTTTGTTAAAGTTAGAGATGAAACTGCGATTTTCGAGTTTTAAACGACTTTTGATAACGATTTCTCCGATTGAATGACTTTTTGAAATTGGTTTAGTCAAAGTTCCAGTTACCAATTTGCAAAATCAACCTTTCTTCTTTTAGTTCTGTTTGCTTTTACTTTAGTTAGTTATCTAGTTTTTCAAATGCTCAAAATCACTCAGGATTGTGAGAAAGAGCGTTAAATGTAGCCTTTTCCCCATCTCTTTATGACTTTGAGTATGCCAAAAGGTGTACGTTTTCAGCTTAAAGCTTAGACGACTTTCATTGTTTACTTTGTGCTCTAGAAAATGGAAATTTACCTTTTCTGATGCACTCTTAGTACCAATCTTTATGATTTTGGTCTCATTTTGTAGATCTCAATAAGTGCAACAAAATGAAACCAAAATCATAAAGATTGACCCACTAATCCATAAAGCCCTTGATCTTGGCTACATTTATCTACCAGAAACTTCCCAGAAGCTTATACAACAAGATCTTGTCAAATGGAGGTTCAAAAAAGCTCAATTTTCTCGTTTTTGCGGAGTTTCCAAATGTACCTAGAAATCAATCCCAATTTTGGCTATAAAAGTTTGACAAAAGAGCTTGCTGTTATTCTTATTGATATTAAATGTTATTTACGCACAAAATAAATATACTTTTTAACGATTTTTTATTAAGAAAAGTGTCAAAAATAGCAGATCACCGAAAAAAGGCCGACTTAGGCTCATTCGAGAGCTTATAAAATAAGTTGAATTTCTCCAATCGGTAAACTTTGAAGAGATAAATGTAGCCAAGATTAAGGGCTTCAACATTTTATATAACACTTAACATATTTGGGTTGAACTTGGCGTTTGGGAGCAATCAAAAATAGCAGTTTGCCGGAGAGAGGCTGATTGGAGTACATTCGAGTGCTTGTAAAATGAGTTGTATAATTCCAATCGGGAAGTTTTTGATAGATAAATGTAGCCAAGATAAAGGGCTTTATTTTTCTCTATAACACTTAACACTTTGGTAATGAACTCAGGCCTTTGCCAGCAACTTTTCCAAAAAATTTCGCCGTCTCCATAATTTGCGGTCTACTGAATTGACCAAATTGGGTTTAATCACCCGATTTGGTAACTAAATCGAAGTTTTCTAAGTTCTAAAACTTCCTCAAAAGCTTTAACCTTTATCAAAGTCAATCGAAAACACATAAACAACCCGGAAATCAAATTGGCATGACAAATTTTATCCAATTTTCTCTCCGCTAAACAAATTGGCTCGATTTGGTGAGAAATCGCAGAAAAAACCCTCGAAAATTAGCCGTTTTATTGAAAGAACGACAAAAATGACAGTAATTTCAAAGTAATTCTAAAGTATTTCTAAAATTTATCAAATTTTCCCGGAAATAAATGATTTTTTGTGCCAAAAGGGCCAAAGTTTTCTGAAGGTTTTCGTTTTCGAAAAAATTTTCTTCTAACATTTACAAAATTTCTTCATAAAAATGGACCTACCCGATTTCACGGATTTACATTTTCAGTAAGTGAAATTTACTTTTAAAAGAATGCATTGCAATTGAAATTTGCATTGCATAGAAGTTTATATATAAAATATCCCTTTTGTAACTTTTAAACCTAGAAATTCAGAGATTCTTTTTTGAAAATCTGTTTTTAAAAATTCTTTTAAAAATTTCTTTTTTAAAACCAATTCAGACTCAAAACAGTGATCATTTTTGAAATTTGAGAAAATTTTCAAAAACTTTTTTTTCTATTTGCAGTGCTGGCAGTTCTATGAAATGCTATGCACCAAAAAGTACAAAAAAATCACGCCAATTTTTCAATAAATAGCAATTTTCATAGCTGCAAAGTCTCGCTAATTGGTGTTATTTCCGAAACGAGCTGTTGACAAAATATCAAGTCTGGAATGATAGGGGAAATCTTGTTCCAAAGATCTTTTGTCTACTAAAGAGAATATTGTTTTTGATTCAAAAAGTGCCCTCTCCTCTAATCCGTTTTCTAAACCGTGTCCTCTTTTCTCTTTCTACCGTAATCTTGTCACTATTTTCATCCGATTTATCCACTTTTGGGGCAAACTCTGTAAGAATTCATAAAGGATATCAAAGTGAACAAAAAGCGGATGGATTGAATAAAAATAGGGATAAGATTACGGTCTAAAGAGAAATTTTACACGTTTTAGAAACCAGGGTCGGCGTAGTTGGATGAGATTGCAAATTTTTCACTGCTAAACTTGGGAACAATCCTAGTCCGTTCCCAGGATAGGCAAAAACCCGTTAAACGACTGATTTAGCTTACGGTAGGAAGGGAAAGGAGCGCAGGTTCAGGAATCTGGTTTGGCTGCAGAATGAAATTGCAAATTTTCAACTTCCAACTTTGGGAACAGCGCTAGTGTGTTCCAGGATTGCCAAGAATTTTTCTCTTTTTGTTTCTTTTCGTTTAGAAAACGGATTGGAGGAGTGGGGCATACTGTGGCATTGATATTGGCACTCTGAAAAAGCACACAACTATACTAACAATACGATCAGTAACAGCCAACCTCTAGTTCCAGCGCTCGATCAGAGTGCTGTAAGTTCCAGCACTTGATCAGAGTGCTTTACTCGTACAAATACTGTATCGATATTGATACAGTACTCATAAGCATTCAACTCGAAGCCCATCCTCACAAATACTTTGGATGAGTTACCCGATTCCCTCGGAAGCTTCAGAAAGACTCAATTTCCTTGATCATTACCCAATTTTCTGTTTTATCTGATCAAAATCTGATTAAAAAAAAAATCATTTTTACATAACTTATTTACTATTTTTTCCATATTCACTAACTCCAAAATTGTTTGTCATTTTTCTTTTCGAAACATAAAAACCTCTTAGCTGACGATTCTTCTCCAAAAATTGGCGCAATTTGAGTCACACAAGACATTTATCAGAAGTGAAAAATTTCCCAGGAAAAAAATCGAAAATTGGTGCCCAAGTTGCCCATTTTAATTAATGGGATTTCAAGTTTAAGGGATTTTTTTCCACGAGAATTCATCTATTTTGGCTTCTTTTCATCCTTTTCCCCTTTTTCAGATGTCACCTCGTCGTTCGCAATTAGAGCTTTCCGAAGAAAAAGGAAAAAAGGCTTGGAGATCTCTTTCTTTTCCTATTTTTCTTACTTAAGAAAGAGTTGGATAGGGATTTTTCTTTCATTTCTTTGGAGAAATGGCTGCCCAACAAGAGTCAAGACTTCTTTCGTTTTTGATTTCTTGAAGACATCATTTGATTCCATACTTTTAGATATTTAGATTTTATTGTAATTTATAGTTTGCACAAAATCTTCAATTCCAGAATTGGAAATGGGTTATATGTAAACTTTATTCGGCAAATGAATCAGTGGATCAGCAAAATTCACACGGGAAAGAAAAGAGGGAAAATAGGACTGAAAATCAAGAAATTCCAGTGGAAGTGATCGAGAGAAAAAGACTCAGATGGGCCGGCCACGTAGCCGATTCCGATAGCCAGAAGAACAGACGACAGATGGACGATACGGATCACAGAGTGGCTACCACGAGACCAGAAGAGGCCCAACGGAAGACCAGCAACGAGGTGGAGCACAAAAGTGGCAGAGACGGTCAAAGAATGGCTAGAGGCGGAGAAAGGATGGCTAGAGTGCAACCACCACCAGCACAAGCAAGTCGAACACTTCGAACCAGGAACAACCAAGATAGGAAACACTGGATGACAATAGCAAGGGATAGAGAAATGTGGAAGCGGGTTGTGATCTGCGCAAATAGGAACACCTAAGTGCGAAGATCAAAAAAAAATCATGGAATCTAGAGCGAAAAGTAAAGGTAGATGAAATGATAAACCACCATAAACTAGGAATTTCCTCACGATAGGAATTTCAATACGAAAAATAGCAACCATTGTGCTAGACAACAAATTCTGGGCTCAGGCTCAGGCCAGAAGTTGGAGCAGTTCCCTAGTAAGTAGGTTAGATTCTTGCTAGTTCCAAAAAAACAAACAACAACAACAATCGTTTAAAAACGGGGAGAGATGATCGATTTCTAATGCTAATTGATAGAGAATTCATTTAGAGTAAAAATCCTATTATTCTTGGGGTTGCAAGCTTCGATTTTCTTATGGCTTTTCTCATTGTGACCATACGAATGTATTTCTTTATTCTTTGAATGAGGTATGAGTGGTGCTAGAGTCCCAAGGCAGTGAGAAGAGCTCCTCCCACCCACACATTCCCCCTCTTTCTCCATGGCCTCATTGAGTGTGTCGCACTAGACTCTAACACCTCCCATTTTTTTTCTTTACCCACTCCCAGGGAAATCAATTAGTTGTCCTCCTTTTCTCTTTTATCTACAAGTCTCATTCTTTCGCATTCTTTGTCGTCAGTTCTTTGAACTCCTTCAACAAGCCGTTTCTTTGAATCCGTTCTCTCAATGCGCCATTGTCTGACATCTTCAAGCATGTTACTTGTTGGATCTTACAGTGATTTGTTACCTAGCTTGACTAGAGTGAGTCGATCCAATCTACCTTGCCCTACAAAACCTAATCTCTGCTAGGTTCGGCTCAAGCCAGGCTAGGTTCTAATATAGACTTGGCCTACCCTGATCTACCCTGGCCAGCAGGAATGTTTCAGAAGCTAGAATCCAAGTCACGCTTGAACAGCCAGCCCCAGTTAACTCTTTAACCGGTTTGGGAAATTAGAAATTAGACTTGCCCTGGAAATTATAGTTGTTTAAGTTTAAAAGTAGCTAGAAAATGGCAAATTGAAGTAGCCAAAAAAGCCAAATACCCAAGAAAACACATTCTTAAGAGTTCCCCCATAAAATCTCATCACTTTTTCCTCCACTTCACTCAAATATCCCAAACGGAAATCCCTATTTGGGAGATTTCCCTAGGAAATCTTTTCTGACATCGCTTCCTGTTGATCGAATATTTTAGTAGCCGGGCTTTTTTTTAAGGTACAGATTTGAAGAAATGAGGGGGAAATTCATGGCTTTCGAATCAAAGTTCAAAGCGTTTCTCTTTAAATCTTTTAAATTCTGGAGTGATTTGAGTGAGTCAGATGGGGCGAAAAAACTGAAAATAACACAGATTTACCCATGATAAGTTAAGCCCATTACCCACTTGAAGTGATTTATATTGAAAATTTGACTGAAAGTCTTTGACTTTGACAAAACTTTGTGAAGTCTAAACGAGCTGTTCCAAACCTTCACGCTTCCTGAAACTGTCAACACGTTTTCGTCAACGCTCTCAACGTCAACGCCAAACTACGCTCAAAATCTCATTTTTTACAGTGTTCTTTGTGCTCTAAATCTTCGAAATCTTCGAAATCTTTTGTCTTTTTTCGCAAAATCATCTTTTGCTCGCTTCGTTTACTTTGAAGCAAGCAAACACGCAAGCTCTCGGGGACATCAAGCTCTCGGGGACATCAAGCTCTCTGGGACATCAAGCTCTCTGGGACATCAAGCTCTCTGGGACATCAAGCTCTCTGGAACATTTCTAGCGAAACTCCGTTCATTTACCCAATCCCAGCCAGTTCAAGAATGTTTTTTTGTGCTCAAAAACTTTGGAAACACGCTGTTTCTGTAAATCTTTACTTAAAAGTACTCAATCCCACTGAGTTTCCCTTTTATTTGAACTCAAAACTTGCAAGAGTTGAACTATTTTTTCCGGGTTTTCCCCGATTCGAATTTTCGGATTTTCTATAAGATTCTCTTTCCTTATTTTTTTTCTTTTTTCATTTCTTCCGGGGCGGAATCAAATTTTCACGGCCTCTCCTTTTCATTGGAGGAAAAAATCTCTTGAAAGAAGTTTTTCTGGTAGAAAAATGGCTTTTGAAAGTGAATCGGTTCAGCGAATCCATTTGTGCTTTTTTTCTTACAATTTTACATTATCCGTTACATTTTATAAGTTACATTAACCGAGTTTTACATTACAAGTTCATCCGATTTCCCTCGGCTTAGTTACCCAGCCTGTCTTATCCAATTTGTGAATTTTCTGGCTCAATTTCTGTAAACGCACCCTTTCTGGTTGATTTCTGGATGATTATCCCCTTTTGTGTACATTTTTTGTACATTTTTGCGCCACTCAAACGTAAACAAACTCAAATCGAACTCGACTCGAAAAATTCACAAACTGAAATCGATCTCGAGCAAAAAATCGAACACTTTTTTTGTATGCAAACTTTTATTCACGACACCATCCAGCCACATTTGAGATCCGCGAGAGAACCGTTATAAAGCATTCGGCTCCAAATTTTCGCCTTTCGCATAGAAAGCGCTTTTGCAAAAACGAAAAGCAGATTTGGAATCAGCGTGAAATCCTACGTCGAATGGTTTTTGGCGTATCTCGTATTTGGTCAGATCCTAGTGTTGCTTTTCCCTTGTGAGTGATCTGTGACTTTTTGAGGGAAATCCTTCCGGGTCTTGGAGAAAATCGAATTTTCGCCCCAACATTCACTTTTTCATACGCTTCTTGGTCACTTTGAATTCATTTATTGATGAAAAGAAATGCATTTATTCACACGAAAAATGCGATTCAAAACAATACACAAGCACAATCCCTAGATGTAGGGAAGAAAAACCTACAAAAAAAGCCTTAATCCAGCCGGCGGGGTCGAACCCTCGACCTCCCGAGTCAGGTACCAGGCTCTTAGCCACTCGGCCACGACGACCAGAATCCAAGCGGACCATGGCGGCATTAAACCTCAAGAGAAAGAGTTTCCCTTGGTTGACATGTACTCTGCATTCTGACAACGCACGTCTCCTGACACGCTGAGTTTTTGAAGCATTAAAGCCAAGCAAAAATTGATCATCGAGTGTTCAGAGAGCGAACGTTTAGGCAAGAGGACAAAGTACACTGTGGTCTACTTAAAATGAACAGCCAAAATTTTGCAATTAATTCCTTCAAGTTCTTCAAGTTCTTCAAATTCCTACCTATGCTTTCATTTTTCAGCTTAAATTCTAAACTTTCAAGTACTTTTTACTCAAAAAAACGCATGACTGAGATAATTTGTAAGCAAATGAGCGCCTTTCATTTTCCCCCTCAAATTTTGACGCGTTTTTCGGCTATTTTTATGATTTTTTCTTTAATTGGCACTGATAATTTCAAACTTTTGTTCATTTTTCAGAAAAAGCATGTGATTTGAGAGATTTTCTTTTAAAAAAATGAACATTTTCTTTGAAAAAAGGCAGATACAGATCTCCAATGAACAAAAGTTTCGAAATTTTTTGGAATTTTTCAAGTTTGGCTTGTTTGACTGACAGAAAAGTTGAATTGAAATGACTTGGGAAACAAGTTTTTTTGTAAACCTTAAAAGTTTGCGTATATCATTGGAATCAAATTGTTGGAAATCGTCGAATTTTAGGATTTTTTTCAAAACTTTCTTCTCATTGGACTTGTTGGTGGACTTTGTGCTTGTAAACGCACCCTTTCTGGTGAACTTATTTCTTTAATTTCTCTCAATATCAATTTATTGCTTCAAAAAACACTAGCATTATCTATAGTTGAGTAACTAAACCGAAATCCATCGAGATTTTTTGGCTTTTCCGTAGTTTCCAGGTTTTTTGAACGGATCGTCACTCTTTGAAGGCTTATAACTTTGTCTAGAGATCATATTTTTCTTATCACTTTTTATATCATTGTACAGAAGACATTCCAGGCTTTTAAATGATATTAAATAAAGCTTGACCCGATTTTTCATCCCCATCCAAACATGGTGAAACGATACCCGATTTGGATGGGACTCAGTGGTCGGAGTTGGCTCTGATTTTCTTGGACTGGACTATCCAAACAAACTCTATTTGGTCTCATTTGAAAGCCTGAAATGTCCTCTGTACAATGATATAAAAACTTGGCAAAAATATAAGCTCTGGACAAAGTTATAGGCCTTCAAAAAGTTACGATCAGTTCAAAATACCTGGAAACTACGAAAGAGCCGATTTTTTTAGTTGATTTACCCAATTCTAGCTATTTTAATCGTTTTCTTGAAATGCTGACCTGTGTCGAAAGAAATTGAAAGTATTTCCCTACACCAAAAAGGGTACTTTTATGTGTACTTCATCCAGCCAAGATTCATCTGAAAATTGCCACTCAATGAATCTCCCATTTCCGATCTTTTCGGTTCATTTACCCATTTCTTTTTATGCTTTAAAGGAAAGCTTTCGGTGTTTTTATTCACATTTTCCGCTTTTTCTGGGTGAAAATTGCATTAGTCTTGCCCTTCTCATCAATTCTTTCCACTTCTTTTTACCCATTTTCTTCTTAAAATAAACATACTTTATTGATGCGTGTTCTGTGAGAGATTCTGACAGAAATTTGCATATAAAATTTGACTGAAAGGTTTGAGCTTTGGTTTTGATGATTTATGTTCAAAGATTTTCAATAAGAAAATGAAATCCTAGATAAGTTTTGCTCCGGAAAAAAAGCGAATAAGTGTTCAAGGCCTCTACGGAGTTTTGGGTAACTAATCCGACTTTTAAATCCCATTTGACATTATACGTGGAGCCAGAAATCAGACCAGCATTTTTAGAGAACCGTTTCTTTGTGTAACACACAATTTTGTCTTTGGCTATATCAAGGACTTCTAAGAAACAAGGCCAGATTAGCGGCAAATCAGGCCTAGATTAGGGTGGTGGCCTCACGGTTTTAACCAGGACTGGTTATGACAAGGACTGTGCTTCTATGACCAGGCTTGTACAGGCTAAAATCAAGGTACACCAAATCAGCCAAAGCTTAGGCCATCTAGCCTATCAAAAGGCGGAAAGAAATGTTTTTCGAAAGTTTTCCAAAAAAAGCAAAAAAATTGTCGGCAAGCGGAATTGAACCCGTAAGGTGATGGCATAGGTTTCGGAGTCTAGCACACTATCCCCTAGGCTGCAGCTGCTTTTCTTGCTTTTCAGCGTGACGCCCTGTTTTAGGTGAGGTCGCGGTTTGCCAAAAATTACCGAAACTTTGGACACGTTTTCTCAAAAACCAGGGCCCATAAGGGAAAAAATTAAAAGAAAACCTGTTTCTTAGAATTCTACGTGGACGTTTTGTAGCTAGTTCCGGTTCCGAAAATTGGTGGTTAGTTGAAATAGTTCCCTAGTAAAGCCAGAAGCCGTGCCAGGATGCTTTTGCCCTAACCTACTGGAGCCTGGCTAAGAATTGGTCGCACCTAGTTGGCTCTGCGTCGACCCTGAATAGTCAAGAATAAAATCCTGACCCAGCGTTGAAAATCCTTTACTTTTCAAACATCCTTGCCCACCACTTTGCAGCATTAGACCAAATTGCTCTAAACTTTTCCCCATTAACAAAGAAAACAACAATTTCCGATTCAGAAATGTCACATATGATGCCAAAAAAAGTCAAGAATTCCCCTTTCTCCATCTAGCTCGGTTCATTTACCTTTTTTTTATTTTAAGGATTATCCCTATCCCCATTTCTCTCGAAATTCTCAAAAATAATTGACTTTCCCTCGAAAAACTCATAATTTCAATCCAATTTTGGAAGCTTGGCTCAAGTTTTTCCAAAAAAGTGCCAACTTTTTTTTTGTCAACACTGAAAAATGACGACGGAAGAGTTCCTCAAACTGTAAGTGAATGTTTTTTTGGATAGAATTTAAGTTAACTTAGGTTTTAGATCAGAAAACAAGGTTTCGGTGGGTTTAATTACCCAATTCATGCCTAGAGTAGTTGCTAGATCAAGATTTTTTTCACTTCCAACAATTTTTCCACTTTTTCAAGTCCCTTCCCCTCCCTGTCCATCCATTTTCCGACCACTTAGTGTCGATAGTTTTTATTTGCCTTTATTTCTTCATTTAGGAAAGCTGTTTAGAAACGTTTTATCATTTGTTTAAAATTGTTAGAAATAACTACTAGTTTCAAGGTCAACTAGGGGGATTCAACTAGGGTTCAACTAGCGGGATTCAACTAGGGTTCAACTAGGGTTCAACTAGGGGGATTCAAAACAAGCTTCTTTTGAATCTCCCTATCTAGTTGACCTTGAAACTAGTAGTTATTTCTAACTAACTAACTACTAAACAAATGATAAAACTTCTCTAAACAGCTTTCCTATATCCTATACAAGCTTCTCCTTGACTAACAGAGTTTCCTGGCAATTGTTAGATTCAAAAAAGGGCTTGAGAATCTCTCTGATGTTCTGATGCATAAAGCATTTTTCTACAAAAGTCAGTCGTTTTGTTCTTTTTTAAATTCGCTTTGAAGAATTTGAAATTTGAGTTTTTTTTGATTAGTTTATTAACGATTAAAGTCTTATACCTTATTTCGTGCACTAGTTTCGGTGCGATCACCCGTTTTTTCCTCAGAAATGATTGCACTTTCCCATTTGTGATCTCTCTTTGTCTCTTTTCTTTCACTTCCTCATCACCCTTTTCGAAATGTAATTGTTTACGACAAATTTCAAGAGATCAAAAAGAAAGATTTGAGTAAAGAGAGTTTAAAGTTTAAGAAATATCCGGTGAAGGGCTTAGTTTAGGCTTTATCTGGTGAAAATAGCACAACTTTTTCATTAAAGGCTTATTACAGGCTCCTTCTTCCTTCCTTTCTTCTTCCCCCTCTTCTTCCCCCTCTTCTTCCCCCTCTTCTTCCCCCTCTTCTTCCCCCTCTTCTTCCCCCTCTTCTTCCCCCTCTTCTTCCCCCTCTTCTTCCCCCTCTTCTTCCCCCTCTTCTTCCCCCTCTTCTTCCCCCTCTTCTTCCCCCTCTTCTTCCCCCTCTTCTTCCCCCTCTTCTTCCCCTTGCCTTTCCTCCTTTCTCTTAGAAAGTTAAGGTACCGGATAGCTCAATGGTTAGAGGAATTGACTGGAAAGCAAAAAGTCAATTGGTCGAGGTTGAGGGTCCAATCCCCTCTCCGGAAATCTAAATCTTTCTTTACCATTCCTTACTTTATGCAAGATTTTGAATCAGTGCTATTTTGAACATACAGACTGTCCCAAAAATTCTTTTACTTTTTCTGTAAGCATTATTTTGACTTGAAAAACATGTGAATTTCGGAAAACTAATGACAGATTCGAAAAATTCACCTATTTTTTACCCTGCCATTTTCATAAAAAAATTTCAACTCTCAATTGCTTTTTCAAAGGGATTTTTACATCCGGGTCTGGTCGCTGAAGATCTTTGCGAAAGTTGACTTAAAATTTGCAGATTTTTCTTGTAGATTCTTGTAGATGAAATCTTTTCCAAAAACTATCGTTACCATTCGATAGAGCTAAGTTTTTGTCTTGAAAACAAGCTAAAAACGAAGTTTAGATCTCAAAAATGAAAGATTTTCAAGCGATTTTATGGAGAGCACTCAAATTTTAGCAGCAAAAAAAGCGACCTTTAAAAATTCTCATCAAAAAGTTGTTTATAGTTGCAACTTTTATCCAAAAAAATGGATTATAGGTAAAAATATCTGAATTTTCATAACCCGGCGTTAGTTTTTCAAGAATAGCGTGTTTTCCGAGTGAAACTGTTCGTTTACAAAAAGTAAAAGAACTTTTGGAACACTCTGTACATAGTGCTAACAATTGTAAGTCTCATGATTCTTTCTGTGGTACTTTTAACGACTTTGTATGCCAATTTGCATTAAACCAAGAGCATTTGGATTTTAAATGACTTGCAAAATAATCAAAAGTAGGCTTGGGGTACTTTTGACTATTTTACTATTTTACACACCATCTTGCATATTTGAAGAAGAAGAGCCGTGGAGTTCGCACCCAACTTATAAAAAACAAAGGAATTTGTCGATTTTAGCATTATTTTCAACGTTAACACGAAACTAGGCATTTGGTGAGGGTTTTTTAAATGCAAATTTGGCGGCAAAATAGTCAAAATAGTCTTTTGTGTACTTTCTGCTTCGGAAATCTGTAAACACACCTTTTCTGGCTCACTAAAACGGCTCAAATTCTGTTCTGTATACAAAGTTTTAGTTCCTTTCAATACCAAGCGATCGCCTCAAGATCCCAATTGTGTAACTGTTCCAAAATTTGAGCTAAATAGCCCAGAATTTGCCAGAAATGCGCCAGAAGACGTGTGCTCACAGGATTTGTAGCATAAAGTTGTGAAAAACTTTGACTAAATCATTTTGAGTCATTCATTCACCTTTTTTTCTGATCGAAGCCCCGTTCCTCGTCATCTCCCGTGTCTTCTCTTTTTCTTTTTTCTTCATTTTCTTCTTCAATGTGTGTTCATGGCATCCCGGAAATCGGACACTTTTATTTTTGCATTCCCAAAGCCCCTTTTTAAGCATTTTTTTTGAGCTTTCAGAGAAGAATACCTTAACAATTCGCGAACGGGCTTGAAAACATCGCTATCTACCGCTTTAGGCTTTGTTTATTTCTCGAGAAGGTTGTGGTTTTTAAAGCTTTTACCAGCTTCCTTGCTGGCTCAAATTCTTAGCTCAAATTTTGTACTCACATGATTCACAGTACAATTGTGTGATCTTTCTGGTGTACTTTATGCTTAAACTTGTAAGTACACACTTTCTGGTGCACTTATTTCTTCATTTACTGCATTTTTCTTGCAGAAATGGGCGGGTTTGGCAAGAAAATAAAGAATCAATTGGGAAAGGGTGTGATTTCAAAATTTGGCTAAAGGAACCTTCAAAAGAACAATGTAAAATGTATATTGTAGTATCAGAGTACAATATAGCTGATTTTTTTATTTATTGATTTCACAGTATATGTAATTTAACACTTCTGACATTTCGAATAGGAGCCGAATAGGAATCGAATGGCAATCGAATTGAAACCGAAAGGAAATCGAATAGGAGCCGAATAGGAGCCGAATAGGAACCGAATAGGAGCCGAATAGGAGCCGAATAGGAATCGAATAGGAGCCGAATAAGAGCCGAATAGGAGCCGAATAGGAATCGAATAGGAATCATCGAATAGGAGCCGAATAGGAGCCGAATAGGAACCAAATAGGAACTGAATAGGAACTGAATAGGAGCCGAATAAAAGCCGAATAGGAGCCGAGTAGGAACCGAATAGGAGCCGAATGGTAACCGAATGGGAACCAAATGGCAACCAAATGGGAACCGAATAGGAACCAAATCTGTACATTTTTGCATTTTTGCCATTCTTGTCATTTAGATTACCCGTCCTCTTTACATTCATCACTCAAAAGTTTCTTTCAAAAGCAATAATCTTGCTTCTCCTTTCATTTCTCATCTCTTCCACCCTTTCCTTTCCCATTTCCCCGGATTATCCCGCTTCTCATTCAAGAAAATTATCTACGCAAATTGCTCAGCAAAAATCCGTCATCGCTTTCATTCTTCGATTTCTTCACGTCTCATTTTTCTATCCACCTAGGCTTCTTTAAAGCTTTATTTTATCAAAAAGTTAAAATGTTTTCTAAAAATTGAATAAAACGTGTAAAAAGCCTGAAAAAACGACGAAATTTGACGTTTCCTCGGGGTGATATTTACCCAAATCGAGACACGTAAATGCCTTTTTTCCCTTTTCCATTCCAGGCCTCAAAATATCTTCCAGATCATTGGAATTACGAGAAATTTTTTTTGAAAAGCGTTCAAATGATCATCATGAAAGCTTCTGAGACTTGAAAAGCTGTTTTTTTCGATTTATATTTGTTCTACTGTTTTCATTTCATTAGTCAAAGCTAAGCATCGAGGTGCTCGCATCAAAACGCACCCCTTCTAACAAATTTAAGTTCTAAAAGTTTGGTTTTTATGTGAAAATGGTTAGGTTTAGTATTTTTCCATCACTAGTTTTGTTTAGAGTGTGTTTCTTGCGAGTAAGTAACTACTTGAGTAAAATTTCTAGTCGATTAATCGACGTTTTTCGTCGAGTAACTACGAGTAATCCTGTTTACACGTCGAGTAAATTGAATATGTTTAGATTTGAAGGAAATTTGCTTCGAAATCAGTTAAACTGCTGGATACTTTTAAAAGAAGGCGTATATAAGGCGGCGTATATAAAGCCGCGTATATAAGGCGGCATATATAAAGCCGCGTATATAAGGTGGCGTATATAAGTCGGCATATATAAGGCGGCGTATATAAGACGGCGTATATAAGGCGGCGTATATAAGGCGGCGTATATAAGGCGGCGCCCGTGTTTTTTTCGCGCCAATCTTTTTGCAATAATTTTCGTTAAAACTACGGTAATTTTTCCGTTTAAAGTATGTTTTAAAAAACGCATTAGTCGTGAAAAACACACTCTAATCTTGTTTATTTTCTTTGCCCAAATTCGCCTCATAGGAACCCAAAATATTATGCGCTTTGCAAAGAAATTCTTCACCCAGACACCAGTGTTTTTGCCTCGCCAAATTTATCTCCCATCTCATTTGCAAATCTCATGTTTTTCTCATAAATTTCCCCATCAAAATAGCAAAACAACTCAAAACCGGTGCGCCAGAAAGGGTGTGTTTACAAGATTTGAGCTTAAAGTACTCTTGAGGTGTACTTTTTCCCTGTAAACGCACCGTTTTGAGCATACTTGCACAATTGCAGCTCATTTACCCAACTCTAGCTATTGCTGGTGTTTTTTCTAGAGAAATTTGAAGAATCGAGTATGCCAGAGAAAGAATGCATTTACGTGACGGCAAAAGTACATCATAGAGCCTTAAAGTGACCCAGTTACCCTAATCCATTCAATCCAAATACCCAAATAAGTCCAAAGTCGCTCCACACTTTTCCCAATTCAGATATTTCAAATTCACCCAAATCCATCAAAATATCAACGCAAAATGCAACGCAGCTTCATCCTTTTTTCCTTTTTCATGAGCCTCTAAAGCAATTTGGTCTTCTCTAAAAAGATTCATTCATTTTCATAAATTCCCTTTTTCTATTTGAAAGAGACTCAAAAGTGCCAGGCACCGTTCGAGTTTTTTTCTTATTTTGTTTTGTTTTCTCACATTCAAGTCGGTTTAATTACCCAACTTGATCAAGAACCATCAGCTACTTGTTCTTTGGCTTGTTTACATTCAATTCATCGTCCACTCACTGGCCGGTTCAATTACCCAACTTTTAATTTGGAAGAAGGAAAACTTTGGTTAAACTATTCTCCATTATGCAAGTTGCAAGTTGGGGAATTGAACTCGGTTCAATTACCCAACTTTTAACTTGGATAATGGAGAATTGAACCAGTTAAAGAAGCAGAATAGAGTTTGTTGTGTTCAGACCGTATTTTTCTAGCACTAAAACTGGAATTAGACTACTATATTTGGGATATTTGAGATTTATCGAAGCTTAGCATGGCATCTATTTGTTTTTCCTCACTCTTTTCAGTGGATCTTTGATGTATTAGCAATAAGCGTTAAAGTGGGCATCTCTTTACTTTTTTCTTGTCATCTTTCTTCTTGAAAATAATATATTATAGTATATGATTTGGCTTTGATTTTCTACTAGATCAATGACAAAGCGACGATGTTGTAAAGTTTTTAGTTCAAAAAGAGCAAATCTACCCTCATAAGTCAAGCTAGAATATTTTGAATAGTCAATTTCTGAACAGTTATTTGTTTTTCATCACTCTTTTGAGTGGATCTTTGTATTAAAAATAAGCGTTAAAGTGGGGATCTCTTTTCTCTTTTCTTGCTAGCTTTCTTCTTGAAAATAATATATTATAGAATATGATTTGGCTTTGATTTCGAAAATTTCGAAAAGATTTCAAGGAAATGATTCAGAATCTGCCTACTTTGGCCTAATCTAAAGTTTTTCATTCAGAAAAAGCCCGCAAGATGCTTTCATTGTATTCGCTGCGTAAAATCAAAATTTGAGACAGTTTAACTAAAAATTTCTTAGTGTTTATCAATGTTTATTTTAAATTAAATCAATTCATTAATTAATATCAAAGTTAAATGTTTATCGATGTGTTTCATCAATAAGTTTACCAATTTACCAGACAAAACCATCCCCACATGTCCCATTTTTCATCTGTTCCTTGATCTGTGTCATGCTTTGATCCTTTACTAACAATAAGTAACCAAAATCAGATAAAAAAAGCTCAGCTTACTTACTCAACTTACTCATTTACTCATTTACTCCTTTTTTCTGATTTTCAATCGAAAAATTTCAAAATCCTTGTCACTTTTTTATTTTTTCTTGATCAACAACGTATTTTCCCCTTAAAATTTGCAAAATTAGGCCACTTTCGAAGCGATTTTCTCTTTTTTTCACAAAATCGCGAAGATCAATCTTTTTTTCTTTAAAACGAGATGTTTTGTTGTCAGTTTAGGAAAAGTTTTGCAATTTTAAGATCAAAGAAGCTCTTATCGGAAGATCTTATTCATATCTTAGCTGAATATCTTTTGAGCTGAATATCTTCTCCATTTGTGTTTTTCTAAAGATTCAAATTGACCAAAATTGCCCAAAAATTGATAAAAATCGGTAATTTTTGCCCAATTTTGCTCATTTTTTAAACAATTTTGCAAAATTTCGCTTAATTTGCATAAAACTTAAAAGAAAACTACGAATTTTCCCCGTTAAAATGGTGATTTTGAAAGCCGAGAAGTTCTAGAAAAAGATTCTATATGGAAACTAGACAATTTGAACTAGCAATTTCCATTCTCATAGAAAAATACGCTAGTTTTACGTTTGTTTTGTGATTTTACCTTAATTTCTCGATTTCAGAATGAGCAATGACTCCGGGGTGTGCCTCGATTTGAACGCCGAACTTTGGATCTACCGTCGTGATGTCACCACTCTTCCAATTACGATGGCCGCTTTCGCTCTTCTATACACGCTAATCATTTTCGTGGGCATTGTTGGAAATTCGTGTGTCATTTTGGCGATCTGGAGGAATAAGTGAGTGAAATTGCAAGGCACAGAACATTTACGTGAAAGATAGAAATCAGAATTAGCAACCACAGAAATTCGACAATCCTCTAAAATTCACTTCCAGAGCCCTGCAAACAGTGCCGAATCTCTTCATTTTGTCTCTTTCTTGTTCGGATGTTTTGGTCTGCTGTGTCTCGGGAACGATCACGCCGATCACAGCCTTCAAAAAGGAATGGCTATTCGGACAACCGCTTTGCTCAATTGCACCCTGGGTGGCGGTGAGTTTCAAAGGGATTTTAGAATAGGAATGGCTAGACTTAAAACTTACAAACTGGAGGATCAGGTCTGGTCTGACACCTGGCTTGGTTGAGTTGTTCCCGATATGCTCTGGTTCTGGCTTGACCGTGGCCGTGGCCTAAGTTTTGGCAGACCAGGGCCCGGATTCGCCAAACTATTTACCATTTATCAGCGAGCAACTTTGCCAAACGGATTTAGCATTTGCTAAACAGTAATTTAGCATTTACCAATTTAGCATTTAGCAAAAATTGAGTTTTGTTTCTTGTAGACTTGAATATTCTGATGCCAAATAAAGCTAACATAAGTTCATGTGCTCGAAATTGGCTAAATTTTAGCGTGTTTTGTAGCCAGAGTATGTCGGAGTTTGAATCTGTGATTAGTTTTTTCATATCTTTGTTTAGTGTAGAGCTATAAGTGTTTTTTTTGGAGCTGGCGGCACTGCCAAACACTGCTAAACACTGCTAAACACGGCCCTGCTAAACACAACACTAAACATTCAAGCAAAATTTTGCTAAATGCTTTGGTAAACCCGTTGAATTTTGCAAAACGATAGTTTGCTAAATTTAGCAAAACTTTCCACCAAAAAAGTTTGGTGGAACCAAAAATTTTGCTAAATTTAGCAGTTGGTGGAACCGAGCCCAGGTCAAATCAAAATTGGCTTGGTTTGGGAGATCGAGTCTAGGAACAATCCTGTTTTCGATTCAAATACATAGGATCTAAAACATGGGCTAAGGTTTCATTTATAACTTATCCATTCCAGGGCATCACGCTCGTCTTCTCCACTTTCACATTAACAGCGATCTCCGTCGATCGATATATGTTGATTCGACATCCGATGAAGAAGCCATTGACACTCAATCAAGCGTTGATGGTCATTGCGGTGAGTTTGACTGCAGATATGCAAATAAAGAAGTAGGATTGGATGAAGGATAAAGGGTAAAGAATTAGCAAGAAAAAGTAGTGAAAAAAAGAAGTAAAAGTAAACAAAGGAAAGCTGGAAAGCTGTTCAACAGGTTGAAGGACTGGTTGAAGAACTGATTCTTTAGGGAATCGCCACTTTCGCCTCACTAATCTCACTGCCAACAATGCTCAAGCAACGCCTCGGACCATTCCCGAACTTTTGCGGGGAATTCTGCACAGAGGATTGGGGAGATCCGACCGATGGAGGAGATCACGGACGGAAGTGAGCAAAACTTTTGTTTTGACGTCTAAGATCTTTGTGTCACGATTTTCCACCATGAAAACCCCATTCCAGAATCTATGGCGGTGTCCTTTTGATCATGCAATTCGTCATCCCACTCACCATTATCATTATCTCATATACGGCAATCTCGCTAAGGATTGGACAAGTGGGGAATGAAGATTTAAGGGATAATCTTTAAACTTTTAGAGTATGATCCTAAAAGGCACTCAAAAGAATGGCTCATGCAATTGGGAAGCGAATCTCACAGATCAACAAAGAATCGCTTTGAAGAGAAGACAAAGAACGAATCGGATGTTGATTGCGATGGTGGTCGCTTTTTCGGCTAGGTTTGTTTTCAAACGTTTAAGCTGTAAGCTCAAGGCTTGAATGATTCCCTGCTTTGTTAACTGAAACATTTGATAGACAAGGTTCCTTTTAGCTGGTTCTGGTCGGTTGCTTACAATGTGCTCCGGGATTATAATTACTTGCCGGATGTGTTGAGAGATCAGGAATATTTGCTGGGAATTGGAACACATTGTATAGCGATGACGTCAACGGTGAGTGACATTAAGAAAGTCTAAGGTGACAACTTTTAATCTAATGAATAGAGATCAAAGACATGGTCAGGTTGGGCTCGAGCTTCTGAGCTAGATTAGGGCCAGGTCAGGCGTCAGACTAACCCAGATCAGCTAGGCCAGGCCAGAGTAGTCTTGTGCTAGGCCAGAAAAGCCAGTGTGCCTGGAAGCTGAACGAATTTGTTGACCTGCCCTAGTCCAAAAGGGTCAAAGGTTTAATTGCATGGGTGAGTGAGTGGTGAGAAGCCTGGTTCTACTGAGTCCTTGAATACTTTAGTAATTGAACAATTCCTAGACTACGGTATCCATTGCAGATCTGGAACCCGATCCTGTACGCGATGTTGAACCTTCAACTCCGACAAGCATTCATCCGCCTTTTGCCCGCTCCATGGAGAAGGCGCTTCTCTTCAGATGATCTCGAGAAGACTTCTCCGCTCATCAATGGGCATTGTCACCAAAATGGGCTGAATGGTGTCGATCATCCATCAACTTTCCCTTCATCGACTCGGCCAAAGTACGGGGCCACCCAGGTGCGTGGCCCTCCACTCACTCACAGTCCCCAATATCTCCTTGATCCTTCATCATTACTGTATTCTCCTTGGGTAGACTGTTTTCCAAAAGGTGCTCTTTGCGGGGAAAGCTACCGTACTTTTACCGTCATCACATTACAGGTTTAAATTTAATCTGATGCCAGATCTGACAAATAGCTTTCAGCCAGGTAGGTGCAATTTTTTCTGCTACAAAAACAATTAGAACTTGTTTGGGAGTGCGATAACTTGCCTGGGAGTACGGCAACTCGTCTGGGAGTTCGGTAACTTAGCTAAGAGTACGGTAGCTTTTTCTCAAGCGCACCTTTTAGAAAACAGTTCAACTCAAGGGAAGCACAGTCTATTTTGTCATCCATATTGTTGATTTTTGGCTAGATCTTCCGATTTTGATGTGGTTTGAGAGGGTTTTCAAAGCACTTTTGTAGAAGTGGGTTAGAGATTTTAGCACAGCACAAAAAGGGATAGGAATTGGAATAAGTAGAAAGTAGACCTTTTACCCTAAACTTATGTTAATCTGTACAACAAGTACGTACCTGTGTACGCTGCAAACTTGCCGAGCGCTGACCAGGGCTGTGTTGGCCCGACTACCGTAACCCGTAGTCCCTGTTACAGTAACCCAATTGAAACTGTAGCTGTGATGACTGCAACATTAACTATGCTAGGAAGCAGAAAGATCTATGGACATGGCTGGATTACGGTGACGGTACATGGCTCGGTTACGGTAATTGAAGCTTGTTTTCGAGTAACAAACAGAGTCAGTGTTCGGATAAAGTTTGCAAAAACAAATATCTGATTAGGGTTAAATAATGAAAAGTACAAAGTTCAATGTCTCTTTCACTTTTAATTTCTGAATTTTAAAACCTTTTCTCTTCTTCTCATCACCAATCTTTTCCAATTCTTTTTTTTCCAATTTCTCTTCTTTTCAGGAAAGCAATTTGCTTTCGAGCACTTCCTATTCAAAGGTTTGTGTCGAGAGAGAAAAATGTTATTATATTTTTTGTTGCATGACTACTTTTCCTTAAAAAGATGACTAGTTAGATCAGTTTTTTTAGTAAAAACCTTCAGAACCCAAGATTTTAAGTCCAAAGGTTTTAAGTACAAGAAACAAGTTCTTTACTGTGTACTTTTGCTGAAATTTTTGCAAACGCACCCTTCCTAGTACAGTGAAATCTTGCATTTTTCTTGATAGTGGTTCTTATTTGAGATTACAATGGAATTAGTTGAGTTATGCGATATTTCAAAGTACACAAAGTAGCGCCTAACTGGGATTTCACCCAGCTCATCCATTTTGTCGTTTTTCTTTTTTAATAATTACTTGTTTTCGCGAGAAATCAAAGAACTCAGGGCACCAGAAAGGATGCGTTTACAAAAATTGATCCAAAGTACAGCTCAACGCTTGAAAATCGTTAAAATGACCAGGTTTTCTCGTTTTTGAATGCTGTGAACTCTATAGTTGAAAAATTTCTTTAAAATCGCTTTAAATTAAGTTTCCTAAATGTTTTAAATGTGTCAAAATCAAAGAAAATTCCGATATTTTGGTGTTTCAGAGTGTAAATTAGCTCCTTCTCTACAACTTCTCTGCTTTCTTTTCTCTCAGAACTGAGGTGAAGCGGTGATTTTCCTGTCTACCCCAAATTTAATGTTTTTTTGTTTCTTTGTTCATTGTAAATTTGTCTCTGAGTTTTATGAAGAGATTGGGTAATTCATCCAAAATTTTGGATGAATTGCAAAACTGTGTCTTTATCTTCTCGATTGTTGTCATCTCGATTCCCATTTTTTCCATCTTCTTCCCCTTCCCCTCAATCTTCCTCCCAATTTCTCTTCTAAATCGAGGCCTTTCAGTGAGTGTCGGGCCACGCCTGCATGAACACACTCGGTTGACGATCTCATTTTTATTATTTTCACTCACCCAAGCTTTTTTTTCGTTTCTCATCCTTAGTTGAATGTAAATCCTAGCTTTTTTCGTTCATTTTGGAGCTTTCTTGATCACGTGTACTTTATACTCAAAACCTCTAAACACATCCCACTGAATTCTTCATTTTTTCTTTGAAAAGAGACTGGTTTTTATAGGAAAAACGAAGAAGCCAGTGCACTAAAAGGTGTGCGTTTACATTGAGCACAAAGTACATGAATTGGGTGACTAAACCAAGTTGGTTTTACCCGATCTTAAAACTTGAAAGTATTTTCAAGGTCAAGACAAGTTCCATGTAGATCTCCTCATTTTCTCTTTTCACCCGCATGTTTCCTCCAGATTTTACCCCAATTTTCGGGCCGACACCCTCTAACAACCTCACCGTACTTATATTTTGCCATATTGCTTTTCTTCTTAACATCACTTATCTGAAAAAGTTTTCTGGGAAAGGATTGGCTTTGAAAAATGACGACAATTGGGTAACTGAACTGGTTTTGATTTTCACATAATGAGCTGAAAGGACATCACCCGATCAACTTGATTTTTGAGCTAATTGGGTAAATGAACCGATTGCGCTGAGTGAATGCTAAGGAATACTCGATCTTAAACCGAAATTGGTAATTATGGACCAACTATTTTGGGAGTTTGATTGAATTGGAGGATTACATGAAGACTGACTACAATTAGATAACTAAAGCAAAGTTAAACTAAAACAATGGGTAACTAAACCGATTGGGTAAGTAAATCAAAGTTTAGTTTGTTAAAAGAACCGATTTAAATTGAACTCGTTGAGTAAATTAGGCAATTGAACCAACTGCCGAGGAAGAAGGTGCGCCACTCCAAGGTACCCGGTTGCAGAAAGCTGACAAAATAAGTGCTAAAAAACAGCCTCAAAGAGCCAATCTTTCTCCTCAAAGGAAAACTTGCCAAATCCTTATCCAAGGCTTTATTTTCCTTCAGCACAAACAGTAGATTCACTTGGTTTTTCGAAAATTTTCCTTTTTTTTTGATTTCAGAGTGCCATTTTCCCCCGAAAATCCAACTAATTGGGCTGAGCTTGCAAATTCTTAACATCGTTGTACCGATTTAGTTTTAAAAAAGTAAAGATCTACTTAATTTTATCTTTTTTAGAGGATCACACTGGGAATTCCAATCGACACGAATGGGGGATCGGTTGTGATTCGGAAAAGAAGTCGAGAAGAAAAAGGGGATGAGAGAAGCGATTGGGAAAGGGAAATGAGAGACAACGAGAGGGAATTGATGGCAATCGAATCGAGGAGGGGAAGCAGACTGTCGGCTATACGGGTGAGTCGTGCAGCAAGTGAGCAATTGAACTGGATAAATAGAACGAATCAAGAAACAAAGTCACACATTTTTTTGTTTCACTGATAAAGTCTCATAGTTGACGAATCGCTCCAGTCCGGTTAGATTGTCAGGGGTTAGATCAGGTCTAGATTTGGCTTTGCTGAATGAGTTTAAAAAGATCCGGTTTAAAAGACACTGATCCGAATTCCGCCTGATTTGAATCTGAATCTAGTACTAGGGCTTGGTTGAAAACCCGTGCAATAATCTGTCAAGACTGTTACATAAAACTCTATTACAAGTTACAGAATCTCGTTCGTCAAAGACCTTTATTGTATCCCGAAAAGCCTAAAGTTATAAAAAAGTTACGCGAAAACCGGACTGAAATTGAAAAAACCTATGAAAAGAACCTTGACTTCTTCTTGACGCTCTCATTAAGAGAATAGAGTTAGTGTTCCCGTGAGGAAGGTGTCATCTAACAAGGGAAAGGTACTGAACTTGCCTTTTGATTCGAGACCTAGTACATCATATAGTTGGCCATGGGGATCTCGAATCCGTCTTTAGTTTTTGCTAAACGCTTCGCAGGTGGGAGAAATTTGGCATAGAAAATCACCTTCGTTTCTTCATCCTCGAGCCTTCCAGCCCCTTATGAGGTTCGATGATGAGATATGTATTGGAAGCAATAAAATCTCACTACAAGGTTACGGTAGTCTGGAAAAACTGGTTACTTTTCTCCGAATTGGTCATCTTTTATAACAAATAGGGTATATAAACTGTAATTGCTACAATTTTGCAATCAACGATTCCCGTTTGTAGGTAATCGTCTCGAAGCTTTCCTCCGGCCTCTCCGATCAAGGTGACGAGGATCGTGAGTGTCTTGTCCCGTCAACTCCCTCTTCAATGTCCTCAATTCCTCCATTTCAATGGGCTTCTCCCCCTCCATCTCCATCATTGATCATTCGTCCAGTCTCCTCCATTGATCCCTCAACTCCTCCCGTCTTCAATTTGCTAATTGTTAGGACACATTCGTTTTGATCTTCAAAAACTGCCCAGCTCTCATGGTACTTTTTCACTGTGTACTTTGTGATCAAATCTTGTAAACACATCCTTTCTGGCGTGCGCGAGTCATTGTTGCAAGAAAAAACGTAGAAATCTGGGCGCTAGAGAGGTGGTGTCGACAAGATTCGATCAAAAAGTAGATCACAGAGCTAAAAGGTGACCAAAGCTCCCGTAACCACAAAGGAAAAGTACTATTTTGAAGAAAAATTTCCCAATTCTCACATCCAATTCCCAAAAACACAGCTCAGCACTCAATTTTTTTTCCATCTTTCCCCCATTTTTATGAATACACCGGTTCTCCTGTTATTGTTTCCTTCCATTTACGGGTTTCCTTCATTTATTGGTACTCATTCTTTTTTCTCATCATTGCTTGTACATTTGTGAATCTTACAGACTTTTCTTTTTTTCTCCGCTTAGTAATAACATATCAATGAGAATAATAAATTTATTTGACTACGGATGTAAATGAATATCTACAGAACGAAAAAGAAACAGAAATCCGTTTAAAAGTGAGAGAAAATGGTGGAAAAACTAAAACTAAGTAGTGAGTAGGTGAAACATGAAACATGGCCATGTTTAATTTTTTAGAATAAGTTTGAAAATGTTTATGAAAATTATAAAAGTTTCATTCAAATTGCTCCTTTAGTGAAAATTTGATTCCTCTTATTAATTATTGAATTGAAATTATAAAAAAAAAAGAAGAAAATTATATCTATTACTTGATTGAGAGCAATAGATACAATAAAGTAATAGATACAAATTTTCCCTTGATAATCAATCAAGCGGATGAGGAAATCAGGCCAACTAAGATTCTTGATAAATGTTAATAAATCTCAATAAATCTTTTGCATCTAAAAGAACTTCGGACACTGAAACAACTTGTGAATCTGACGAAAAACCTGAATCTTCTTATGAGCCCTATCCCTTCCCGCACTACATATTCGAATTAAGAAATCCTTTTCGTCCAATATGTCAAAGGAATCATTCAGGGAAATGTCAAATGGATGGGTTTAGAAAAATGAAAAATCATTCATGAAAACACATCAGATGAAAACAGGGTTCTCAAATTTATTTGAAGAATTGCACATCCCCAAGGTTTAATTACCCAAGTTTGAGATTGTTGCGAGATACTGACTCTACTTCTACATCTACCGATCTGAAGCGCCCCGAGAAGTATGCTGATGAAATACGCCATCCATACCACCCACTTCCGCCAATTGGAACAATGAAGCTGCCCCCGCCCTTCGAGGATGTTGATCTCGCGAAGAAACTCGGAAACGATTACCACCTGGTGATTGAGGGATTGCCTGAAGCTGACGTCCATCGCGCCATGACGCCGTATACTCGAGGAGCAGCGGATCGTCACCTTTTGGATGCGATTTTGGCTTCGTATGGCCTGGATGCAATGGTGGTTCAATCATATAGGATGGGTATCTTCTCTCCGTTTCAACCTAGACCTCTGAAGGTGATTTTTGGCTCTACACACGGTGTGTCGAACTTACTGGGTTCCTTTTATTGTGTTAAGAAGGATTCTCTACCCTGGCACATTGTGATTCAACGCTCGGACCCAAGTCGCTACAAGAGCAAGAGGCAGGAGACATTTCCTTCAACTCAACATGACCCCCGTCCACACCTCCACGTGAATACGACAAGGAGTGTACCTCAGGACCAGGTTGAAACCTTGCCTGTGGCTGGTGTCAATGTGAATGCCTCTGAAACGACTGTTGGCATTGCTGCACAAAAGGATACGACAAGGGAAAGCATGCCGACAGTCTCTACAAAAAAGCCTCCAGTCAAGAAGGGCCGACCTCCAAAGAGGATTAACTCTACGAAGGTTGACCCGCCTGGGTCGCGCTTTCGCAGAGCACACTCCTTGTCGGATGTGAACGAACCATTAGCAAAGAATTTTCGAGATGAAAGGAAAAACGATGCCTTTTTCACTCACCCATCGGAACGGAGGATTGGAAAGTAACTCACCAAGCAACAAAGTCAATCAGTCTCGCATTCTACACAGGAGAAATTACCCGGATCGTTTTCCCAAGTTTGATGCTCTCTTTTCCCCTAGTGTTTTTCTTTTCGATGCCCATAGCATAGTTTCTAATAGCAAAAATCGCTTAGCTACTTTCCAGACCCTGACTCGTACAAATTCTTATTCTTTCTTGCTATTACCGAGCCATGGCTAGATGACCCTCTAGTTTCCTCTATTCTTGACCCTAGTGGCTACTACCATATTATTAGATGTAACAGAGCTTCGTTGTGTTTTTGGCGGTGTTGTGTTTTTACTCCTTAAGTCTTTTACCCACCATGTAATTTACTGCAGTTCCATCTTTAACTGTGAAATTTTATTTTTAGATGTTTATCTCGGCAGAAAGGTTCGTTTTCTTGTCGTTTATCGGTCCCCTAGCGTGAATTATGCTGATACTTCTTGTCCTTTTGATCATTTATCACTTTTCTTGCATGATTCGCGAGTCAACATTTTACTAGGCGATTTAAATTTTCATGTGACTTATTCTAATGACAAATTTGTGTTTGATAAGTACCACGATCCCACCATTTTGCTACAAAATTTCCTTATTACATGCTTTCTATTTATTTTAAACACATTTGCTACCTTCTGCCGTTCATTTTCTATTTTAGATCTGGTCTTGTCCGTCCCCTGATGTCATCATGGAGTTGAAGCGTTTGGAGCCTCTTCCTGGTTCTGACCATTATGGGATCACGTTCAAAATTGGAGGACTGTAATTTTCGACTGCTTCGCGGAAAGGTTGCTAATTTTACAGGGTGAGTGGAGGAGTTTTCTACGGCAAAGAGGATTTTAACCATTAAACAGAATTGGCAAAGAGGATAGGATATCAGAGATCTTGGAGTCCATATTTCTCCACCTTTAAATTTCTCAAAACATATTGAAATTATTTGCCGCAAAGCTTCTTTCGTCTCTAGTCGTATCCTAAAAACAATTTGTTATCTGAAAATTGACACTTACAGAAAGTTTTTCATCACTTACGTTAGCCCAATTCTAGAGTATGCATCTATAGTTTAGTCTACAAGTTGATATCTCTCGCCTAGAAAAAATCCAGCAGAGATATACTAAGATAGCTCTATGGAAAATAGATTTTTCCAAATTTGCAAACTTTGTTACACAGATAGACTCAAAATTTTTGATCTTAAATCTCTTAGACACCGCCGCTTGGTCACGAATTTAATAGAATGTTTCAAAATTGTAAAGGATGGGCAACCTATCCCTCTTTTTCGAGATTTATTCAAAGTTAATCCCACGGTTAGTTCAAGGAGAGGTCCTTTCGTTTTAGAAATTCCAGTCACCTCCAATAAGTTTGTGTATAACTCTTTTCCAATAAGAACTACCAGAATTTGGAATCGGCTCCCCAGAGTTTTCAGAGAGTCCAATAGTCTCGAAACCTTTAAATTATCTGTAGTTGATCTTGATCTTGAAGCTCTAGTGGATCCTTGACGTTATCTGTGCTACCCATATATTTTATCGTGTTGCTTTTCATCGGCCCTTTTCGTGTTATGTGTATGAATTCATGTGTATTAGTCTTAAATCTACCGCACTTTATCTCAAGTCATGAATAAAGTATCTATATATATAATTGATAAGGGCTGGCATTATGCTGATGTTATCATGATTTCATTTGAATCATCCAATTGAATAAGTATTCATTGAGTTCCATAAAATCAACACTAGCCGTGAGTTTACGGAAAAAGTAATCAGCCAATGCACGATGACCAAATTGAACACCTAGATATCTGATGGAGCGAAGGAGAAAAGGTTACTTTATGTGTTTGAGCAAGGGAATCCAAAACCTCAAAAGCTTTTGGACGATGAATACGTTGAAAATTAGTGCATCTGATAAATGGACTCTTATAATATTAAAAAAAATCCTGAATCCAAACCACGAGGTGATTTCTTAAATTTCTGATTGACATACAGGTGATTGGATTTCAGTGACACGTTTGAGTGCAATCTCAATCAATAATCAATAATCAAACACTCCAGACATTTCATAGTTTATGAAAATGGTTCTAAAACAATAAAAATGTGTTTTCGAAGTCTTTTTTGATATCTGAAATGAGGTCAAAATGTGAATATGAATACTTCCTTTCGATGACTTCCCACATAACAAGTCCCAGACTGTAGACATCATTTCGATGGAAGTTCTGGAAGGAATATATCTTTTCGTTGGATAGGAAAGAATGTAAAACTAACCCATACATCAGTCTCCTTCATTTGTTGATAAACTTTCCGTTGTACTTCATCCTCCTTCATATCGGGTGACTCATATATCGTTGTGTTCCAATAAACGCTCCCGTAACAGTTCCATGTCCCACTACTTTTACCAATCCAAAGTCACCAATCTTCTGCTGGTATTCATTGGTCAGAAAAAGCGTCGAATCCTCCTTAGAGAGATTCAAATTACATCATAAATTAGCCTGGTTAACGTTGCCTGTGAGGAGATGTGTTCTAAAAATTTTCTGGACACACGCTTGGAAGGTTTCGGGGGTTGAAAAACATGTGAAATTCATAAAGTGAACAGCAACTTTTTGTCAATTTGTGCAAGTTTTCATCTGAATTTCAGAAAAATATTTCAGGTTCTGAAATATTTTTCATATTCATTTTTTATAGAACCCAAGCTCGAATTTACTGGCTTTTCAGCAACGTGCCGCATAGCAATTTTTGTACTGCTGGACTAGGGTTCTCTAAGTCATTAAAAAATGTTACGGTTCTTCTATTCTATGTAAAATCACGCGTAGATTTTATGATTAATTGTTGTTTTTCAGCTTAGGTTAATGTTTTGTCTTGGAAAGCCAAAAATATGCGCTATATATGGCGCACACTGTAATCTCTTGGAAATTGTTTAGTGTCGGACAAAAATCCGGAGAGACAAGGGTTGATATGAATAAAGGTGTTGGAGGAGCTGACCAACCCTTGACAGGTCAAAGCGGGTAATGGTTTAGATTGCTTGAAAGTCTATTGCTCATAATATAAGGCCAGTTTCTTAGGTTAACAGGAGAACAAGAACAGTTACAAGCCTAATAATCATGGCTAACTGAAAAATTCCTCAAAAAATGGTGTTTAGTCCTGGGATACAATCCGGAACAGACGACCTATAAACGAGTCGTAGCGGGCAATCTTTTGACTTGGCATTGAGAAGACCACATGTATACTAGACATGGCAATCGGACTTCTTCAGATCGGTCAATGTCTTAGGTTAACAGGAGAACCAGGATAGTTTGTAAACCAAATAATCATGACTAACAGATAAGGTCGCACTGATCTGGTCCTGTCCGATTGTGATGTCTAATGTCTACCCTCTAGCTTATTCCCAACAAGAGGAGCCTAGTTTGTTGCGCTTAGTGTAAGTTGTGGTTTGGTCACCGTAATTTGGGTTTGATCTTATCATTTGATTTGATTTGATCAACTTTAGCTGAACCCGATGTCGAGAATGAGTTAAAATTGCTTAAAGCACGCCAATTCAAAAAAGTTCTCTTTTCCATTTCTACCCAATTCATTTCTGTATAGTTGACCACATTTTGTTCTGGAGAATTAGGAAGCAACGCTAAAATTAGTTATCGGAACAAAAATTTACATCAAAATATGTATCATCAATTTTTCTTGATACATATTTTGATCAATCAATCAAGTCAATATCATATTTTAACATGAATGTGTAGATGCAGTCAATCACCCATTCTCCATGAAAAAATTCATCTCACAACCCAAAAATCGAAAAACTAAACCAAATCGAAAGGGTTTCCTTGGTAAATCGTTAAACAAAGACGGTTTCCGAAAGACTAATTCAGGTTCACATGTGGCATTTGGTATGGCGAGTCAATAAAAGTCAGAGATAAGGCCTTCTTTGTTCAAGACCTCGACTCTTTTCAAACGCAGCCAAATAAGATTTTTTTTGTTAGAATGTTTAAAATCGATCCAAAAGAAATATTCTTAGCTCTAAAATTAGAAGGCTTTTTTTCAATAAACCATCTCAGGGAATTTGATCATAAGATTGTGCATCCATCCTTTTCTCGTGCTAATTTTACACATCAATCCAAAGCATTCCAGATAATAAAACAATATTAATGGCATCGATGACATGTGCTATATATGTTCTAGCTTTTAACGTTCACAATACAGCACCCTTGAAGTTTATGCTTCGACTCGTAAATTGTTAGATTACGGTCTAATTTTCGCCGCCGAAAGGACAAAACCTCTAATACATGACCGCTTCGCCTTCAAAAACATTTTTAGTGCTTTTTGCTAAAGTTAACTTTTCTTGCCATATGAAGAATAACAATATACACCAACATGAAAAAGATACGTCTACGAACAGTTAATAATATTGCATCATGAATGGGTAGATGCGATGATTCGCCCCTACGCTTTTTGTTCATAAAAAATTCATCAACAAAAATAGCACTAAACCAAATCGAAGGGGTTTCCTTCGTAAATCGTTGCACAAAGACGGTTTCAGAAAGACAGATTCAAGATCAAATGTGGCAATTTGATCTTGCGTGTGAATAAAAGCGAGAGATAAGGCCTTCCTTGTTCAAGACCTCGACTTTTTTCAAACGCAGCCCAATAATATTCTTTTGTTGACTTGACCAATCCTATCTTGCAATATAACTTGACAAATTCAATTTTGGCTCTTTGTTCATTTTGATTATTTAACAACGGCTCTTCGATATGTCTTCATCAATAAGGGCTTCGACTTAAAAACGTAACTCAAGGACTTCAAAGTAAATAAACTCTGCCAAATGATAAGTGTAACTATTAGGTTGTCGGATTATGAATTGCCGTTTTTATCAAAAAGTAATTTTATTATAAAATCAATACAAAAATATTTTAATCTAAAAGGTATTCTCCATCGGTATCTATGACATCTCGCCAACGTCCACGCAAAGAATGAATGCCCTTGTTGAAGAACTCGACCGGCTGTGACTCAAAGAAATTGGCCACCCAAATTTGGACTTCATCGCGGTTTTTGAATTTTTTTTCGGCCAAGGAATGCTGCATCGACCGGAACAAATGGTAATCAGATGGCGCAAGGTCTGGGCTATATGGCGGGTGAGGCAGAAGTTCCCAGCCCAATTCTTCAATTTTTTTCAGAGTTACTTTTGCGGTGTGTGGACCGCGTTGTCATGGAGCAATTTTGTTGACGCTGTTTCCACTCCCTGTCGACGAAGCGATTGATCGACGCGGCTTAATTGTTCTTTGTAGAGGTCCGCATTAACCGTTTGACCAGAATTTAGCACTTCAAAATGCCCAATCCTTTGCTATTCCACCAAACACATAGCATCACCTTTTTGCCATGGATGTCTGGTTTTGGAGCCGGTTTTGGGGTTTGTCCAGGGTCCAACCATTGTCGTTTTCTAATGGTATTATCAAAGGATATCCACTTTTCATCAGACGTGACAATCGACTCAAAAAAACCACTGTTCTTGGCTTGACGCAAAAGAATTCCGGCCATATTGATTCGCGTTGTTTTGTTCAAATCGCTTAGTTCATGAGGCACCCATTTACCGCATTTATTCACCTTACCAATGGCATGCAAGTGGTCAGCAATGGTGGAATGATGACAACCGAACCTCTCAGCAAGTTCTCGTGTCGTTTGGGCAGGATCAGAATCGATGGCTGCTTTAAGTTCCTCATCGTCCACAGTTTTTGGTCGCCTCTCATGTTCTTTGTCTTCAAGGCTCTCGTCGCCATCCCGAAAGCGCTGAAACCAATTGCGACATTGACGTTCGTTGATAACATCTTCTCCGAATGCATTGCTGATAGAGCGATGGGATTCTGCCGCTGTTTTTCTTTGTTTGAAGTCGTACAACAAACAAATCCGCATTTTATTTTTTGATGTCGTTCATTTCCTAAGACAAATTTATATTAAAAATCTAAGCAAATATAGACGAATAATATATCAATCGACGCGGCATAAAACGCTCTTTAATATAGTTAAAAAAGTACCACAAAGATTTATTTGAAAAAAAAATACAAAGCAAAAAAGACAACGGCAATTCATAATCCGACAACCTAATAGATTTATTGTTTCGCAGAGCTCAGTTCAGAGCTGAATCTTCAAGGATTAGCTGTTTATTCAAGGCACAACGGTTAGCGGTATGGAAAAATTGCTTCTGAGAAGATAAAATACAAATACCCAGATGATATGATCAGCCAGATAAGGGCATCTACAGGGTGGCTAATAAGCAATGTCGCATGCCTGAACGCGTGTCACTTCTCGAGGTTACTTCCAAATCTCATGAGCAACCTGCTAAAATGTTGCTAAGAGTCTAGGGACTCTAAATATATGCATGAATTTTTGAGACAATGACTGTGGAAGCTTTTACTCCGATTCTTGTGCTTTTCAAAAAAAGGCACTCTGCCCAAGGTCAATTCTAAGCTTCTCATACCATTGGAAGTTTTATTCCGTTAAAATCCGATTGTCGTGCGCATAACTTTTTAAGCTTGGGTCCGTTGAGGTCATCTGACTTAAAGCATTTCACAAAGCCCATGCTCCGGCAAAGTTGATTGAAGGTTTTTGATTGGCCGGGATTTTGTTTTGCTTCATACTCCATAGCTTTGTAAATCGCATTTCTCATTCCAAGTTTTAAGTGTAAAACTGGAGGTACACACCTTTTAGGCTCTACTTCCCAAACGAATGGCCGGAAAATTCCAACACTTTCACCGTGAAGCACCGGATAAGTTTTTGATATGCCCTTGAATTCTGCTAGTGTTCTTTTTGGATAAGTGCGTCTGTCGATAACTTCGGTTTCACCTTCAATTTGTCTAGTTTTGTTTGCTCGATATTTGCACCAAATACATGGAAATTTAGAAGCATTTGAGAGACCAAACGACGAAGCAAGAAAAGAAAGATCGCCGCCGAGAAAAAAGGTGCACTTTAGAGAAGATAGCAATTGAAAAATATCCTTCACTTTTTGCAAGCTTTCGTTGTTATCACCACCTTCCCAAACGGCCAAAATCAGTTGATTGAAACAAGATTGGGGCTTGTTTGCTCTATCTGGTAACATAAGAGTTATCTTTGTTGTTTCAAAGCCTTTATCTCCCAGAATTATGACTCTCTTCTTTTCATGTTCGGGTACTTGATCAAGTCTATAACGCACAGGTTCGAGCAAATTCTTTAGTTTGACAATTTCGTTATCGATGAAGTATTCCATATGCGTCCCAAGAGTGTTCTTAATTTTTTGCATCTGATATTCGGTGGACAGAGTCTTCGTTGAGCTGATGTAAATTCTGTGGGCATCACGGGAGATTTTTAATTTCGATAAAAGTGCAAGTGATTGGAGTGGAGACAATATGTGGTCTCGTTTGTTTGTCGAATCAAAAAATTTGCGATACTGCTTTCGAATCATCCTTGCCTTACGACAAACAATCGTTACCTTTTGCTTTCTCTGGCGATATTTTGCAATCCTTTTACGCGACAACTTTTTCATCTTCTTGCTTAACATTTTTCTCTGGCTCACTTTGGCATTATTTGGCAAATCCGTTCTCTTCTTCCATCGCAAAACAGCAGCTTTTTGTGTTTTTTTCTTTGCCACCATACCTAAAAGAAGCATTTGATCAGAAGTAATATATACAGTTTGACAAAAACAAACAAAGTTTGACAAAAACAAACATAGTTTGACTTCTTATTTCAAAAACGAGCATATCATAAGACGAGACATTGAGGGCATCTAGGGGTACGGTAATTGAAGCATGTTGGAGAAAACAGGGCCCTATTTCAGAGTGGGACGAGAAAAAAGCTATAACTTTACGCAGAATGATTATTTTTAATTACTTTTTGAACTAAAATGCTTAGGAAGGATCGTGAAATAAAAATTATTAGACAGAATTTTTTTGCTAATGAACTTTTTTTGAGAATCAGACCTTCAAACTTTACCCCTGTTTTTAAAAAATAGGTGAACTTTCTACTTCAGAAACTCTGGGTTTATATAATAATTTGTTCGAATTTCAAATCTAAAAAGATTTTTTAAATGTCTTCTTTTAAATAAAAACAAAACGAAGTCTGATTGCCCAATAGAAATTTTTTTCTATGAACTTGAAAATAACAACTTTTGACTTTTTGAACTTTTCAAAAAAAACTGATTTTTAAAAAATTTGTTGAACGGATTTGAAAATCGTTATCATTTTTGGAATCAGCACAAAATTCTGCGTTGAATGGTATATATTAGAAGAAATTTCATCAGAAAACGCATTTTAACATTGTTTCGCGCGGATGTGCGTTGTCATTTTGAGATGAGAAAACCGATTTGGACGCCTTTTGACCGAAGTTTAGCCCACTCAAACAAATTTTTGTCAAGAATTTCTGTTTGAAAGTTGTAGAAAAGTATTTAAGGATCATTATGGTACCACATGTGGGCTGATCCGAACATTTTTGACCGAGTTACAAGCGCGTGAAGCCAGAATACTCAGAAAGTAACCCTTTTAACCCAGTAAAAGGCTAAATTTTTGTCTCCTGAAATTCAAAATGCTGTAACTCGGTCAAAAATGTTCGGATCAGTCCACATGTGGTATCATAATGATCCTTAAATACTTTTCAACCGCTTTCAATCAGAAATTCTTGACGAAAATTTGTTTGAGTGGGCTAAACTTCGGTCAAAAGGCGTCCAAATCGGTTTTCTTATCCCAAAAGTGAGACTTCGACAACGTCTCTGTCGCGATGGATTATTGTTCCAAACGCTTTTTATGAATAAAAAAGAATTACACAAGATAATAGTAGATTACACTCAGAATTTTGTAAAGAATCTGGAATCGGAAGAGTTCAGATTGATGCGCTCGTCGAAGCAATGCCAAAGCGAATGAATATGCCTATCAAAAATGGCGGAAAATCTATTAAGTACTAATGTTATCTTTTGTTGCAGGTTTTTTTGTTGGAGTTTATTAGTTAAAATTATAAAATAAAGCTGTTAAATCAAGGTGGATCTATCATTTTGTTACGCGGGAGAAATGGCGAAAATCATACAAACATTTTTATAAGCGCAATATCTTGATTTTGATGCAAATTGACTTAAAACTAAATTTTGAACTTGTTTTAGGTTAGAAGTTGCATTTTTATTCAAAATTCCTAATTTTTGGGGCAAAAAACATGGTGGACCTATCATTTTGCTACGCACTGTAGTGACCCCCTCCCCCTCTAATAGTAAGCCCCCCTCTAATCAGCCCCGCCCCCAAATTTGCATCTGCTTTTGACTGAATATTCTGTACCTCTCCTTGAAATAGCAAAATATTGAATTAACAAAAACAAAAGTATTGAATGAACTAGTAGGAATCAGTTTATTTTTATCATATCCCCTCTCCCTTCTCCTAAAACCCAGAATCAATCGATCAGGGAACAAAGTGCAGAGAAGAAAGAGATAAGACATCCCTTTCTAGCAAAAGTTTTTCTCTCACCTTCTAGCTGCTTTTCGAGTTTTGGTTTCATTTCCTTTTTACTTAACTTTCATTCATTAGTTGTTTAGGTTAAAGCCTTATCTGTGGGAGCCTGCCGTTGGTTGAGTGTCTTGACGTTAGTTGAATGATTAGACAATGGACACCCGAAACAGAACCAACAGCGATCGGAGGAGGTACATATGGAGAGGTGTTTCGGGTTATTGACAGGCAAAGGTTAGTGTTTTAAGTGTTTTTAAGTGTTTGTTGGAGTTTAACTCAATTTACAACAAGACAAGCGAGTATGTATTTTGCAAAAAAAACGTTTTTCTTCTTTAAGCCGCTACAATCGACCAGCCGTAGTAAAGCGTCTGTTTTCAACAACAAATGTCTATGCTCAAAATGATGAATATGAGGCAATGAAGAGATTGTCAGGAAACAAAAGGCACAAACATATTGTGGAGCTTTTCGAGCTGACAATCACCAATGAGGCTTCGCGAAAGCAATTGGGATTTGTTATGGAATTTTGTGATGGAGGGACGCTAAGTGAATGTATTATCCCAGATAGATTTTGAAGAATTGAGATTTTCAGTGATCACAGACTCAACAGTTGTTTACTCGATGAAAACGGTCGTATTTTGGGCTATCCAACTGTTCAAGGCTATTCGCTATTTGTTCTATCATCGAATATTGCATGGTGATATCAAACCTAATAAGTAAGAAGCTATCACTTTTTTCGATATGTTAAAATTTCAGCATTTTTGTGAAGAAGATTCAAAGAAGATCTGAGTCAATTCCATATACGATGAAGCTGGGCGATTTCGGGCAAAGCCGGCGTAGGGAAGGCGCCCCTTCAACTATCTCTAATCTTACCGCGTATGGTCCTCCGCTCTTAAACGATGAAGATGATCAGGTCAACAACGGATACTAAATAGCAAGCCCTCATGTAAATGATCACTTTTGTGTTTGTAGATGATCTCGCACCCCCAATGCCCTAATATAAGGGAAAGAGCTAGTCTAGGGTTATCCGTTGCATAATTAGCATAACATTTATGGTGCAGTAATTTTGTAAGGTATCCTAATGGGAGTCGAATCGAAATTTTTTCCAGAAAACAAAATTTCTTCATGATATTCACGGTGTCAAATGTGTTTATTTGGGGTGACAATTTTTCTGACACCGTAAGTGAAACATTAGGAGTACGCTACAATGCTATTTACATTACCACCTACCATGGTCGCCGTAAGTACTCCAGAACGCCCGATTCTCGATGTTTCAATTACGGTGTCGGTGAAAAATTGCCACCCCAAATAAACACCTTTGACACCATGAATATCACGACAAATTTTGTTCTGTGGAAAAAGTTTCAATTTGAAAGTATTCTTCTCTACCCAACGCCCTGTATGCGCAGATAAATCGATCTACCTACCTACCAATAAATTACTAGCTTTTTAGGGCTCACACAAACACGATGTTTATGGCATAGGACTGATTGTATGGGAACTGATCGAAAGAAGGTTGGTTTACCTTAACAGCTATAACTTTTTGCTTTAGACACATCTTCTCGGAATTTATCTTTAAGAATCAACAAGATAATAGTGATTTCTGGGATCGGGATACCTTTATGCAATGGGTCACCGATCGCAAGTTTATCCTTGAGCCTCCAAGTTGCCATAAACACTTCAAAGAGATTCAGCAATTGATTAACCGGTGGGGCAAATCGAGCTGACTAATTTTTTCCATGAATTCAGATGTGCTAGTTTCACGTTATCAAGACGACCAACGGCGGTAGACTGTGTAACTATTTTGCGTGGGGTCCTTAGTGGAAATTCGGAAGAGGGAAAGCTCTTACGATCACTTGAACTTTTTCCAAAAAAAGAAAAAACATTGAAAGAACCAATAAAACCAATGGGATTCAATGAAAGTAAAAGAGACATCAATTCCCTGATTGTGAATCCACTATCTCTAAAGAAGGCCCGACGACCAACTTTATATAAAAAAAAGTTTTTAAATATCATGAACTCAATCACTAGTCGCCAGTTTCTTGGCACTCATTTGGGAACTCTTGAGAATATTGAACAGAAGTTTACTTGTTTGCTCGATGATACGAATCCGAAGTTGTATGAAAATTTTTGGAAAGAAGTAGCGATTCGAAAGCATAACTACTATAAGTTTCATGACATGATAAGAATTAGAAGCATTAGAAGCAGTTGGAAACAAAAAGCAGAAATGGAATCGCTTGAAATAGGAATCCCAGGAAATGAAACAGAAATCAATATGATTCCAACTCATTTATGTGGACTATTAATTTTGAACGATATTTGTGTGCTGGTCGAAGAATTCTTTTACTCTTCTTTCACTTTTCTTGAAAGGCTCGTTTTTAATCGGCCTGAACTAGAAGACCATATTCAACAACTAAAAGCATTCAAGGAACGGCGAATAACGACAGAAATATACTTTCGTTGTTATTCTCACACAAGTACACTCGAAAAATGGTTCTCAATTGGTAAAAAACTCAAAGATAAAAAACGTTTTGTCAAGGAGGATCTGAGTGAAATTCGGACTTTTCAAGGAAGATGGGAAGACAAAGACGGAACTTGGCATTTCATTTGCGATGCTCCAGATGAACTGCAGTATCAAACACAAATATACTTTCGTTGTTATTCTCACGAAAGTACACTCGAAAAATGGTTCTCAATTGACGAAGATAAAGAACGTTTTGTCAAGGAGGATCTGAGCGAAATTCGGGTTTTTCAAGGAAGATGGGAAGTCAATGGCAGAACTCGGCATTTCATTTGCGATGCTCCAGATGAACTGCAGTATCAAACACAAATATACTTTCGTTGTTATTCTCACACAAGTACATTCGAAAAATGGTTCTCAATTGACGAAGATAAAGAACGTTTTGTCAAGGAGGATCTGAGCGAAATTCGGGTTTTTCAAGGAAGATAGGAAGTCAATGGCGGAACTCGGCATTTCATTTGCGATACTCCAGATGAATTGAAGTATCAAAATTTAGAACACATTGATATCGATAAACTAATCAAAAAGTTCACCGAAATGTTGAATTTGATAGATAAACCGGAATGAATCTAGACCGGATCTGCCTGACCTAACGCTCCCTGGATTTTGAAACAAAGTATTACTCTCTGATTCACCATGTCTAGTATTTAGTGTGGCTACGCAGGGAGTGTGTATTTATTTTAGAGGCTTTTCTGATTTAAAATGTGGTTAATTTATTCCTTCACAAGCCACTTTTTGTTTGAATAAAGCTTTTGATAAAATATTCCTCCCCTCAAAGGTACAATCCTTATTTTCCTTGTGTAATTGGAGTAACTTGTATTTTTGTTAAATGGTAGGAATAGTGGCATGTTTTAGAAAATCTTTTAGTGACCAATTTTTTTTTGAAATGGATTATAGTCAATGCGAGCAAAGGTATATTGGATCGGGATCTTTTGGCGAAGTTTACGAGCTGATTGGATATTCACGGTAAAACCCTTCTATTCTTTGACTACATACTCTGTTTAGGCCAGCTGTAATAAAGTATTACCATTATAAGGATTCCGGTGAACTAGCTCGGTTTCGAAGAGAGTGCAAGCCCTTCCAACATGATTGCAAGCCCAATCATGCAAATATAGTTCAAATACTGGAATTTGAAGAATTGGACAAAGAACAGCGAATTAGAGTTATCATGGAATTCTGCCAAAGAGGGCCTCTGAAGACGAGTGAGTTTATTATCTGTAAAGGGTTGTTCCACAAAAGAATTCCACCGTTTTGGCATAGCCTTTTTGTGTATTTGACATAATGACCTTTATTTTGTTCAAAATTTCAGCTATTTTCAATCCGAATGTTATTTATTCAATGAAAACGGTTGTTTATTGGACTAAGCAGCTGTTTGATGCACTTACCTATATGCATGAGGAGCATCAAATAGTTCATCGAAACATTAATTCAGACAAGTGAGCCCACTTACAAGGGAACGTTCAGAACCGATCGTGCCATTTCGACGCAAAACTTTGGCACAAAGGTAAATCGATTACGAGGATTCCAAATCTGTAATCCGTATTCGCTGACGGCCTTGGTGTTCGAGATATAAGCGTGCAAAGTTTTGACAAATTTCGCCAAAACCACCTTGCCTAAGTAAGGTGCGTTGCAAAATGATAGGACCACCCCTAGATTTTACATTTTTTCCTGGACGTCCTGGCAATCGTTCGAGTTTATGCGACAAGTCACAAATTCTAAATCAAGAACGTCACCCACATTGAAAGCGCCCCATATCATCAGTGATCCTCTTCCGAAGTTTCGACGCCCACAAAGCATTGAATCTTTTCTCAAATCGTGTCAATAGTATTTGTTGCCGTCGGGACCATCCAAATTAAATTTTTTCTCATCGCTGAAGATGATCTACAAAGAAAAAAATAGTTAACAGATCAAGGCAAAAAGCTTACTTTTTTCCAATCGATGGTGATTTGATCCCGAGCCCAAGACGTCCTTTTTACTTTGTGGGCCGGCTTCAGTTTTGGTGCTTTCTTCATGACTGCGCTTTTGATGTAACAGATATAACACTTGATGGCTCCAGAAGAGTGCTTTTGTAGACGATCGCTCCAATTTGTACCTTGAGGTCCTGTAGCGACATCACCGAATTCGACAACAGACGTCCCATATGCTGTTCAGCGCGGACCGTGAACTTTCGATGACATCCCGAAGACTTTTTCTTGCCATACTTGAAAGGATCCTTCAAGAAATTTGAGACATCTTGGTGCGAGCGCTTCATTTTTTTTGCGATCTTCCGATTCGACAACTTTCTTCCTTTCAAAATCGCACTTTTCTTTTGTTCGATCCGCGAAAGCGATTTTCCACGCCCATCTTCCTAAAAAATAAAAATTAGCAAAAAGTAAGCAAAAAACATGGTTATTACAGGTAGAAAATCAAAAAGAAACATAGTGGTCCTATTATTTTGCAACAGGTGTAAAATAAAGAAATGCTTAAAAAAATTTGCCTTTTAAAGTAAATTATTTGGCAAACGGTATTTGGGCGTACTTTTGTATATAAAATTAGAATTTAAGCATCATTTTGCATTTTTAGTTATTTAAATCAAAAATCGCAAAAATCGATGTGGTACTATCATTTTGCAACACACTGTATAAAAGGGCACCACGACGAAGGGAAGGTAGAGCATCGGCGGTCTAGTGGATAGTGGGCTAGTCTACAAAAACTATCACATTTTTACTAGCAAATTCAATTCCACCACCCGCCCTAATTTTTTTGCTTTTTTTGCAAAACTTTAAAAAATATTTTTTGGGGATCCTAAAATGTTTTCACTTTTTAGCTTTTTTGTCTCGTTTTCTATGTAAAACGTATTCTACTTTATTCAACTTATACAATAGAAAAAAACATTTATTTCAACAGAGGTAAACCTCTTTCAAAAAATGAACAAAACATAATTCCCCAACACAACGAGCACAAAGGCAATATTTAAACAATTATATTGACACTCTTTCATAAGTTTGGACAGAAAACCGAATTTCAATGGAGATTCAAAAGCGCCTGGATGGGGGGAGACATATCCAGCCGCATGCCAGGCTTATTTTCGAAACTTCAAAAAACGATCAAATGAAAATTGATGATATGTAACCGAAAGGACTCGCAGAATATTTTCACGTTTTGGAGTGAAAAATCAATCTGCTGCGAAACAACGTGTTGATGGATTCACTTGAAAAACCTGGCAAAAAAAGAATAAATAAAAGTGAAGCGAGAATAGATTGCAAAAAAAAGTAAAAAAATAGGGCGGGTGACGGAACTGAATCCGCTAGCAAAAGTGCCATAGGTTTTGTAGACCAGCTCACTATCCACTGGACCGCCTCTGCCCTTCTTCCCCTTTGTCGTTGTGCTCTTTTATAGGCAAGGTGAAGTTTTGGCGAAATTTGTGAAAACTTTGCACGCTTATATCTCGAACACCAAGGCCCGTCAGGAAAAACGAATTACAGATTTGGAATCCTCGTAATCAATTGACGTTTGTGTTAAAGTTTCGCGTCGAAATCTCACGGTCGGTTCTGAACGTTCTCTTGTTAGTATATTCTTCATTAAGAGACAAATACTCTTTGTCGGTCTGTCTGACTAGCTGTTCTCTCGGCCTCTATTCGGTCTTTCGGAATGGTTTTTTTTTGTAATTGATGGATAATTTACTCTATATGCTCTGCGCCTGGACGAGTGGTCTGACAAGCGCTGCAGCTGTAAGGCGCTGAAGGCCGATCTGCGCTTAACAGGCAGAGTTGTTGGTTCGAGTCTCCTCGCGTGATAACTCTTTGCTTTTATCAACTAATGTCTTGGAAGAATAGCTAAACCCCATTTCGAACACTAAATGAAGTTGGATGACAGTCTTCAAATCTTCAAATTGAGAAGTATTTTTAAAAAGTGCTACTTTCGCCTCAAAACAGCTGTTCTCTATTCATTAGCATTAGGTTCAAAGAGCTTTAGCCCGTCATCAACACTCAATGTCGCTAAAATTAAAAGTTTTCAGATAGGTCTTGATTAAAAATCGCATAGAATTGCATATTCTCTTTGATCTTGTTTGGCTGTTTGCCACATACAATCCGGATCCGGAATTCAAAGATTCTGGAAATGAATCCGGATCGGATTGACTCCCTAAAAATTTTTCGGATACGGATTCGGATCAGCCCTGATCCGCTGATATTGAATAATGACAGGAATTTTAAGGATTCTGGTTGTTGGAGACGACAACTTTTCATTGAAGATTGGGCCCAAGCTTTCTAATCCAGGCCCCTGTGGTGTCAACTCCCAATATTCGAGCCCTCCCGTAGCTCTCGGTGATCGAACTATTGGAGAACAAGTGAAAGCTAATAGCACAGTAAGTCAAACAGATTTTTATTGGTATTCTTTAAATATAGCCATCTCATCTCAATGACGTTTATTCTTTGGGACTAGTTTTATGGGAAATCATTGAAAGAAGGTAGCCTCTATAAATAATTGAAGAAAAGTGAATTTTAGGATTGTGTTCGAGGAATACGTGCGAAATGGCAGTTTTCGGCGGGACCGATTTGTGGCTGACATTACCCGTAATAAACTTACCAAACTTGAACCACCAAGCTGTCAAAAAAATCTACAAGAAATAGTAAAAAGGTTTGTTTAACAAAGGCGTCATTCATTAATCAAATAAAACGCATGAAGCTGAAATGTCACTCTCTAGGTGCACAAATTTCGACAGAAATGAAAGACCGACTTCTCGAAAAATTTTGGATGAGCTCATGAATAATAAAAAAGTAATCAAAGTTACGCTTAAAAGCTTCCTAACAAGATATTCAGCTTGATCGATTGGTCGAATGTTCGAGTTATCACTGAAAGTCGTTGAAAGCAATCAAAAGATTCTGAAGCCAATAGGCTATGGTGCAACATCTGATCGAGAATTTCAAAAGGAATATGGTCAAGAAGTTTCACAAACGTCGAAGTATTTGGCAGACGATGAAATGGTCAAAAAGGCGGTCAAAGACGAGAATCTTCTTGATCGTGGTGCACTTGCAACAGTCGATCAAATTCCGAACACAGATCCGTGAGTTTGCGTCGTTTTATGATGACACCAGTAGATCTGTAGCCACTACATGGCCTGTCCATATGGTTGAAATCCATTCAATTCCTAATCAGAGACTTTCTAAGACTTTTGAACTCAACATGCAATATGTCTTTGATGCCGGGTTAAAGTTCCTTTAAAATTAAATTTTTTTGTGCATTTGGAAGCTAATTGATCCACCGAAAACAGCTTGTTTTGAGGCAAAAGAAGCAGTTTCGAAACTTTAAATCTTTGTCCAAACTTGGGAATTTTTGCAATCTAACTTTAACTACCGAGAAATAGGATTTATCCGCCTTATCAATACATTATTTTCAAAAAGCAAAAGACTTGCGCGCAAGCGGACTCGAACCAACAACCCCCTCTTTGGGTCCAGATCGGTTTGCAGCGCCTTGGGCTCGGCCACACGCATAAGGGAGAAAAACTACTGTTTTGTTCTTCCGCTGAAGCGAAAAGCCTTCATTTTATTGCGCCTTTTGCGCTTCAATAACAAAATATTATTTTGTGTACATTTTGTTGTGAGTTAGGTAGGTAAGGTTTATTGGTTAGCAGTGAAAAAAGAAAACAACATCGAATTACAGCGGGGCTAAAACCATAGCCAATCAAAAACAACAATACTAGTGAATCATATACCGAGAATAAACAGAAAACTACGTGAAATTTGCCTTCAGGCATATATTCTTCAGGCATATTGTCGTTCCTCCTTGAGCTCCAATTGAGTCGTGCACATAGGGTTTCATTCCGACTATCGAATTCCAGCGACCTCTTCGACGCAGTGCTTGGAGCGGGACTCCTTTTCCGACTTCCGCAGTGTCTCCTCCAGCTCTCATCAAATGTGATGTGTAACCTGGAAGTCCAAATTTCTCGAAGAGCTCTTTGATGTATTTGGCGGCGGTCTTCGAGTTGATTGGGCTCTTCGTGTCGTTGCTTGGGAAGACGAATCAATCCTGTTGTTTCTTCGAGATCATCCATCAACCTCAGAGTTCCTTTGCCTTGTTGTTTTCCATGAACGAGACGAAACTGGCGTGCCCTTGCTTCAGTTGATCATTCTTGGCTTGTGAGATAAACATTTTCCAGGGCGATGGTTCCTTCACGATCAGGTTTTTCCATCCGAGAGATGCCACTGAAAAGAGACACGCAGGAATGCGAGATACAGGACCATGGTAGCTGTCGTCCCAAATCCACTTCTTTTGTAGCCGTTGTGCGGAAATCCATGATCTTGTAGATGTGCTGAGCTTGGATCGGGCTTCGATGTGTAGTTGACGCCGTGCTAGCGGCTGCTTCCGTGATTGCCGTCAAGAACCTCCCGTGCTGTCCTTTTGGTTCTCCATTGAAGAATTTGAATGTTGAGGTGAATGTTGGCCGGTCCGACGCTTGCAACTTTGTTAAGCAGAAACGTGGGTCACGTTTCTGCGCACTAAGCTGCGTTGCAAAATTTCTCACTACTCCAATCATTTGAGTCTGAGTGTCACCCGATCAATTTTTGGTATGTTTTTACCTATTTTATCTCCATTGCAAACCAACAAGGAAACTACAGATACTTACGGACGCCGATTGCCCCCAAAATCGGTGGATAGGTAGAATCGACTCTGGGGAACAACATATTAAAAATTCAGCTGCAAAGCTCCAATATTACGGCTCCAATATAACGATTATAAACTCCTCCAAGATTATAAACATTTCGCTCTCGTCAAAAAAGTCAAAATGCAGGAAATCGCCACTTCTCTGTTTGACCACATACCCTTTCTCCTTCGAACATGCTTCAATAGTGTAGTGGTCGTTGGGATACAGAGTGAAGACTCTCTGGTTCTCCGTTTCAACTTGTGTTTTCTTTTTGCTTTTTTTCAAAAAAGCCTCAAAATGTTGTTTAAACAGTTTTTTAATGTCCCGAGATACTACCTATGCGATAATCTTTCGATTTGGCACAAACTTAAAAAAATTTCCAAACATTTTTGACTTTTTCCCATACCCATATCAGGCGATTTTTTGAAACTTTCGTTTTCTCAAAATTTTGCATTTTTTGGATTTTCGAACAGATAAAAAGACATTGATTCAAACGGCAAATAAATCTACAACGGTGAAAAGAAGCAACAAAAGAAGGAAACAAAACTCCTTGAAGTAATAAGCACATCGAACAAAAGGGACATCAGCACAACCCACTTCACAACAGGGCCCAGAAAAATTTTCTGGCCAGCAAATGTCGGATCGAGTTTCAAAATTTGACAAGGAGACGTCAACCGTATCCTCATCTTCCCAGTCTTTGTCGGCTTGGCTTTCACTTTCTTGACACCCGAGTTCTTCTTCGCCATCATCAATGTCGACGTGTTCCATCTCGGCTTCTCAAAGCCTTGCGAAAGCACCTTTCACTTTCAATCCCTGGCGAGTTGGTGGAGAGTTGTCGGCTGTTGATCCGAATTCTTGAAGGAGAAGATTTAACACTTTTGCAGGTAAAAACAGCTTGCGGATGAAAATTGACACTTTTTTAAAGAATTGCAATAAAATCTTCCACAGTCATTGTCTAAGATATTCATGCATATATTTAGATTCCTTAGCAACATTTTTCTATGTTTCTCATGAGATTTGGAATTAGCCTCCAGAAATAACACGCGTTCAAGCATGCGACAATACTTATTAGCCACCCTGAATATAGCAAAGAGACTTTTTAGGCCCGTGAGCTTTTAGTTATCTACCCATAATGTAGCCAGGATAAGCTAAGTTCGAACATTTTCTCCTTTTTAAATCACCAACTACAGTCGACGTAAAACACGGTGCTAAATAGCATACAGTTGTTGAGTCACTAAACCAAATACACAAGATCACATTTTGTGACTCTCCATAAAAACCTTAACTCTGTTAAACTTTTTCCTTGTTCGTCTACAAAATAATAATTTGTGCATTTGGCTATGTTAGCAGAATTCCTATAGCCCTTTGGGCCTAAAGTTAAATTCAAGAAAAAAAAAGGAAAGAGATATGGCATCCCTTTCTTGCGAAAGTTTTACCCCTCACCTCATAGCTGATTTTCAAATTCTCATTTCATCTGCCCTTTTCTATTTTATATTATTAGTTCTTTAGGTTAAAGCCTTATCTGGAAAAAACGACAACATCCAGAGAAACGAAAACAACGTTTGTTGAACGATATATTGGAAGTGGAGCATATGGAGAAGTGTATGAATTGGAAGGACATAAACCGTTGGTTATTTTGGATGTATTCGCTGTTCAATATCAAGTCTTAGTAGAGGTTGTATCGTACCATAAGCCTCTTTGTTTAGCCCAGCCCTGATCAAATATATGCTTTGTGGAAATGATGAACGATTGAAGATCTTCAAAAATGAATGTGAAGCTTTGATGAAGATGTCTCATCCAAATATTGTCGGATTCTATGGATTGAGAGAAGAAGGGAAAAGAGTGGGAATTGTAATGGAATATTGTCAGAAGGGACCACTCAAAGGAGGTGTGGATTGGACTGGTCTGGTTATATCTTAGAGTTTAGTCATTCTTGAGCCAACAATTACATATTCAATGAACACTGTTCTCACCTGGGGAATCCAGTTATTCGATGCCATTGATCACACGTATCAGAAACACAAATTGGTACATCGAGATATCAAACCAGACAAGTAATATTCAGTGGTATAAATGTCGAAGTTCAATTCATTTATAGCATTTTTGTGACCAATGAATACCAGCTGAAGATTGGTGACTTCGGAACGGTAAAAGTAGTGGGAGATAGAACTGTTACGGGGACGTTTATTGGAACACAACGTTATATGAGTCCACCTGAAATGAAGGAGGATGGGGTACAAGGGGATGTTTATGAACCAATGAGGGATGTGTCGGTTAGTTTCACCTTCATTTCTATCCAAAGATAAGATATATTCATTCCAGAATTCCCATCGAAATGATGTCTACAGTCTGGGACTTGTTATGTGGGAAATCATCGGAAGGAGGTATTTATTTTCAAACAGTGAGCTCGTTTGCGATATAACTAAGAGTTCAAAACAACATTTTTTTTGTTTTAGAACCATTTTCACAAACTATGAGATGTCTGGGGTGTTTGATCGTAACCAATTATTGTTTGATATTGCACTCAAACGAGTTACTAAAGGCGAATCACCTGAATGTCAATCAGAAATTCAAGAAGTCATCTCGAGGTTTGAATTCAAGTTTTTCTTTTATATTTTAAGAATCCATCTATCAGATGTACAAACTTTCAACGTATTCATCGTCCACCAGCTTCTGAAGTCTTGGATTTCCTTGCTCAAACGCAGAAAGTAAGCTTTTCTAAAAGAAGTTGATTTTCTCGTTTACTATTATTTTGGGTTGGAGAGCATTTCCTTTCTTATTTTACCATAATAATAACTAAAATTTTCGTGTTTTTTGTAGAATTCTTAAGGCTATCAAGTATTGAAGTTTGAAAATCTCTTGTGGTAAAATAGCTGAGAACGGGCCGATTGAAGTTGACTTATGTTCCCATGGCATGTAAATCCGTGTTCCATCACGCAAGTTCTTCTTTTTTCAGAATACACAGCGGGAACTTTAAAATAGATAAGCTTAAAATTTCAGCAAAATTCATGTTTAAAACAATTAGAAAAACACGCCTTGGTGATGATTTTCACGCCGAACTGCGAACAAACATCTCAGAATAAGCGTTCTCCGAGTGAAAACTGCCAAACGCCCACCCTCTGGCATAGCTATCTGTGGTTTCTATCCTATCTATTTTCATGGTAAAATAGGTAAATAGGAGTAAAGGGAAATTTCGTAGTTCAAACAAGAGTAAAGCGAAAGAAAGCGAGTTAATTTGTAGAAATACATTTGATACTTGGGTAACTGAACCGAACACAGCCGACTGTATGCCAGAGAGTGGGCGTTTAGGCAGTTTACGCTGAGAGAACCCTTATTTTGGAGATGCTTGTCCGGAGATACGGTAGTCCTAAGAATTCCACATAAACCATGAAAATTTTAGTTATTTTAGAGGTTATTTGAAATTATTAAATAGGAGTATAAGGAGATTTGCGAAGTTTCATACTTCCTAACCAAACAGTAGAGTAAGTTTCCTTTTTGTTGAAATCTTATACTTCTCAAGTGTAATAACCTAGGCAAATCGATTCATCTCTTCACTCCCTTTTATGCCCACAGAAGATGAAAACCAAAAAGAACTGATGAAACCAATTGGATTTGATGATAGAACAGAATGTGTCATGGTTGACTCTGAGGAAAGAAAATATGAAAAGAGATTCAACGACGATAGAAGGTGGCGCTTTGAAAATATCACCAGAATAATGCGAGATAAACTCGGAACATTAAACTCTGCTGAAAGAGACAATTTCTTCAAAGAAGCCCCAATTATTGTTTCAAGATTAAAAGAAGAAACTCAGACATTCAAAGATGCTCGTTATGTGATTCACGAAATATTGTGTAGAGAAGAAGAGAAGAAAAATCTACATGAAAAGAATATTTATGAAATATTTGAATTGTTTGTTTTGGTAGATTTTCAATGGCAGCTCTGGAGAGAAAACGAAGCTTTTGAAGCTCTTAAAAGTCACGAGGAGATTTGGATATCAAGTTTTAGAAATTGGTGGTGGTGTGAGAATTCGATTAACGGTTTGAAAAGAATAAAAGGAAAGAAATACACAACAGATTTCTATTTCCGATGTTTTATTTTTCAATTGATTGGTGAGGGATGGATTCATATAGAAAGGGATGAGTTTGTAAGTGAAGACTTCAAGTTATGGATACAAATACCAGGACAATGGGTAGACAATCCAAGAGCTGAAATCTGGAGCTATGAAATTGAAAATGAAGACAAAAAACATGAAATGCTTCATTTTTCCCATTACGAACAAATCCTTCATGAACGAATAATTGAGATATTTGAAAAACAGCAAAAAAGAATGGAAAATATCATAAAATTCAACTTGAAATATCTGATTCTAATAGAAGATTCGGAGAAAAATGATGTTCCATTTGATATTGAATCACTTCTCGATGAAAATTTTGAATCCAAAAGATCTTCAGACACTGAATCAACTTCGGAATCGGACGAAGAAGCTGAATCTTCTTATAAGCCCTATTCCTTTCCCCACTACTTATTCCAATTAAGAAATCCTCCTCGTCCAATTTGTCAAAAGAATCATTCAGGGAAATGTCAGATGGATGGGTTTAGAAAATCGGAAGAATGGTCAGATTTACCTAAAGAAATGCACATTCCAGTATGTGGTGAAATCACGGAAAATGAGGTTCTGTTTCTGGACAGTTACCTGGATGGTATAAGATCTTATGGAGATCTGACTTTGCTTCGTATGAAACATCCATTTCTATTTCTTTGCTGTCAAAATCTCTTAGATATTCCATTTTGATTCTCTTGGATCATCCAAATAATTATGAAAATGGGGAAAGCATTCTTGGATTTGATTTCAAGAGGAAACTTCATCTTATTGATGTCGGAGTATTAAGAAAATACTTTGAAGAGTCAAGGCTCAATGCGAGGGTCTATGCTTTGATCAAGCCTCATTGGATTACCCCCTACATCCGCTTGATTGATTATCAAGGAAATCCAGAAACAGAATGGCTTAAGTTTGAGGAGATACCGAATTCGGCTTCCCATAGCCAATTCACGAACCAACAGAAGAAGCTAGACTTGGTAGTTGCGAATAAAGAAGTTGCTAAAAAGAATGACAAAGAAAAAAATGCTTATTGCTCTGTACCCTCCCCTTAGTCTTCCTGACTTCCCAATTTTCAGAGTTTTTATTTTGCTAGTCCAATTTTTGGAGTCCAACTCTATCTGTCTTTATCTTTCTCGATTTTTCTTTATGCCACTTGTTTTTTTTCTTTTTCTTCAAATGAGTAAAGTATTTATTCAAATAGAACATTGAAAGGTTCCCAAAAACCGTCAGAAAACGTACTTTCTGTCCCTCTTAGTAATAAATGCAATTTTCAGATTAACACACGCAAATAAGAGAAATCAGATTTTCACCAAAAGGGAATAGGAATGAAACTTTTATAATCTTCATAAACGTTTTCGAATTTATATTAAAAGATGAAACATGGCCATGTTTAATGTGTCCAAACCTAGGCACTACTTAGTTTTAGTTTTTCTATTTTCTCTCAAGTTTAAACGAATTTCTGTTTCTTTTTCGTTCTGCAGATATTCATTTACATCCATAGTCAAATAAATTTATTATTCTCATTGATATGTTATTACTAAACGCAGAGAAAAAGAAAAGTTGGTGGAATTTACAAATGTACAAGCAACGATGAGAAAAGAAAAAATGAGTACCAATAAATGAAGGAAACCCGCAAATGGAAGGAAACAATAACAGGAGAACCGGTGTATTCATAAAAATGACGGAAATATGAAAGCAATTGAGTGCTGAGCTGTGTTTTTGGGAGTTGGATGTGAAAACTGGGAAATTCTTCTTTAAAACGGTACTTTACCTTTACAGTAGCTTTGGTCTCATTTTCTTGGTCACGGTTTGAGCTCTGTAATATACTTTGTGATCAAATCTTATAAACACGACCTTTCTGGAAACACAAACACACTTATAAACACGACCAAATCTTATAAACACCGATTTCTTCGTTTTTCTTGCAACAACGACTCGAGCACGCCAGAGAGGATGTGTTTACAAGACTTGATCACCAAGTAGACAGTGAAAAAGTACCACCAGAATTGGGTAGTTTTCGGAGATCAAAACGAATGTGTCCTAACGATTAGCAAATTGAAGACAGGAGGGGCTGAGGGATGAATGATGGACGAATGATCAACGATGGAGATGGAGAAGCCGACTAAAATGCAGGGATTGAGCACATTGAGGAGGGAGTTGACGGGACAAAACACTCACAATCCTCGTCACCCTGATCGGAGAGGCCGGAGGAAAGCTTGATGATGGCGAAATTGTGGCGATTGGGCAATTTGAATACCCCATGCGGAGAAAAAAGAGTCAAGGTAGTTATCAAAATCATCCTTCTCTTACAGAGGAAAAGCACCGAGTCAAGCTGTTCTTTTGACTCGAGACCAAATCCATCGTATAGAGTCGGCCATGGGGATCTCGAATTCGTTTTTAGTTTTTGCAGAACGCTTCGTGAGATAATTGGCATAAAATATCACCTTGTTCATTCATTTTATTTATCTCCTCTTTTCTGTAAATGAAAATATTGATCTAATAAAAAATGGTTCACTTTTTAGAAGTTCTTTTCTTGTAATTTGTTTGTGTTCAGGTGTCGGTTGAAGAAATAAAAACATGAAATCCTCGCAACTCTATTTTCAAACAAAAATAACAAGCAAAGGTGGAAAAAAACAGAGTTTTTAGTAAGAACTCTGACATTTTTCTACGAAAAGGACTTAAGTTTAACAGAAATTGGCACAGAAAAGTCGAGAAACCCAGGGGTTACATGACTCTTTCCTAAACTAAAAGACACTTTTTTCATCGCTAATTTTCAATCTTTTCTTTCTCTCATGTTACAACCATCGTAAACCCCGATTCTTTCTTTGTTATCTTCTCCTTATTATTTTTTTCATTTGCAGCTTACAATCACCATAAGATTCCTCCACTCATCCCCCACTGTTTGTTGATAAATTGATTGAAAGATCGACACAAAGTGAGATCAAATGTCTTGCGGGTTTTTTTGCGGTATTTTATTGAAAGGTAAGCAGAACTTGAGAAGCTGGCTGTGTACTTTGTGCTTTCATGATTTCTCTTTATTTGAATAGACAAGTTTATCTAATCGTAAGGGAAAGGGATCAGTTTTTGTAAGAAGAATTAGTAACTACTGGCATGAAAAAAGGAAAGATAACAACAGTTTTATATTTAAAAAATGTTTTCAAAATACAACATAATTACAGACAGACAAAAGGTCTAGTATAAGTAGCTCTGAAAGATTAACTGATCAAGTGCAAATAGCAGAGACTATTTTTGATCCAATCTAGTAAAAACATTTTGTTCTTTGCTGGTTTTATTACAGCATAGCACATTGAGGGTTCGCGAAAAGAGAGTTCAGAATTGTTTCTTCTGTTTTAGAGTTTGAAGAGGCTGTCACCGATTGTCTACCTAAATTTTTAAATATTATATGTACTTCCATAACAGGTCCTACTTTAAAGGGCAAAACTACTTACCCTGTCGTTCAAAAACTTGGATAGGTTTTTGTTATTCTTTAAAGGGATAATGTTTAGCTTATGTATCTCATTGATTTCCTATATGTCTTGTCTTTTTATACGAGTCCTTTGTGATGATGATCACAAAAGATTATCGATAGTATGGGCCATTCAACTCACGTATAAGTGGGTCTCACAGCGTCGGTCTTCACAATTCCATCTCTTCAGCACTCCTTGATTCGTCTTGCGCTACGGCCGAAGCTCGATGGGCATGTTCTTCCTGAAAGTATTGGTTTAGATCTTCTGATATATTCTAGAGAGAGCCACTTTAGGGATCTAACCCCTTGCTAATATAGGGGAACCAAAATAAAATAAGAAAGCCACATCGGGAATACAGTTGAATGACCGGAGAGAGTCCAGAACCGCTTCCAAGTGGTTCTCGTTGATTGGCTGAACTAAAAGAGCTTTCACGTTTCACATTTTCATATATATAACGTGTCGGTACAGTTTTGGGAACCAAGACAACGTACTAGACATATGCAATCGACCTCGGCCAATCTGATCCGAACCGAGAAATTTCTGTTTAGAGACTGGGCCGCCCGCTGCTGTGGGAACCAGATCAACAGACTTCCCCTGATTCGATTTGAGAATTCCTCGATTCGGTCCGACATACACGCAGAGGGTTCTCAAATTCCGGGCAAGACGAAAAGCTGGGGACTAGCGTAGTTTTTCTATCTTTCAATACACACAACCCTGCCCTGAATGTTGCAACTTGAGATCGACCTATGCGTCTTGTTCCAGTAGCCAGAATCAGCAACGTCGCTGGCGGATCCGCCAACGAATTGAATTGAAAAAGCATATTGTGTATCAACTTGAATAACCAATTCCTACTCGGCAAGCAATAATGCAATTAGCTACTAGAAGTTGATCCAAAGGAAAAACAAAAACAAAAAGCTGCATCAGAGAGCGAATCCAGACCCTGTTTACCAGATTGAAATGGGGTAAAAACTCGAACTCGGAAAAAAGCCCCTCCTGAAACGGTTTTAATATTAAAGTATCTAACTTTAATATTAAAAACAACCACTCCGATGAGTTGCTCGACTAAGGCCAGAGACGTTGTCGCATCTGGTCGGTCTTCCGGCTCGGGAATCGTGGATTATTTCCAGCTTTCAAGATGGCATGTTTTGTCATAGATTTTCTTCCTGTTTGAAAAGCTTTTCGAAATAAAAAATAGTAATGAAATGTAAATTTAACTTAGATCTACTCAGGTATAGCAAAAGCCAGTAGAGAATTTTCCAAAAACATGAAAAACAATGCTTACTTGAGCCGTCACTTGAGCGAATTGGGTTACTTTGGATTTTCTGCATTTCTTTTTGTGTTTAGTCTTGGTCTTAGCAGTAAAATTGGAAACGTGATTTTTAAAAAATAAAAAATAATTCCTTTGAAAAAATCATAAAAAGAACCACGTTCATTTTTTAGGAGATCGTCTGAGGGTCTTGGGCAAGAAAACACTTTTACTTTTAAACATCTTTTCTGTACGTTTTAGAGCAAGGGCTATCACGTAGAGTAGTTTTTTTCAAAAAAATAAATTTTTGATCATGTAACGGGTGATACAGCAAAAATGAGACTCTGTTTATAATTCAATTTAACAAAGGTTTTATTTAACTCAAACAAAGTATTATATATCGTTTGGAAGAAGAAGAAAAATGCAACAAAATGAAAAAGCTAATTATTTTCTATCACTCCATTTCTTCTGATTTCATCAATCCTCTTCTTAGTACTCTCCGCAAGACGCTGTACAAAACTTGGCTTCATTTTCCGCAGACAATACTTCTTCCGGTTCGATAGTTGCTGCGTGGCTTCTGCTTTCCATGCGTTGGCATAAACTCGTCCTTTGAATCTCTACAGAACGAAAAAGAAACAGAAATTTTAAAAGAAATTTAAAAGTGAGAGAAAAAAGTGGAAAAACTAAAACTAAGTAGTGTCTAAGTTTGGAAACACTAAATATGGCCATGTTTCATCTTTTATTGGGTTGGGGAGAATGAGTCGGCGCCGAAAATGAAAAAAATGTCTAAAACTTCTATTCGACTTCGTCAAATAATATGCGTTTGATATGAGTAGAATGGTTAACTAATTCTCTACAAAATGACATTTAAAAGAAAATTCAAACAGCGCCTCCGCTCAAGAAAAAGCCATTTTTTTACAAAAACTACAAACTGTGATCTAGAAAAAACCATTGGTGGGATCTTCCTGCAAATTTGGCAACTTAAGTAATTGAATGTGCTCTATCTTTTTTATATAAACACCAAAGAAGGTTTATGTGAAAGAAACTGTTCAAATGATGAGTCGGACTCTTTGCCATTTTAACCAGCTGCGTTTGGAAGTTCATAAACTCCACGAAAGAAAAGCTTTGTGGAATCTCTCAAAAGTGATTTTGTAGAGAAATAGTGGATCCTTTTGATGAAACCAAACGTATGTTTAAAGAAGGCTTTATGTGTGCAAAAAGTCCCTTTAAAGTTTGGCGCCGACTCATTCTCCCCAACCCAATATAATAAGTTTGAAGATGTTTATGAAGATTATAAAATTTCATCCAACTACTACTTCCAGCTTCTCCTGTTGGTTAGTGAATTGGCTATAGGAAGCCGAATTCGGCACTTTCTCAAAGTCAAGCCATTCTGTTTTCGGATTCCCTTGATAATCAATCAGGCGGATGCAAGGTGTCCATCTACACTTAATCAAAGCATAGACCCTCCCATTGAGCATTGACTCTTGAAAGTATTCTCTTAATACTCCAACATCAATATGATGAAGTTTCCTCTTGAAATCCAATCCAGGAATGCTTTCCCCATTTATATAATTATTTGGATGATCCAAAAGAATCAAAAATGGAATATCGAAGAGATTTTGACAGCAAAAAAAGAGAAATGGGTGTTTCATGCGGAGAGAAGTAAGACCTCTATTAGATCCTATACAATCCAGGTAACTGTCCAGAAACAAAACCTCATTTTCCGTGATTTCACCACATACTGGAATGAGTAATTCTTTAGGTAAAATTGATAGAAATCTGATAGATCCTTCCATTTTCCTAAACCCATTTATTTGACATTTCTCTGAATGATTCTTTTGACAAATTGGACGAGGAGGATTTCTTAATTGGAATATGTAGTGGGGGAAGGGATAGGGCCCATAAAATCTTTTATTTTCAGAAGATTCATCGAGAAGTAATTCAATATTGAATGGAACATTATTCTTCTCCAAATCTTCTATTGGAATCAGATATTTCAGGTTTAATTTTATGATCGTTTCCATTCTTTTTTGTTGTTTTTGTAATGCCTCAATTATTCGTTCATGAGGGATCTGTTCGTAATGGGAGAAATGAAAAAATTCATGTTTTTTGTCTTCATTTTGAATTTCACAGCTCCAGATTTCAGCTCTTGGATTGTCTACCCATTGCCCTGCTATAAATTTCCATAATTTCAAATCTTCACTTACAAACCAATCCGATTCTACATTAATCCATCCCTCACCAGTCACTTGAGAAACAAAACTTCGAAAATAGAAATTTGTTGTGTATTTCTCTCTCTTTATTTCTTTCAAGCGGTTAATCGAAGTCTCACACCACCACCGATTTAGAAAACTTGATATCCAAATCCCCTCCTGACTTTTAAGTTCTAAGAAAGCCGCCTTTTCTTCCCGGAGCTGTTCTCGAAAATCTCCCAAAACAAACAATTCAAAGATTTCATAAATATCCTTTTCATGTAGATTTTCCTTCTTTTCTTCTATCCACAATATTTCCTCAATCACATAACGAGCATCTTTGAATGTCTGAGTTTCTTCTTTTAATCTTGAAACAATATTTGGTGCTTCTTTGAAGAATTTCTCTCTTTCAACAGAATTTAGTGTTCCCAGTTTATCTCGCATTATTCTGGTGATTCTTCTGATGCCCCATCTTCTATCTTCCTTGAATCTCTTTTCATATTTTCTTTCCTCAGATCCAACCATAACCCCTTCTGTTCCATCATCAAATCCAATTGGTTTCATCAGTTCTTTTCGGTTTTTATCTTCTGTGGGCATAAAAGGGAGTGAAGAGATGAATCGATTTGCCTAAGTTATTACATTTGAAAAGTATAAAACTTCCACAAAAAGGAAAATCCGGCCGTTCTCAGCTATTTTTCCACAATTCTGAAACTTCACAAGACTGTGAGACTTTAATACTTGGTAGTCCTAAGAATTCTTTAAAAAAAACAGGAATATTTTAGTTATTATGATGGTAAAAGAAGTGAAAGGAAATACTTTCCAACCCAAAATAATAGTAAACGAAAAAATCAACTTCTTTTAGAAAAGCTTCCTTCTGCGTTTCAGCAAGTAAATCCAAAACTTCAGAAGCTGGTGGACGAAGAATACGTTGGAAATTAGTACATCTGATAGATGGATTCATAAAATATAAAAGAAAGTCTTTAATCCAGACTTCAAGATGATCTTTTGAATTTCTGATTGACAGGCAGGTGATTCGATTTCAGTAACACGTTTGAGTGCAATATCAAACAAGAATTGGTCACGATCAAACACCCCAGACATCTCATAGTTTGTGAAAATGGTTCTAAAACAATAAAAATGTTGTTTCGAAGTTTTATTTATATCTCTAAGAAGGTCACTATTTAAATATGAATACCGCCTTTCGATGATTTCCCACATAACAAGTCCCAGACTGTAGACATCATTTCGATGGGAATTCTGTATTCAATTTTTCTTATCATTGGATAGAAATGAATGTTAAACTAACCGATACATCAGCCTCCTTTATTTGTTCATAAACATCCCGTTGTACCCCATCCACCTTCATATCAGGTGGACTCATATATCGTTGTGTTCCAACGAACGTCCCCCTAACAGTTCCATCTCCCACTACTTTTACCAATCCGAAATCACCTATCTTCAGCTTGTATTCATTGGTCACAAAAATGCTATAAATGAATTGAACTTCGACACTTATACCACTGAATATTACTTGTCTGGTTTGATATCTCGATGTACCAATTTGTGTTTCTGATACATGTGATCAATGGCATCAAATAATTGGATTCCCCAGGTGAGAACAGTGTTCATTGAATATGTAATTCTTGGTTCAAGAATCACTAAACTCTAAGATATAACAATACCAGTCCAATAACAACCTCCATTCTGTTCCTTCTGTCCCATCTGTCCCTTGAGTGGTCCCTTTTGACAATATTCTATTACAATTCCCACTTTTATTTCTTCTTTGGTATATCGATACAATCGGACAATATTTTCATGATAGATCTTCTTCAAAGCTTCACATTCATTTTTGAAGATCCCCAATTGTGCTTCATTGCCACAAAGCATATATTTGATGACAGCTGGGCTAAACAAAGAAGCTCATGGTACAATACAACCTCTACAAAAGACTAAATATTGAACATAGCAGTGAAGAGCTCCAAAATAACCAACGGTTCGTGTCCAATCAATTCATACACTTGCCCCATTGCTCCACTCCCAATATGACGCTCAACAAATGTTGTTGTCGTTTCTCTGGATGTTGTCATTTCTCACAGATAAGGCTTTGACCTAAAGAACTAATAATATCAAATATAAAAGAGGAGATGAAATGACAATTCGAAAAGCAGCTGGAAGGTTAGGGCAAAAACATTTGCAAGAAAGGGATGTCTTATCTCTTTCTTTTCTCCACTCGATTCCCATATTAATTGATTCTGGATTTTCGAAAAGGAGAGGGATATGATAACAATAAACTGAATCTTATTGATTCATTCAATACTTTTTTTTCTTAAATTTGACTGACACGAAAAACGGCTTTGAGAGCCACAAAGAACATTACAGTTTTTTTATAACCGTCACTTGGAGCCGAATACCAAATTATTTCAAAAAGAAAAGATTTACATGTGATCAAGGGCATCAAATAATTGGATTCCCCACGTGAGAACAGTGTTCATGGAATATGTAATTCTTGGATCAAGAATCACGAAACTCTAAGATATAACCAGACCAGTCGAATCCCAACCTCCCTTGAGTGATCCCCTCTGGCAGTATTCCATTACAATCCCCAGTTTCTCTCCATTCTCTTCTGTAGATAAAATGCTCACTACATTTGCATGATCAATGGCCTTCAATGCTTCACATTCATTCTTGAACATCTGACGAGCTTTGTCATTTTTGCAGGCTATGTACTTGATCACAGCTGGGCTAAACAAAAAGCGCAAGGTACAATACAACCTCTGCAAAAGACTTAAAATTGAACAGCGAATAAATCTAAAATAACTAAGGGTTCGTGTCGGTCAATTCATACACTTCCCCAGATGCTCCTTGCCCAATACACTTTCTCAATTCAAACTGATCAGATGTTGTCATTTCTCACAGATAAGGTTTGTGCAAAATCACATGAGTTCTATAAAATCTATTAAAGATCTTACTTTTTGTCGGATGGAATATCCATTTCTATTTCTTTGCTGCCAGAATCTCTTAGAGATTCCATTTTTGATTCTCCTGGATCATCCAAATAATTATGAAAATCGGGAAAGTATTCTTGGATTTGATCTCAAGAAAAAACTTCATCATATTGATGTTGGAGTATTAAGAGAATACTTTCAAGAGTCAATGCTCAATGGGAGGGTCTATGCTTTGATCAAGAGTGAGAAGCGGACACCCTGCATCCGCTTGATTGATTATCAAGGGAATCCAAAACAGAATGGCTTGAATTTGAGAAAGTGCCGAATTCGGCTTCCTATAGTCATTTCACTCACCAACAAGAGGCTAGAATCAGTAGTTGCAGATAAAAAAACTGGTGAAAGTGCAAAAAGACTTTTTTCTGCAAAGATGTACGTTAAAAACGGTGCTTAACGCAAAGGCTGCTTTGCTTAAAGCTTATGAGAAAATGGCTGAATAGTTGTGTTTTAAAGTGCTAGCGCTCACATTGACTTTTAATAGGAAACCCTTCTATTGGAAGTTTGAAATTGAACTCGAAAACCGAAACGCAATCAAACGCATCGAAAAAACGCATTTCGGTTTTCTTGCTTTTCACCAAACCAGAAAGCTGCTCATTGCTCTCATCGAAATCACAAAGTTTCGACGGCCCACAGTAGTGATCGGTTCCAGGTGAATGCCCGCTTGAAACAACTCGAGTATGTTTACCGTCACTTTTATTCCGTTAGTAAAGAAGAGCACATAGATCCAAAAATAGTCTCTCTTTTATTGTTCCAAACAAATGACAGATGACAGCTACGCAGGAAATTTGAGCGCTTTTTAGAATGCAGGCATCGCTAGAATCGAGCTTCGATTGTAATCCGATAATTGGTGAATGTAGTCGTGGAAAGCTTATTAAATACAGTGGTATGCTCTACTTTGTAGAAACTTTTTCAGCTATCACGATTGGGGAAGCCGAGGCTGAATCAAAAACCAAGTACATGGTGGTCCAAAATTATGGCAACCAGTTTTTGCTCATGAGATTTGGAAATAACCTTGAGAAGTAACATGCGACATATTATCCTGGAGATGCCCTTATCTGGCTGGTCATATGATCGGAACATTTAAATTTGATCTTCTCATAAGCAATTTTCCTATCCAACTAACCGTTGTGTCTAGGCTAAACAGCTAATTCTTGAAGATTCAGCTCTGAACTGAGCTCTGCGAAACACTAAATCTAGTTACACTTATCATTTGGCAAAGTGTATTTGCTTTTAAGTCCTTGAGTTAACTTTGTAAATCAAAGCCCTTATTAATGAAGACACAGAGACGAAGAGCCGTGCTTAAATAATGAGAAAGTACACAGAGCCAAAATTGAATTTCAAATTAAATTGCAAAATAAAATGAGCCAACAAAAAAAGATTATTTGAATAAGGAAGGCCTTATCACTCATTTTTATTCACTGGCCTATCAAATTGCCACATGTGATCCAAAATAGAATTGGCCGAGTCAACAAAAAAATATTATTGGGCTGCGTTTGAAAAGAGTCAAGATCTTCAGCAAAGCCTTATCTCGCGCTTTTAATCAATTTCCTAATCAAATTAACACATATGATTCGGAACCTTTCTTCCTGTAACCGTCTTTGTTTAACACGAGTCACTAAGCAAACCGCTTCGTTTTGTTTTAGTACTATCTTCGAAATGTTAGATGAATTTTTATGAACAAAATGTGTGGGGATGAATGACCGCATCATTCATCCATTCAAAAGCTATCCATTCAGGCTGCATTATTACTCAACTTTTCCTAGGCGCAGCTTTTCCAAGTTGGTGTATATTGCTATTGTTCATATGGCAGAAAAATTCGAAAAAAAAGTTAACCTTAGCCTAGAGGCCTGGAGCGTACTACCTCATAAAGGAAGGAAGCACAAAATTGATTTCTAGTAGTTCTCGGTGAAGGTCTGATAAAAGTTCTTCTGATTCTGTCAAATTGCTAACCACTCGAGATGTACTCCCATGGGTTACCAATAACGCTCTAAGGTGGCCACTTTGAAGAAGAGTAGATTTTATGCTCTCTTTATATTTGTGGTTAATAAAAAATTGTTTCTGTTACAAAATCTTTTTTGGATTTTTAAAAAATAGGCTAAATTAGGCCGCAACGTTATTTCTGGTCACCCTGTAACATGAAACATGTACACCAGTCAAGGGCTCATTTTAAACTTTCAGTACTCAAGTTTGGAGTGGATTGGGGCGGCGGGTAGATTGTGTTTCTCGAATGCTCGCTTCAACTCTCTGATATTCATTGTGGTGTTGGTCAGTCCAGTGGGTGCCACCTACTCGCTCGAAGCAAGGAAGTCCCTATTGGGGGGATGTGAGGAAAGGGCTGAAAAATGTGCGTTTTTTGGATCACTGGCATACTTTTAAAGAATCTCTACTTTTCTTTTCTTTTCTAGTTTAGAATAGCTTTACTGTTTTACTAGAGAAATAGCTTTTTAGATAGCCTATAAAAGCAATAATTTTCAAGTGAAGAGACCGACCTCGTCTATTACCATTGCTGCCACGGTGGTATCAAAAATAAAAACTTGCAAGGGAATAAAGTTTAATTTCAGATTGCTGTACACATTTCCAGCCATTGCCGTACATTGCTTTATGGATTATCGGAGCATCGCTAATCACTTTTTGCTGTTGCGGTTGTTGCATGTGGGTCAAGCCTCGGCATCGTTTAAATTTTAGCATTACTAGCAATTAGCATTGGTAACAGTTCTATATACCCAATTTTTCTATAGAAAGCTCGTTTTTAATCCTGCGATGAATTGATGTGTTCAAAAAAAGAATTCTATTTTGAAACAAGCAGAGATATTATGTATTTACTTTAGACGCTGCTGTTGTTGCGGGAAGAAGGACAAGGGCTACCGTCCGACACTTCCATATTGAAACAAAACCCGATTAGAGAAGGAAATAATTCAAGAAACTTTAAAAAAATCGAAAAATGGAAAAATTCAACTTAAAAAGATCCCATCCAAATGCACATATGCTTTTTTGCCACTTTTCCCATTAGATCTTGTTGCTGTACATGCCTTGCATTATAATGTTTTTATTGTATATTGTTTTGTTATATTGTTATATTGTTTTTCCCGAAATGTGAGCTTGCAGTGTAGTGGATGAGAGTCTTGTTTCCGAAACAAGCTATCGAGTTTTTTTCTCGGCTTCGATCCCTTCCTTTTATTTTGATGTTTACCAGTTTTTTTTTAAATTTTACAATAAATATTATGACATCTTTTAATTGATAACAAATAAAATCACAAAAAAAGAACACAAGTGGAAGCAATCTACACTGATCTACACTGATAGAAGTTTACGAGAAAATTGAAGCTTTCTTCCAGGAACGATCGGCTCAACAGGCCAAACAAACAAAAATCAACGATTTTTCTCACAAAATGATTTAGCTAAAATTTATTTAAGTCATATAACTTGTTTTCTTTTCAATAAAGTTGTTGCAAATGAGAATTGTATTGTTTGGTTACCAAACAGAAGTTATATTGAAACTTATTCAAGGTGTTTAGAGCATTTCTAGAGACAGATTGGGTCAAAATCTCGATAGTTTACTGTGGTTTTGCCTCAGCCGCCTGTAATTCATACACAATAATGTGTATAATTCTAGCCGTCTGAAATTTATACACATATTACATATCTATGTGTATAAATTGTATCACAAGTTAAACTCAAATCAAATTAAACCTATGCATCAAATGCATTTGGTCGTTGAGAAGATTAACAATTCAGAATTTAACAAAGAAGCGAATGACATCTTTGATTTCTTAATATAAGCAACTTTTCAGCTTCATCCCAACTTGATCCCATCCAATAGTGAAAGCATGAAGGTGGAAAGAAGTTGGAATAAAGCTGAAAAGTTGCCTAAATCGAGAAATCAAAGATGCCATTCGATTCTTTATTAGATTCTGAGTTGTTAATCTACAAGTTTGTTATAACAACTCCGAGGTGGAAAATAAGAATAATTACATATTTGCTGTATTTTCCGTCGCTGGTAGTTCAGTGGTAGAATATAGACTCGAGACTGATTTATCTACACAAAGAGATCTTATAGAGAAAGTGGAAGAGATTTAGCCACATAAAGCACAATATAAGCTAGAGATTATGAATCTAAAGAAATATCAGAAATCCACTCTATAGATTTCTGCACATCTGAGTAGTTGAGGTAGTCAATTTGTCGACCTGAAAAATTACTTTCCGATTCTTGCTCGAGATTCCCTTTTTAACGATTGAATAGATAACTTTTTCAAGATGATCTTCTGTTATGAGATGCCATACTTTCAATGATTTCATTCAAAATTTGACAAAAGCATCGTAGCAGAATTGATATTCGGAGTAGAATTTTAATTCCAACGAAGAAAACTCCTCACATTCAAGGATGATTCTTTCATAATCATTTATCTGAATTGTAATGAAATTCTCAAAAAGCTTCCTCATCACTTGAATTTCTTCGTACAAATTATTAAAGAAAATTCCCAAATTTGGTGTCCCTTCTTTTTCAATTATCATGCGGAAATTCTTAAGAAATTTCAGCAAACATCGGCCTTTGTATACCTTGAATTCCAAACGTTTCACAGATTTTAATTAATTTAAAATTTTTGCTCGTCAGTTGATCAATGAATTGTTCTCAAAGTAAATGTTCAATGATTCATATAAATGGATTGGTTTAATCCCTGGAAAATGAATATTGATATCAAGATGCATTACCTACGCGCCTACTTTTGTGTCCTGTAAAAAGCAAGATTGACCTAGAGAAACAAATTTTTATGATTAATTTTCTAAGGGTGTCTAAATTTTTCACGGCGACAAAGTTGAGCACTTTTTTTGGAACACCCTGAATACCAGACATGACGATCAGACTTTTCCAGATTGGTCAAGGGCTTAGGTTAACAGGAAAACAAGGACAGTTACAGGTCAAATAATCATGACTAGCTCGGATCGGACTAGTTCGATGGGTCGGCTCTGTCGGATCAGATCGGATTGATGTGGTTCGGTCTGATTGTCATGTCTAATGTGTACCCTTTAGGTTATTCCCAACGAGAGGAGCCTAGTTTGTTGCGCTTAGTGTAAGCTAGGATTTGATCATTGTAATTTGATTTGATCTGATCATTTGATTTGATTTGATCAGCTATAGCTGAACCAAGAGGGGAAAAACTGATGTAATTTTGTTTGAAAAGAGTGCAAGCTCACGAAAAATGTTGACAAGAATAAATGCTGTTCACAGGGTAATCCAAAATAACATTGCATATGGTAATATGGCTTTTCCATGAAATCAGCAAATAGAATGCTTCAACTAGTTGGATCATTTAAAATTACATCCAGAGCTATCTTTTTCCTTTTAGCTAGAAAAATACTCCAGATAATCATTATCACTTCAGGACGATAAGTCACACAAACAAAAAAGGGTTGTGACTAAAAATTTCCAAGAATTTAGCTCATCGGGAAGAAATTTAAAAAGTGTTTGCCTTTCCATACACACGATAAAGCCGCACTAATTCACCATTCAAATAAAACTGTGACTCAAGCTTCACTTTGTGAAAACACTACAAACGTAGAGTTTAAAAGGCTTTTGAAGCCGAATTCGAAAGGCTAATAAGTATTGTCGCATGCTTCAACGCTTGCTACTGCATGATTTTATGAGACAATGACTGTGAAAGTTTTTATTGCAATTCTTGTGTTTTTCAAAAAAGGCACTTTGCCCGAGGTCAATTCTAGGCTTCTCATACGAGTGGAATTTTTCTTTATTTAACTAACTTTTTGAATTTGCTCCAAAATGTTGGCCTAAATGTTTTCTTACTGAAATAATTTGGATGAGCACGATTCAAAAACTGGTTTTCAAGAAATGCCAAATTTACGAATTTTCATAAAACTTGCAACAAAACTTGCATTTTAAGCGAAACTACTAAGTGTATCTTTTTGGAAATTTGGCTATAAGTCTAATTTTTGATTCTCTACAACTTTTCTATTAACACCAAAATGGGTTTCTTTTGAAGAAAGTGCTCAAACTGGGACATCTCCAGTTCTCGATTTTTGAGTCTCACACTTGTCTCACACACAAACCAAAATCCTACCACGAAAGAGGAATCCATAAATTGGCTGTAAAATGGGCAGAAGTCGTCAATAATAATGGAAATTATTACGAAGGAATTCATGGTTTTGTGTTGAATAAATTTTAGTTCAAAGTCCGGCAGTTTTCAATTCACCAGCCCAGTAGTTAAGATAAGCTAGGTTCAAACATTTAACTCTGACTGTGTATATCTGTGTGAATTATTGAGCTTCCAACAAGAAAATCGCTTTATAAAATGAAATATGTACACCAGTAAAGTATTGAATGAACTAATAGGATTCAGTTTATTTTTATTAGACTCCTCTCGCTTCTCCCAAAACCAGAATTAATCAATATGGGAATAGAGTGGAGCGAAGAATTACTGAATACTATTTGGATCTCCAGTTTGAATTCCCGACACTTTAATACAATTCCATTTTGAGTTCAGTTTTTCATTTAACGAGAAATAAGCGGCTCTGATTTTTGGAACTTTATCGTCTCTTTGTATAAGATCGATCAGATTTGATTAAAATCCTTCACACCACTCATCTACTGAGGATTTTCACGCTGAAGAATGGTCCTTTTGGGCAGAGCCAAAGCCTTGACATTGAAGTTGGCGCCGAAAAGTGAAACCAAGCCGAGCTAGCCCTTTATCTTCTTTTTTATTCACTTCATTCAATCAATATGAAAAGAAACAGATAAGGCTTTTGTTCAATTCTTTTGCGAAACTTTTCTTCTCAAAACATTATTACAGGCTTTAAATGAACAAATCTTCTAAGAATGTTAAAACTAGATCTAGCAATCTTCAATCTAATGATTTTTCACCATCTGACCAATCAATATAATAATCTATCTCCATATCTATTATCCATATCATTTTTTTGCCGAGCCTTTAGTATTATTATGCCAAAGTCTTTTGCTCTTCATTTTAACTATAAACTTTAATTTTTTCTGAAATTATTTTTATTCCCAGAGACATTTGCAGTTTCAGCGGCCCACGATAAACTATGGCAACAAACCAGCGATTCAAAGAACGATTTATTGGTAAAGGAGCAATGGGGGATGTGTATGAATTGATTGGACACGAACCGTTGGTTATTCTGGATCTATTCACTGCTATGTTCAATAATAATTCTTCTGCAGAGGTTGCACCATAAGCCTTTTTGTTTAGCCCAGCTGTGATCAAATATATGTTTTGTGGTAATGAAGCACAATTGAAGATCTCCAAAAATGAATGTGAAGCTTTGATGAAGATCCATCATGTAAATGTTGTCCGATTGTATCGACATATAGCAGAAGGAGATAGAGTGGGAATTGTAATGGAATATTGTCAGAAGGGACCACTCAAGAGAGGTTGGGGTTGGACTGGTATTGTGATATCCTAGAGCTTAGTGATTCTTGATCGAACAATTACATATTCAATGAACACTGTTCTCACCTGGGGAATCCAATTATTTGATGCCATTGATCACATGTATCAGAAACACAAATTGGTACATCGAGATATCAAACCAGACAAGTAAATTTCAGTGGTATAAATGTCGAAATTCGACTTATTTATAGCATTTTTGTGACCAATGGATACCAGCTGAAGATTGGTGACTTCGGATTGGTAAAAGTAGTGGGTGATGGAACTGTTACGGGAACATCTTTCGCTGGAACAGACCGATATATGAGTCCACCCGAGTTGATTGAGAATCATATACGGGATGTTCATGACCAAATCACGAATCCCGATATTCGAGTTTGATGATGTACCTTTTTCATTTAAAATAAACTTCAGGATTCCCATCGAAACGATGTTTACAGCCTTGGTTTGGTCTTGTGGGAGATCATTGAAAGGAGGTATTTATTTGAAAGATTTTATGAAACAAAGCACCAACATATGCATAAAGGTAACGCAAATTAATGATTCGGATAGAAAGGATTGTATCCGACCCAAAGAAACGAATCTCTTTAGAACAATCTTCTTGAATTATGGGAAAGAAGGGGCATTCAACAGAGATGTGCTTGTATTAGATATCGGCCTCAAACGTGTTACTGAAATCGAATCACCTGAATGTCAATCAAAAATTCAAGAAATCATCTTGAGGTTTGAATTCAAGATTTTCTTTTATATTTTAAGAATCCATTTATCAGATGCACTAATTTTCAACGTATTCATCGTCCAACAGCTTCTGAAGTTTTGGATTTCTTCAAACAAACACAAAAAGTAAACTTGTCTAAAAGAAGTTGATTTTCCCGTTTACTATTATTTTTGGTTGGAAAGTATTTCCTTTCACTTATTTTACCACAATAATAACTAAAATTTTCCTGTGTTTTGTAGAATTCTTAAGGCTATCAAGTATTAAAGTTTCCGAAGCTTTTGTGGTCAATAGCTGAGAACGGTCGGATTGAAGTTGACTTATGTTCACAAGCCATGTAAATCCATGTTCCATCACTAAAGTTCTTCTTTCTTTCAAAATATACAGGGAAAACTTTAAAATAGTTAAGCTTAAATTTGCAGCAAATTTCATGTTTAAAATAATTAGATAAGCATTTCTTGGTGAAGATTTTTACGGCGAACTGCGGAGAAACATCTCCAAAATAAGCGTTCTCTGAGTGAAAACTGCCCAAACGCCCACTCTCTGGCGTAGTTATCTTTGGTTTCGATTCTATTTATTTTAATAGTAAAATAGGTAAATAAGAGTAAAGGGAAATTTCGTAGTTCAAACAACGAGAAAATACTGCAGAAAAGCGAGTTAGTTTGTAGAAATACGTTTCATACTTGAGTAATTGAACCAAACACAACCGGCTGTATGCCAGAACGTGGGCGTTTAGGCAGTTTACGCTAAGAGAACCCTTATTTTGGAGGTGTTAGTCCGGAGATATGGTAGTCATAAGTTTAATCCTTTGGTAGTCCTAAGAATTCTACATAAACCATGAAAATTCAAGTTATTTAGAGGTTATTTTAAATGGGTAACTAGGAGTAAATGGGAATTTGCGAAGTTGCATGCTTCCAAACCGAATAGTTGGGTAAGTTTTCTTTTTGTTGAAATTTTATACTTCTCAAATATAATAACCTAGACAAATCAATTCATCTCTTCACTCCCTTTCATGCCCACAGAAGATGAAAACCAAAAAGAACTGATGAAACCAATTGGATTTGATGATAGAAAAGAATCGGTTATGGTTGAATCTGAGGAAAGGAAATATGCAAAGAGATTCGAGGAAGAGAGAATTTGGCGCATCGAAGATATCACCAGAATAATGCGAGCTAAACTGGGAGGACTGAATTCTGCTGAAAAAGAGCATTTCTACAAAGAAGCACCAAATATTGTTTCAAGATTAAAAGAAGAAACTCAGACATTGAAAGATGCTCGTTATGTGATTCGGAAAATATTGAGGATAGGAAAAATAAACGAAAATCTACGTGAAAAGGATATTTATGAATTATTTGAATTGTTTGTTTTGGGAGATTTTTACGAACAGCTCTGGAGAGAAAACGTGGCTTTTAGCTGGCTTAAAAGTCACGAGGAGATTTGGACATCAAGTTTTGACAATTGGAGGTTGTGTGAGAAACGAATTGACAATTTGAAAGAAATAAAAAAGAGAGAAATACACCACAAATTTCTATTTTCGATGTTTTATTTCTCAATTGACTGGTGAGGGATGGATTCATATAGAAAAGGATTGGTTTGTAAGTGAAGACTTCAAATTATGGAAAGAAATACCAGGACGATGGGTAGACAATCCAAGAACTGAAATCCGGAGCTATGAAATTGAAAATGAAGACAAAAAGCATGAATTGCTTCATTTTTTCTATTACAAACAAATCCCTGGTGAACGAATAATTAAGGCATTTGAAAAACAACAAAAAAGAATGGAAAGTATCATAAAATTACACTTGAAATATCTGATTCCAATAGAAGATTCGGAGAAGAATAATGTTCCATTTAATATTGAACCACTTCTCGATGAATTTTCTGAATCTAAAAGATATTATGGGCCCCATCCCTTCCCCCACTACATATTTCAATTAAGAAATCCTCCTCGTCCAATTTGTCATAAGAATCATTCAGGGAAATGTCAAATGGATGGGTTTAGAAAAATGAAAAAATGTTCAGATTTACCTAAAGAATTGCACATTCCAGTATGTGGTAAAATCACGGTAAATGAGGGTTTGCTTCTGGAAAGTTACATGGAATGTATAAGATCTAATAAAGATCTGACTTTGCGTTCTAGGAAAGACCCATTTCTATTTCTTTTTTGTGAAAATCTCTTAGATTTTCCATTTTTGATTCTCTTGGATCATCCAAATAATTATGAAAATGGGGAAAGTATTGCTGGATTTGATTTGAAGATGAAACTTCATAATATTGATGTTGGATTATTAAGAGAATGCTTTGAAGAGTTAAAGCTCAATGAGAGGGTCTATGCTTTGATCAAGGTTGATAGAGGGATCTACATCCGCTTGATTAATTATCAAGGGAATCCAAAAACAGAATGGCTTGAGTTTAAGAAAGTGGCCGAATTCGGATTCCCATTCACTAACCAACAGGAGGAGCTAGACTTAGGAGCTGAAGATAAAGAAGTTACTAAAAAGGAAAGACAAAGAAAAAAGGTTTCTTGCTCTGTATCCTAACCCTAGTCTTCCCGACTTCCCAACTTTCAGAGTTTTTATTTTACTAGTTCAATTTTCGAAATCTATCGATCTTTATGTCACTTGTTTTTTTCAAGAGTAGCATACTTTCAAGAGTCAAAGCTTAATGAACGAGTTTATGCTCTGATCAAGCATCATGGATCAAACAACCGTTTTATTGATTCTCTAATCTTTGATCAAGAAATGGATTTTCCCTTCAACCGTGATGGATGGACCAAGATCCGCTTGATTGATTATCAAGGGAATCCAAAGACAGAATGGCTTGAATTTGAGAAAGTGCGGAATTCGGCTTCCTATAGCCATTTCACTAATCAACAAGAGGCTAGAATCAGTAGTTGAAGATAAAGAAGTTACGAATAAGGAAGGACGAAGAAAAAGGCCCTAGTCTTCCCGACTTCACAATTTCCAGATTTTTTATTTTTCTTGTCTAATTTTTGAACTCTATGTATCTTTATACCACTTGTTTCTTTTCTTTTTCTTTGAAAGAATAAAGTATTTATCTAAATAGAATGTTATTCATTCTGGAAATGCTCACAAAACCCACCATAAAACATACTTTCTGCCCCCTCTCAGTAATAAATGCAACTGTCAGATTAACATACACAAATAACAGAAGGCCTTTAAACCAGATTTTCATTTTCTCTATGGTTATTAGTAAACGCAGGAAAAAAGAAAAGTTTGTAGAATTCACACAGGTACGAACAATGGTGAGAAAAGAAGGAATGAGTACCAATAAATGAAGGAAAACGGTAAATGGAAGGAGACAATAAAAGGAGAGCCGGCGTATTCATAAAAATGGGGGAAATATGGAAAGAATTGAGTGCTGAGCTGTGTTTTCGGGAGTTGGTTGTTAAAATTAGAAACTTCTTTTTCAAAATTGTACTTTTCCTTTATGGTAGCTTTGGTTTGATTTTCTCTATGGTCACGTTTTGAGCTCTGTAATCTACTTTCTGATCAAATCTTGTAAACACCGCCTTTCTAGCGCACCGATTTCTTCGTTTTTTTTTGCAACAACGACTCGAGTACACCAGAAAGGACGTGTATAAAAGGTTTGATCACCAGTGAAAAAGTACCATTTAGCTGGGCAGTTTTTGAAGATCAAAACGAATGTGTCCTAACGATTAGCAAATTGAGGACGGGTGGAGTTGAGGGATGAATGGAGGAGACAGGACGAATGATCAATGATGGAGATGGAGGGGGAGAAGCCCATTGAAATGCAGGAATTGAGGACATCGAAGAGGGAGTTGACGGGACAAGACACTTTTGGATCCTCGTCACCTTGATCGAAGAGGCAGGAGGAAAGTTGCGAGACTATCTCCTACGAACGGGAATTGTTGATTGCAAAATTGATCCCTCTCATCTCATCATCGAATGCGGATTATAAGCGAAGGAGAAAGTTGAGAGGGGGAAAATAAGAATGAAGGTAGTTTTCAAAACCATCCTTCTCTTACACGGGAAAAGCACCGAGTCAAGCTGTCCTTTTGACTGAGACCAAATCCATAGAGAGTCGGCCATGGGGATCACATCAGGGAAGCAGTCATCAGGGAAGGGCTTCTGCTAACAAGCATCATAACAAAATCTAATTTTATGCATTTAATTTGCTGACCTAAAAACTCTATTTGATTTTAAGTCGAAACACTGGAATTTATGTATAATTTAGTATAATTTGAACACAAATCATAATTTGGTTTTCTGGCTCAAAGACTGTATTAGATTTTGCGCCCTTTCTCGCGTCGAAGTAATGTAGTTTGTGGTTTAAAAAGAAAGAAATTTGGTTGATAATTCATTCTGGTTGGATTGTAGCATCTTTTTGTTGATTAGTAGAGTTAGTGACCCACCCACCCCACCCAGATGTTGATTTACGAGCTTCTCGAGCTTTATTGGATCGGTTCTTTTCAGTTAATCGGCTGGCCGAGAGATTGGAGACCGTACTCAACGCTTTCCCTGAAGCGCTTTGTCACTTTCAACTAAAGTAAACGATTGCCGACTTCTCAGGAAGCGAACTGACCGACTTCACGATCAAGGTGATCAAGAAGCTCCAAAATGAACCAAAAATTCGGTCGAAATAGCAAGGTTTCATTCCAATTCTCCTTTTGGTGAAAATCTGGTTTAAAGGCTTTCTGTTATTTGTGTGTGTTGATCCGATACTTGCATTTGTTACTGAAATGGGGCAGAAATGACGTTTTATGAACGGTTTTGTGAACATTTCAAGAATGTAAAACGTTCCATTTCGATAAAAACTTTATCACTTGAAGAAAAAGAAAGAAAACATAAAGATCGCTCGAGTTAAAAAATTGGACCAGTAAAAGAAAAACTCGTGAAATTGGGAAGTCAGGAAGACAAGGATTATCATACAAAGCAAGAAAAATTTTGCTTTCTCTCTCTTTTTCATTCATTTCTTTATCTTCAACTACTGATTATAGCCTGGTTAGTGAATTGGAAGCCGAGTTCGGCACTTTCTCCAAATCAAGCCATTCTGTTTTTGGATTCGCTTGATAATCAATCAAACGGATGTAGGGTGTATATCCATTACCCTTGATCAAAGCATAGACCCTCTCATTGAACTTTGACTCTTGAAAGTATTCTCTTAATACTTCAACATCAATATGATGAAGGTTCTCCTCGAGATCAAATCCAAGAATACTTTCCCCATTTTCATAATTATTTGGATGATCCAAGAGAATCAAAAATGGAATATCCAAAAGATTTTGGCAGCAAAGAAATAGAAATGGAGGTTTCATGAAACCAAAAGTCCAACCTCCATCAGATTTTATGCAAAATATGTACTGTCGCAAAAACTCATTTTCCCAGATTTCACCACATACTGGAATGTGCAATTCCTTAGGTAAATCCGAATATCGGCGATGGGATAAGGGTTTAAGGTCAAAAAGAGCAAGTCGATCAGAATAGCAAGGAATTTCTTTCGATGGGAAACAACGGGCATACGCCCTCCTACTGAAACGACGCTGAACGCTCTCAACCAAGGAAATTAACTTTTGGAGGCAGGGAGACCAAACAAAAGTGGCGTACTCGAGCAAAGGGCGGCAGTAGGTAATGAACGCTTTACGATAAGTAGCAATTGAGGGAAAACAAACAGCGCGAAGTATAAGGTTTGAGATGCGAAAAGCTTTTTTGCCATCTGTTCAATATGAGTGTTGAATTTAAGAGAGGGAACAAGTAAAACACCAAGATCTTTGATTGGGTCGTCAGAAGTGGCTTCAGATAAAGTGATATTCCCTAACTTAAGAGTAAAATGGGAAGGACCAAATGTTACTTGTCTACATTTTTCGACGGCAATTTTCAGCTGCCAGGTTATGCTCCATTTTAGGATCGACTCTAAATCTCTCTGAAGATAATAAAGACCATATTGGGTGTTTGATCGGGGGATTTTGCGATAAAGTTTTAAATCATCTGCATAGAGACGCACCATGGTACCGGGAGTTAAAGAACTATGAATATCGTTGATATGAATAAGGAAAAGTAGAGGACCTAAAACACTCCCTTGCGGAACACCACTAGAAATGGTAAACTCGTTTGAGAGTGTATCACCGATACGAACACGGAAAGTACGACGGGAAAGCCAATTTTCGATCCATTTAACTATAAGCGGAGAAATACCTAAGGAAGTAAGCTTGGCTAGAAGGAATCGATGATTTACAGAATCAAAAGCCTTGGCAAAATCAATAAAAATACAGCAGGTTTGAGATTTGCGCGCTTTGGCCCACAACCAGTCGTGAATTGACAAAATTAATTGATCAGAGGTAGACCTAGACTTAAGAAAACCAAACTGATTTTGGTTAAGAATTTTGTTCTCTAGCAAATGAGTGGTAATGTGATCCTTAATGATAGCTTCCATTATTTTGCATATAGATGAGGTCAAAGCGATCGGGCGATAATTCGCAAGTTGCTTACGATCGCCTTTTTTGAAAAGAGGGCAAATTACGGCGTTTAAGACCGTTTAAGACCTCGACTCTTTTCAAACGCAGCCATCAAGTATTTTTTGTTAGAATGTTTAAAACTGATCCAAAAGAAATATTTTAAGCTAATAAAATTGAAAGGCTTTTCTTCAATGAACCATCTCAGGGAATTTAATCATAAGATTGTGCATCCATCCGTTTCTCGTGCTAATTTTACACATCAATCCAAAGCATTCCAAATAATAAAACAATTTGAATGGGATCGATGACATATGCCATGTTCTAGCTTCTAACGTTCACAACTGGGCACACTTGAAGTTTATGTTTCGACTTGTAGATTGATAGATTACGGTGTAATCTTCGTCGCCGAAAGGACAAAACCTCCAATACATGACAGCTTCAAAAACATTTTTAGTGCTTTTTGCCAAGGTTAACTTTTCTTTCGAGTTCTTTTGCCATATGAACAATAAAATTATACACCAACTTGAAAAAGATATGCCTACGAAGAATTAAGTAATATCGCAGCATGAATGCGATGCGATGATTCATCCCGACGCTTTTTGTTCATAAAAATTCATCCAACGTTCCAAAGATAGCACTAAAACAAATCTAAGGAATTTCCTTAATCGTTGAACAAAGAGGGTTTCAAAAAAACAAATTCACAGTCATACATGGCAATTTGATAGGCGAGTGAATAAAAGCGAGAGATAAGGCCTCGACTCTTTTCAAACGCAGCCAAATCATAATGATAAGTGTGACTAGATGTAGTGTTTCACAGAGCTCAGTTCAGAGCTGAATCTTCAAGGATTAGGTGTTTAGTCTAGGCACAAAGGTTAGCTGTATGAAAAAATTGCTTCTGAAAAGATAAAATATAAATACTAAGATCATAAGACCAGCCAGATAAGGGCATCAATACCACAGAGAGACTTTTTAGGCCTGTTTGTTTTTAGTCATTTACCTATAGGTTTCAATCTACCCATAGTGTAGCCAGGGCAAGCTAGGTTCGAGCATTTAGCTCTGGATGTGTGTATCTGCGTGGATTATTGGGTTTCCAACAAGAAAGTTGCGGTATAAAATGAATGATGTACACCAGTAAAGAGCTCATTTTAAACTTTCAGTACTCAAGTTTGGAGTGGATTAGGGCGACGGGTAGATTGTGTTTCTCGAATGCTCGCTTCAACTCTCTGATATTCATTGTGGTGTTGGTCAGTCCAGTGGGTGCCACCTACTCGCTCGAAATAAGGAAATCCCGATTGGGAGGGTGTGAGGAAAAGGCTGAAAAATGTGCGTTTTTTGGATCAGTTGCATACTTTCAAAGAATCTCTACTTCTCCATTTTAGAATAGCTTTAATGTTTTGCAAGAGAAGTAGCTTTTTAGGTAGCCTATAAAAGCAATAATTTTCAGGTAAAGAGACCAACCTCATCTACTACCATTGCTGCCACGGCGGTATAAAAAATAAAAGTTTGCAAGAGAATAAAGTTTAATTTCAGATTGCTGTGCACATTTCCAGCCGTCGCCGAACATTGCTTTGTGGATTATCGGAGCATCGCTCATCATGTTTTGCTGTTGCGGTTGTTGCATGTGGGTCGAGCTTCGACATCGTTTAAATTCTAGAATCACTATCTATTAACATTGGTAGCGGTTTTATATATCGGATTTTTCTATAGAAAGCTTGCTTTTAATCCTACGATGAATTGATTGGTTCAAAAGAAGAATTCTATTTTAATGAATCAGAGATATTATGTATTTACTTTAGACGCTGCTGTTGTTTCGGGAAGAAGGACAAGGGCTACCGTCCGACACTTCCATATTGAAACAAAACCCGATATAAATCAGAAAGGAATTGAAGCAATTAAAAAAAATCGAAAAATGCAAAGATTGAAATTAAAAAGATCTGATCCAAGTGTACATATGCTTCTTTGCCACTTCATCCTTTAGATCTTGTTGCATGCTTTGCATTATAATGTTTTTCATTAATTCTCATATCTCGATTTTGCAAAGCTAATTTCTTTTTTTGTCGTTGACCCGATAAACCAATTACTGTAAAAGCTCCAATACAACGATCCCCTATAGGAGCGTCGCGTAGTCTAAGTTTACTCTCAAACAAACACTCAGATCTCGACAGCAGTACGTTCTTTTCTGTACCGAATTAAAGTACAGGGCGCCCCAAAGCTAGCCGAACCAATAAAACTCAGATTCAGGATCAAATGTGGCATTTGGTATGGCGAGTGAATAAAAGCGAGAGGCGAGTGAATAAGAGATAATGCCTTCTTTGTTCAAGGCCTCGACTCTTTTCAAACGAAGCCAAATAATATTTTTTTGTTGACTCGAACAATCCTATCTTGCAATATAACTTGAAAAATTCAATTTTGGCTCTTTGTACATTCTGATTATTTAACCACGGCTCTTCGATTTAGCTTCATTAATAAGGGCTTTAACTTAAAAACATAACTCGAGGACTTAAATACAAATAAACTCTGCCAAATGATAAGTGTAAGTAGATTTAGTGTTTCGCAGAGCTCAGTTCCGTATTGAATCTTCAAGGATCAGCTGTTCAGTTTAGACACAACGGCTAGCTGGATAGAAAAATTCCTTATGTGAAGATAAAATTTAAATCTTTCGAACATATGACTAGCCAGATCAAGGCCTCTACAGGGTGGCTAATAAGTAATATCGCAGGCCTGAACGCGTGTTATTTCTCGAGTTTACTTCCAAATCTCATGAGCAACCTGCTACAATGTTGTTAAGAGTCTAGGGACTCTGAATATATACATGAATTTTTCGGACAATAACTGGTAAATTTTATTTACCGGTTATTGTCCTTTATCTTGTCTTGTGCTTCTCAAAAAAGGCACGTTGCCCGAGGTCAATTCTAGGCTTCTCATACAAGTAGAAGCTTTATTTTTTTCGCCTACTTTTTAAATTTTGCTCCTAAATGTTGTCCTAAATGTTTTCTTTCTGAAATAATTTTGAATTTGGCTCCAAGTGACGATTATAAAAAACTGTAATGTTCTTTGTGGCTCTCAAAGTCTTTTTGGATTTAGTCAAATTTCAAAAAAGCAAAAGTATTTAATGAACCAATAAGATTCAGTTTATTGTCATCATCCCTCTCCTTTTCCCAAAAACCAGAATCAATCAATCCCGGAATAGAGTGAAGAGAAGAAACAGATAAGAGATCCCCTTCTTGCAAAAGTTTTTGCCCTCATCTTCCAGCTGCTTTTCGAGTTTTCATTTCATCTGCCCTTTTATATTTTATATTATCAAGCCCTAGATTGAAGCCTTATCTCTGAGAAATGACAACATCTGATCAATTCGTATTGGGAAAGCGTATTGGGCAAGGAGCATACGGAGAAGTGCATGAATTGATTGGATACAAATGGTTGGTTATTTTGGATCTATTCACTGCTGTGTTCAATAATTCGCCTTTTGTAGAGGTTGTATTGTACCATAAGCTTCTTTATTTAGCCCAGCTGTGATCAAGTATATAGCGTGCGAAAATGACAGAGCTCGTAAGATGTTCAAAATTGAATCTGAAGCACTGAAGGCTATTAAACATGCAAATGTTGTGAGCATTTTATCTACAGAAGAGAATGAAGAGAAATTGGGGATTGTAATGGAGTATTGTCAGAAGGGACCACTCAAGGGAGGTTGGGATTGGACTGGTCTGGTTATATCTTAGAGTTTAGTGATTCTTAATCGAACAATCACATATTCAATGAACACTGTTCTCACCTGGGGAATCCAATTATTTGGTGCCATTGGTCACATTTATCAGAAAGTCAAATTGGTACATCGAGATATCAAACCAGCCAAGTAATATTCAGTGGTATAAATGTCGAAGCTCAATTCATTTATAGCATTTTTGTGACCAATGAATACCAGCTGAAGATTGGTGACTTCGGATTGGTAACAATAGTGGGGGATGGAACTGTTTCGGGGACGTTTGGAATTGGAACACCACGATATATGAGTCCACCTGAAATAAAGGAGGATGGGGTACAACGGGATGTTAATGATCAAATGAAAGACGCTGAAGTATCGGTTAGTTTTACATTCTTTTCTATATCCTATAACAAGATCAATTCATTCCAGAATTCTCATCGAAATGATGTCTACAGTCTGGGACTTGTTATATGGGAAATCATCGAAAGGAGGTATTAATATTCGCATATTGATCTCATTTCAACATAACTAAGACTTCAAAACAACATTATTATTGTTTTAGAAATATTTTCAAAGCTATGAAAGGTTAGGAAGATTTGATCGTGACCGATTATTAGTTGATATTGCACTCAAACGTGTTACTGAAATCGAACCACCTGAATGTCAATCAGAAATTCAAAAAATCATCTTCAGGTTCCAATTCTAGATTTTCTTTATATTTTAAGAATTCACCTATCAGATGTACTAATTTTCACCGTATTCATCGTCCACCAGCTTCTGAAGTTTTGGATTTCCTCCAACAAACACAGAAAGTAAGCTTTTCCGAAGGAACTCGAATTTCTCGTTTACCATTATTTTGGGTTGGAAAGTATTTCCTTTCACTTGTTGTACCAGAATCATAACTAAAAGTTTCCTGTTTTTTGTAGAATTCTTAGGACTACCAAGTATTAAAGTTTGAAAATCTTTTGTGGTAAAATAGCTGAGGACGGCCGGATTGAAGTTGACTTGTGTTCACATCCCATGTGAATCCGTGATCCATCACTAAAGTTCTTCTTTCTTTCAAAATATACAGCGGAACTTTAAAATAGTTAAGCTTAAAATTTCAGCAAATTTCATGTTTAAAACAATTAGGAAAGAACTTCTTAGTGATGATTTCCACGCCGACCTGCGGACAAAGAGCTCCAAAATAAGCGTTCTCTGAGCGAAAACTGCCTAAACGCCCACTCTCTGGCATAGCTATCTTTGGTTTTTGTTGTATCTATTTTGATGGTCGAATAGGTAAATAGGAGTAAAGGGAAATTTCGTGGTTCAAACAGCGAGTAAAATACTACAAAAAAGCGCGTTAGTTTGTAGAAATACATTTCATATTTGGGTAATTGAACCAAGCCTAGCCGGATGTATGCCAGAGAGTGGGCGTTTAGGCAGTTGACGCTGAGAGAACACTTATTTTGGAGCTGCTTGTCCGGAGAGCTGGTAGTCCTTAGAATTCTACCTAAACCATGAAAATTCTAGTTATTTTAGAGGTTATTTTAAATGAGTAACTAGGAGTAAATGGGAATTTGCGAAGTTGCATACTTCCCAACTGAATAGTTGAATAAGTTACCTTTTTGTTGAAATTTAAAACTTCTCAAATATAATAATCTAGGCAAATCAATTCATCTCTTCACTCCCTTTCATGCCCACAGAAGATAAAAACCAAAAAGAATTGATGAAACCAATTGGATTTGATGATAGAAAAGAATGGGCTATGGTTGAATCTGAGGAAAGAAAAGATATAAAGAGGCTCGACGGGGCGAGGATCTGGCGAATTCCTTATATTGAGAGTAGAGCATATGGAGAAGTGTATGAATTGAAAGGACACAAACCGTTGGTTATTTTGGATCTATTCACTACTATGCTCGATATTTAGTCTTTTGTAGAGGTTGCATTGTACCATAAGCTTCTTTATTTAGCCCAGCTGTGATCAAGTACATAGCGTGCAAAAATGATACAGTTCGTCAGATGTTCAAGAATGAATGTGAAGCATTGAAGGCCGTTTATCATGCAAATGTAGTGAGAATGTTATATACAGAAGAGAATGAAGAGAAATTGGGGATTGTAATGGAACATTTTCAGAAGGGACCACTCAAGGGAGGTTGGGATTGGACTGGTCTGGTTATATCTTATATACATTTTAGCGATTTTGGATCCAACAATTACCTATTCAATGAACACTGTTCTCACCTGGGGAATCCAATTATTTGATGCCATTTGTTACATGTATCAGGAACACAAATTGGTACATCGAGATATCAAACCAGACAAGTAATATCCGGTGGTATAAATCTCGAAGTTCGATTCATTTATAGCATTTTTGTGACCAATGAGTACCAGCTGAAGATTGGTGACTTTGGATTGGTAAAAGTAGTGGGAGATGGAACTGTTACGGGGACGCTTATTGGAGCATCACGATATATGAGTCCACCTAATATTTTGGAGGATGGGGTACAACGGGATGTTTATGAACAAGTAAGGGAGACTGATGTATTGGTTAGTTTTAACTTCTTTTCTATTTAATGATACTTCATTCCAGTATTCCCATCGAAATGATGTCTACAGTCTGGGACTTGTTATGTGGGAAATCATCGAAAGGAGGTATTCATGCTGGAATAGCGGCCTCCTTTGAGATATTAATAAGATTTCAAGACCACATTTTCATTGTTTTAGAACCATTTTCACCAACTATGAGATGGCTGGAGGGTTTGATCGTGACCGCTTAGTATTTGATATTGCCATCAAGCGTGTAACTGAAATCGAATCATCCGAATGTCAAGCAAAAATCCAAAAAATCATTTCGAAGTTTGGATTGAAGATTTTCCTTTATATTTTAAGAATTCACCTATCAGATGTACTAACTTTCAACGTATTCATCGTCCACCAGCTTCTGAAGTTTTGGATTTCCTCAAACAAACACAGAAAGTAAGCTTTTCTCAATGAAGTTGATTTTCTTCTTTACTATTATATAGAGTTGGAAAGTAGGTAACCTCTCGAATTTCCTTCCACTCCTATTTTCTTATTTTACAATAAAAATCACCAAAATCTTCAGGGCTTATGAAGAATTCTTAAGACTATTAAGTATTAAAATTTTGAAATCTGGGAACTGAGAACCGCCGGATTGGAGTTGACTTGTGTTCACATGGCATGTAGATCCTTGTTCCATCACTAAAGCTCTTCTTTCTTTCAAAATATTCCATGTTTAAAACAATTAGAAAAGCACTTCTTGGTGATGATTTCCACGCCGACCTGCGGACAAACATCACCAAAATGAGCGTTGAGTGAAAATGGGTGAAAACTGCCTAAACGCCCACTCTCTGGCATGGCTCTCTTTGGTTTCTATTCTATCGATTTTAATGGTAAAATAGGTAAATAGGAGTAAAGGGGGATTTCGTAGTTCAAACAACGAGTAAAATACCGCCAAGAAGCAATCTAATTTGTAGAATACATTTCATACTTGGGTAATTGGATCAAACATAGCCGGCTGTATGCCAGGGAGTGGGCGTTTAGGCAGTATCCACTCAGAGAACACTTATTTTTGAGATGTTTGTCCCGAGATATGGTAGTCCTAAGAATTCTACATAAACCCTGAAAATTCTAGTTAATTTAAATGAGTAACTAGGAGTAAATGGGAATTTGCGAAGTTTCATACTTCCCAACTGAATAGTTTAGTAAGTTCCCCTTTTGTTGAAATTCAATACTTCTCAAATATAATAACATAGGCAAATGAATTCATCTCTTCACTCCCTTTGATGCCCACAGAAGAGAAAAACCAAAAAGAACTGATGAAACCAATTGGATTTGATGATAGAAAAAAATGGGTTAAGGTTGAATCTGAAGAAAGAAAATATGAAAAGAGATTCGAGGAGCGTAGAGGATGGCTCTTCAAAAATAACCCCAGACTAATGCGAGATAAACTTGGAACACTAAATCCTGCTGAAAGAGACAATTTCTACAAAGAAGCACGAAATATTGTTTCAAGATTAAAAGAAGAAACTCAGACATTCAAAGATGCTCGTTATGTGATTCAGGAAATATTGAGGATAGAAAAAAAGAAGGAAAATCTACATGAAAAGGATATTTATGAATTATTTGAATTGTTTGTTTTGGGAGATTTTCAAAAACAGCGCTCGGAAGAAAACCGAGCTTTTGTATGGCTTAAAAGCCACGAGGAGGATTGGTTATCAAGTTTTTACAATTGGGAGTGGTGTGCGAATTGGATTCACTGGTTGAAAGAAATAGAAAGAGAGAAATACATCACAAATTTCTATTTTCGATGTTTTATTTCTCAATTGACTGATGAGGAATGGATTCATATAGAAAAGGATAGGTTTGTAAGTGAAGACCTAAGATTATTGAAAGAATTACCAGGACGATGGGTAGACAATCCAAGAGCTGAGATCAAGAGCTATGAAATTGGAAATGGAGACAAAAGACATGAATTGCTTCATTTTTCCCATTACAAACAAATCCCTTTTGAACGAATAATGGATGTACTTAACAAACAACATGAAAAGATAGAAAATGTTATAAAATCAAACTTGAAACATCTGATTCCAATAGAAGATTCGGAGAAGAATAATGTTCCATTCAATATTGAATCAATTCTCGATGGATCCTCTGAACATGAAAGACTTTCTAAGAGATCTCAAGAGTCAACGTCTGAATCCGATGAAGAATCTGGATCTTCTTATGAGCCCTACCCCTTCCCCCACTACATATTCCAATTAAGAAATCCTCCTCGTCCAATTTGTCAAAAGAATCATTCAGGGAAATGTCAAATGGATGGGTTTAGAAAAATGAAAAATCAATTGGGTCCATTGAAGGAAGGTTGGTCAAATTTACCTAAAGAGTTGCACATTCCAGTATGTGGTGAAATCACGGAAAATGAGGTTTTGCTTCTGGAAAGTTACATGGCTCTTATAAGATCTGATAGAGATCTGACTTTTCATTTTGTGAAACATTCTTTTCTATTTCTTTGCTGTCAAAATCTCTTAGATATTCCATTTTTGATTCTATTGGATCATCCAAATAATTATGAAGATATGGAAGTTATTCCTGGATTGGATTTGAGGATGAAACTTCATAATATTGATGTTGGAGTATTAAGAGGATACTTTCAAGAGTCGAAGCTCAATGAGAGGGTCTATGCTTTGATTAAGGTTGAAGGATGGGTTGATTACGATAGACAATGGCCTCGTTACATCCGCAAGAATCAAGAATATAACCCCTTCATCCGCTTGATTGATTATCAAGGGAATCCAAAAACCAAATGGCTTGAGTTTAAAGAAGTGCCGAATTCTGCTTCCTATAACCAATTCACTAGTCAAACGGAGGCGAAAATCAGTAGTTGGAGATAAAGTTACTAAAAAATAAAGACAAAGAAAAATTTGCTTATTGCTCTGTATCCTAACCGTAGTTTTCCCGACTTCCCAATTCGCAGAGTTTTATTTGATTAGTCCAATGTTTGAACTCTATCTGTCTTTATGCCACTTGTCTTTTTCGTTTTCTTCGAATGAAGCAAGGTTTTATTTAAATAGAACATTGAAATGTTCCCAAAAATCCACAAAACCTACTTTCTGCCCACTCTCAGTAATAAATGCAATTTTCTGATCAAAATAAGAGAGAGCTTTCAAACCAGATTTTCACCAAAAGGGGAATTGGAATGAAACTTTTATAATCTTCATGAACATAAAAGATTGAACATGGCCATGTTTAATGTTTTAGATTGTTTGTTTTAATATCCAAACCTCTCCACTACCTAGTTTTAGTTTTTCCACAATTTTCTCTCACTTTTAAACGGATTTTCGTTTCTTTTTCGTTCTGTAGATATTTATTTACATCCAGAATCAAATAAATTTATAATTCCCATTGATATGTTATTACTAAACACCAAGGAAAACAGAAGTTTGTAAAATTCACAAAGGTACAAGCAACGATGAGAAGAAAAGAATGAGTACCAATAAATGAAGGAAACCCGTTAATGGAAGGAAACAATACAGGAGAACCGGTGTATTCATAAAAATGGGGAAATATGCAAGAATTGAGTGCTGAGCTGTGTTTTTGGGAGTTGGATGTGAAAATTGGGAACCCCTTCTTCAAAATGGTACTTCTCCTTTGCAGTTACGGCAGCTTTGGTCACGTTTTAGCTTCTTGATATACTTTGTGATCGAATATTGTAAACACCACCACCAACACCTTGGCGCACAGATTTTCCCAGTGGTTCATTTTCCCGACAAAAACAAGTCTCTTTTCCAAGAAAAATGAAGAATTCAGTGGGATGTGTTTAGAGATTTTGAGTATGAAGTACACGTGACCAAGGAAGCTCCAAGATGAACCAAAAAAAGCTAGGATTTCCATTCAAATAATTTAGGAACATTTAGGAAACTTCATTTAAAGCAATTTTAAAGACATTTTTCAACTATGGAGTTCACAGCATTCGAAAACGAGAAAATCTGGTCATTTGAACGATTTTCAAGACTTTGAGTTGTACTTTGGATTAATTTTTGTAAATCGTTTCTGGTGCTTCGAGTTCTTTGATTTCTTTGGAAAACAGGTAACTATAAAAAGAAAAACAACAGAATAGATGAGTTGGGCGAAATCCCATTTCGGCGTTACTTTGTGTGCGTTGAAATGTCGCGTAACTCAACTATTTCCATTGTATTCTTAAATAAATGACCAGTATCGAGAAAAATTCAAGATTTCACTGTACTAGGAAGGGTGCGTTTGCAAGAATCTCAGCAAAAGTACATAGTAAAGTACTTGTTTCTTGCACTTAAAACCTTTCTTCTATTTAAAATCTTGGGTTCTGAAGATTTTAACTAAAAAAACTCATCTAACTTGTCATCTTTTTAAGGAAAAGTAGTCATGCAACAATAAATTTAATGGCATTTTTCTCTCTCGACACAAACCTTTAAATAGGAAGTGATCGAAAGCAAATTGGAAAGAAAAGAACTGGAAAAGATTGGTGACGAGAAGAAGAAGTGAAAAGGTTTTGAAATTCAGAAATTAAAAGTGAAAAAGAAATTGAACTTTGTACTTTTCCTTATTTAACCGTAATGAGATATTTGTTTTTGGCAAACTTTATCCGAACATGACTCTGGTTGTTACTCGAAAGCAAGCTTCAATTACCGTAACCGAGCCATGTCCAGTTACCTTAATCCAGCCATGTCCATAGATCTTTGTGCTTTCTATGCAGTTTAGGCAACTGATAAAGCCTGGTATTGTGTTGATGTTATCATGAATTTCATTTGAATCATCCCAATTGAATGAGTATTCATTGAGCTTCATAAAATCAACATTAGCCAGAATTTACTGAGCCAAGCATTTAGCCAATGTGCGATGACCGAACCGAACACTCAAATTTCGGATGAAGCGAAGATTTGAGAAGGGATCTTGGATTCATTTCGATAGTTTTTCTTTCTCATTACCAATTAGTTTTTGTACGTCAACGATCACATTCAGCGATTGACAAAATTTGGGTTTATTGAGAAAAGTAAAGTTTGTAAAGTAAAAACGACTGTTGATTGATCAGAGCAGCTATGTGTAATTGTTTGATTGAAAGTAAATTTGAATTATAAAAAAAATTACAAAAAATACTGTACAAAAAATTTCAATAGCAAAAAGTTATTGAATGAAATCGGTGCCTTGATTGTTTTTTTATTGTCAAATATTATACAAGGTGTCCCAAAATTTTTATACAGGGTGAGGTACAATTACGATCCCACGCTTTTTTTTGTAAATGCAGTCAAAGCTCGTTAGTAAATAACTCAAGGGAAATCGAAAAATCTATTTACTATCGAGATTTTGATCCAATCTGTCTCTAGAATGCTCTAAACACCTTGAATAAGCTTCAGTATAACTTCTGGTTGGCAACCAAACAACACAATTCTTAATTGCAACAACTTTATTAAAAAGAAAACAAGTGAGGTGACTTAAATAAATTTTAGCTAAATTAGTTTGTGAGAAAAATCGTTTATTTTTGTTTGTTTGGCCTGTTGAGCCGATCGCTCCTGGAAGAAAGCTTCAATTTTCTCACAAACTTCTATCAATGAAGGAGTTTTAGCGTTATCCAATGATCACATACTATCACATTGATCACAGTGAGCCCACATGCAACAACCGTTGCTACCAATGCTCATAGCTAATGATGCTAGAATTTAAACGATTGCTTTGTGCTCGCCCACAGCTCTGCCCACATGCAACAACAGCAATAGCAAAAAATGGTACCATATAGTCTAGTAGAAGTCTACTCACAAACAAACGCTCATATCTCGACACCAGTACGTTTGTTTCTGCGCGCTTAGGTATCAAATTAAAGTAGAGAGGATGGGTGATTTTTTGAAATATAACAACAGATTTTTAGCATTAACCAGTACTTAGAAAAATGACTGAAAATCTGCTCTTTTTTGCCACTTTCAGTCACTTTTTTCTAAGCGCTGGAACGTATGCTTTTCTGTGTTGTGCAAGATGTAAGGTTAAATTATGTTTCATTCACTTTGTAGATTGCTGCCACGTGTGTTCTTTTTTTTTGTGATTTCATTTGTTATCAATTAAAAGATGTCATAATATTTATTGTAAAGTTAAAATAAAAGCGGTTAAACATCAAAATAAAAGGAAGGGATAACCCGAGAAAAAAAACTTGATAGCTTGTTTCGGAAACAAGACTCTCATCCACTACACTGCAAGCTCACATTTCGGGAAAAAACAATATAATGAAACTATATACAATAAAAACATTATAATGCAAAGCATGTACAGCAGCTAGATCTAATGGGAAAAGTGGCAAAGAAGCGTATGTACACTTGGATGAGATCTTTTTAATTTGACTTTTCCCATTTTTCGATTATTTGAAAGTTTCTTGAATTCTTTTCTTCTCTATATCGGATTTTGTTTCAATATGGAAGTGTCGGACGGTAGCCCTTGTCCTTTTTCCCGCCACAACAGCAGCGTCTAAAATAAATACATAATATCCCTGATTCTTGCAAAATAGAGTTCTTTTTTTGAACAAATCAATTCATCGTAGGATTAAAAGCAAGCTTTCTATAGAAAAATCCGATATATAAAACCGCTACCAATGTTAATAGATAGTGATTCTAGAATTTAAGAAGCAAAGAAGCATATGTACACTTGGATCAGATCTTTTTAATTTCAATCTTTGCATTTTTCGATTTTTTTTAATTGCTTCAATTCCTTTCTGCTTTATATCGGGTTTTGTTTCAATATGGAAGTGTCGGACGGTAGCCCTTGTCCTTCTTCCCGCCACAACAGCAGCGTCTAAAGTAAATACATAATATCTCTGATTCATTAAAATAGAATTCTTCTTTTGAACCAATCAATTCATCGTAGGATTAAAAGCAAGCTTTCTATAGAAAAATCCGATATATAAAACCGCTACCAATGTTAATAGATAGTGATTCTAGAATTTAAACGATGTCGAAGCTCGACCCACATGCAACAACCGCAACAGCAAAACATGATGAGCGATGCTCCGATAATCCACAAAGCAATGTTCGGCGACGGCTGGAAATGTGCACAGCAATCTGAAATTAAACTTTATTCTCTTGCAAACTTTTATTTTTTATACCGCCGTGGCAGCAATGGTAGTAGATGAGGTTGGTCTCTTTACCTGAAAATTATTGCTTTTATAGGCTACCTAAAAAGCTATTTCTCTTTCAAAACATTAAAGCTATTCTAAAATGGAGAAGTAGAGATTCTTTGAAAGTATGCAACTGATCCAAAATACGCACATTTTTCAGCCTTTTCCTCACACCCTCCCAATCGGGATTTCCTTATTTCGAGCGAGTAGGTGGCACCCACTGGACTGACCAACACCACAATGAATATCAGAGAGTTGAAGCGAGCATTCGAGAAACACAATCTATTCGCCGCCCCAATCCACTCCAAACTTGAGTACTGAAAGTTTAAAATGGGCACTTTATTGGTGTACATATTTCATCTTATAAAGCGACTTTCTTGTTGGAAGCTCAATCATTCACACCGATATACACAGCCAGAGCTTAATGTTCGAACTTAGGCTATCCTAACTAGAATATGGATAGATTTAAACTTCTAGGCGGATGACTAAAAACATACAAGCGTAAAAAATCTCTCCGCTATATAGAAGCCCCTATCTGTCTGAATGATCTGAATACATATATTTTAGCTTCTCATAAGCAATTTTTCTATACAACTAACCGTTGTGCCTAGACTAAACAGTTAATCCTTGAAGATTCAGCCTTGAACTGAGCTCTGCAAATCGCGAAATCTAGTTACACTTCTCATTCAGTATTTAGTTTATTTGCTTTTAAGTCTTTAAGTTCAGCTTTTAAGTTAAAGCTCTTACTAATGAAGACATATCGAAGAGCCGTGGTTAAATGATCAAAATGAACAAAGAGCCAAGATTGAATTTTTCGAATTATATTACAAGAGAGAACTGGTCAAGTCAACAAAAAAATATTATTTGGCTGCGTTTGAAAAGAGTCGAGATCGTCAACAAAACCTTATCTCTCGCTTTTATTCACTCCCCATCTGTCACATTTGATCCTGAATCTATCTTTCTGAAACCGTTTTTGTTCAGCGATTTACTAAGGAAACCCCTTCGAAGTGTGTTTTGGAACCAGTTCCGGTGCTGGATTCCTAGGATTCACTGTGAACTTACAAGACGGATCTGTTTCCCAAATCCGGATTGTGAAAGCACAACTGCAAGTGCTAGCGTTATTACATGGTGACTGTACACTAAGAAATTGTAACCTTTTTATTAGTTACGTTATCTTTGCTTACGTCATCTATCTATGCATTTTGTGGTTTCAGACGAGGTTCGATTAACGCATTTCACTTCACAAGGAGTGGTTCAACTCGAGACTGCGATGACGGCCGTCCACAAATCAGTCCAAGCCGACAAAGCAGAGAAAGAAAGAGAAACGGAGTGTGCCTAGCGTTTCATGCAGCCGGTGAAGTGAAATCTCGAGGTAATCGACTTAAAAGGTGGAAAATTTCTGTTTACTGATGCATCGGCATCAGCATTAGAGCGGTATTGGTAACCCCTGGGGGTGCATCTCGAGCGGTTACAAATTTGGCAGAATCAGAAAAACTTTTCTCAAGCCTTCACCGAGAACTACTAGAAATCAATTTTGAGGCAGTACGCTCCAGGCCTCCAGGCCAAGGCTAACTTTTCTTTCGAATTCTTCTGCCATATGAACAATAACAATATACACCAACTTTGAAAAGCTACGCAAAAAGTTAAGCAATATTGCAGCCTGAATGGGTAGATGCGGTGATTCATCCCCACGCATCTTGTTCATAAAAATTCAGCTAACGTCCCAAAGATAGCACTAAACCAAATCAAAGCGGTTTGTCAAACAAAGACGCTTACAGAAAGAAAGGTTCAGAATCTTACATGGCAATTTGATATGGAGAGTGAAGAAAAGCGAGAGATAAGTCTTTGTTGAAGACCTCGACTCTTTTCAAACGCAGCAAAATAATATTTTTTTGTTGACTCGCCCAATTCTATTTTGGATCACATGTGGCAATTTGATAGGCCACTGAATAAAATGAGTGATAAGGCCTTTATTATGCTCAAAAATTGCTCAAATTTCCTGCGTAGCTAACCATCTGTCATTCTTTTGGAACAAGAAAAGAGAGACTATTTTTAGATCTATGTGCTCTTCTTTACTAACGGAATAAAAGAGACGGTAAACATACTCGAGTTGTTTCAAGCGGACATTCACCTGGCACCGATCACTACTGTCGGCAGTCGAAACTTTGTGATTTCGATGAGAGCAATGAGCAGCTTCTGGTTTTCTTTAGGTAAAAAGCAAGAAAACGGAAATACAACCTGTGTTATGTCAATTGTGGCTCTTTTTTCAGTTCTTTTGGGATAGTTCTTTCGACTTGGAGAAATCATGAGAATTTGGGAAAAAATGAGCACGGTGCTGATGGGAGAGGTGATTGTGATAGCACTAGTCATGTGGATTCCCCAAGTGCCTCACTTCTTCAACATGCTTAATGACCTTTATAGAAATTGCGTTCATATAATAAACGAATTGTTGAGGGAACTTCAGAATGATTGATAGAAATGATAAAACTGATTACTTGACTTTGTGGGATTAAAAAGCACAAAAAATGAATTCATTACGTAACACCACGAAACGACAATAGAATTGGTTTCATAGATAGAGACATACGCTTTTTGCTCAATATACCTGAAAGCCATTACCATATAATGTGAGAAAATTGAAGAGAGCTAATCCTAATATTGCACAAATACAGTAAATTCTTGGGTAACTTGGGCAAAATTAAAGTCTTGACATGGCCTGGCCACAAAACTATCCAACAAAATTATTGAGCTCTGAACTGACTTACTTACAAGGACCCAATTGGTCATCGTGACATTGTTTCATTGTGACAAAAAGTGCGTCGCTTCTTCCAGCTTGGATTGTGTCTTCAGCTAATGAAGATCCTCAGTGCAAATCTGGTTTTTCGATGCGTTTGATTTCATTTCGGTTTTCGAGTTCAATTTCAAACTTCCAATACAAGCGTTTCCTATTAAAAGTCAATGTACGCGCTAGCACTTTAAAACACAACTATTCAGCAGTTTCCTCATAAACTTTAAGCAAAGCAGCCTTGGCACTAAGCAGATTTTTTAACACAAATCTTTGCAGAAAAAAATTCTTTCTGCACTTTTACAAGTTTGTTTTGTTGGCAAAAGAATCCTGGATATTCTTCTAAGACACCAACCGAATATTATGTAAGTATTATTAATTTTTTTAGGAGCCGGGAGTCGAATTCAGGTCTTGTCTCAATTTGAGTTTTTGAGCTGATTGGGTAATTGAACTGATGGCGCTGAGTGAATGCTAAGGAATACTCGATATCCAACCGAATTTGGTAACTGTAGTTCAACTCTACTGGGAATTTGATGAAACCGCAGAAAGATTACATAAACACTGATTACAATTAGATAACTAAACCAAAGTTAAATTAAACGAATGGGTGACTCAACCCATTGGGTAAATAGACCAAAGTTCAGCTCGTTAAAAGAGCCGATTTTGATTGCATTCGTTGGGTAAATTAGGCAATTGGAACAAACTGGCGAATGAACCGAATAACTGGACTAAATTTGAAGTTTCGAGGAAGTCGGTGCGCCAGAGAGTGCGCGTTGACGCACCACTCTAAAATTCACGCTGGTAGAAAACTGGCCAAAATGAAGGGCTAAAAATGAGTCTCAAAGAGGCAATCTCTTTCCCCTTAAAGAAAAACTTGTTAATATCCAAAGCTTTCTTCAGCGCAAACAGTAGATTTACTTGGTGTTTAGAAAATTTTCCGTTTTTTATTTCAGAGTACCCTACATCCGTTTGATTGATTATCAAGGGAATCCAAAAACAGAATGGCTTGATTTAGAGAAAGTGCCGAACTCGGCTTCCAATTCACTAACCAGGCTATAATCAGTAGTTGAAGATAAAGAAATGAATAAAAAAGAGAGAAAAAGCAAAAATTTTTCTTGCTTTGTATCATAATCCTTGTCTTCCTGACTTCCCAATTTCACGAGTTTTTCTTTTACTGGTCCAATTTTTTAACTCGATCGATCTTTATGCCACTTGGTTTCCTTCTTTTTCTTCATGTGATAAAGATTTTATCGAAATGGCACGTTTGAAATGTTCACAAAATCGTTCATAAAACGTCATTTCTGCCCCATTTCAGTAACAAATGCAAGTATCGGATCAACACACACAAATAACAGAAAGCCTTTAAACCAGATTTTCACCAAAAGGAGAATTGGAAAGAAACATATAATCTTCATAAACATTTTCGAACTTATTCTAAAAGCTTAAACATGGTCAATTTGTTCCAACCTAGTTACTGGTTAGTTTTAGTTTTTCCGCCATTCTCACACTTTTAAACAACCTTCTGTTTCTTTTTCGTTCTGTAGATGTTCATCTACATCCATAGTCAAATAAATTTATTATTCTCATGGATATGTCATTACTAGACGCAGAGAAAAACGGATGTTTATAAAATTCACAAATGTCCAAGCAACGATGAGAAGAAAAGAATGAGTGCCAATGAATGAAGGAAACCCGTAAATGGAAGGAAACAATAACAGGAAAACCGGTGTATTCATAAAAATGGGGGAAATATGAGAATAATTGAGTGCTGAGCTGTGTTTTTGGGAGTTGGATGTGAAAATTAGAAAATTTTCTTTGAAAATGGTGTTTTTCCTTTACAGTCCTGAGTGTCTTATAGAGACGTGAGGACGCTCGTTGTCCTGCAGCAGGTTAGGGCTTTTTCCATCAACCAACGCGGGGTTCAAAACCTACAACGTTTGAGTGCATCTCCTTGATTTGTCGTTCACTCCGAATCGATGTTTTGACCGCTTTTCAGCAACGAATAGTGTATCACTCCTTGCTTGTACCACCAAGCGACAGCATAGGACTTGTCTGGGAGTTCGGTAACTTGTCTTGGTTTTCGGTAGCTTTTTCTCAAACACATCTTTTAGTAAACACTTCAACCCAAGGGAAACACAGTCCATTTTGTTATCCATATTGTTGATTTTTGGCTATTTCTTCCGATTTTGATGTGGTTTGATCGGGTTTTCAAAGCACTTTTGTAGAAGTGAGTTAGAGATTTTAGCACAAAAAGGAATAGGAATTCGAATAAGTAGAAAGTAGACTTTTTACCCTAAACTTATGTGATTCTGTACAACATGTGCGTACCTGTGTACGCTGCAAACTTGCCGAGCGCTGACTCGGAGGAGGGCTTTAAAGCATGGCCCGACGACCTTAACCCGTAGTCCCTGTTGCAGTAACCCAATTGAAACTGCAGTGAAACTAATCTAATCCAAATCCCCTTGCGACTTTTAAGACTTGCTAAAGCAAAGTTTTCTTCCCATGGCTGTCCTTGAAAATCTCCCAAAACAAACAATTCAAATATTTCATAAATATCCTTTTCATGCAGATTTTCCTTCCATTTTTCTATCCTCAATATTTCCTTAATCACATAAAGAGCATCTTTGAATGTTTTCTTCTTTTAACCTTGCAACAATATTTGGTGCTTCTTGATAAAAATTGTCTCTGTCAGCAGAATTTAGTGTTCGGGTTTTTCTAGCATTGTTCCGGTGATATTTTCGATGCCCCAACTTCTATGTTGCTCGAATCTTTTTTCATATTTTCTTTCTTCAGATTCAACCATAACCCATTCTGTTCTGATGAATTCATTTGCCTAGGTTATTATATCGTAGAAGTATAAAATTTCAACAAAAAAGAAACTTACTCAACGATTCGGTTCGGAAGTATGAAACTTCGCAAATTTCTTTTCGCTCCTATTTACTTATTTTACCATTAAAACAACTGGAATTTTCATGGTTTGTGTGGAAGTCTGAGGACTACGAAGTATTGAATTTTGAAAATCTTTTGTGGAAAAATAGCTGAGAACGTCTAGACTGAAGTTGACTTATTTTCACATGCCCTGTAAATCCGTGTTCTATCACTAAAGTTCTTCTTTCTTTCAAAATAGACAGGGGAACCTTTAAGAGAGTTAATCTTAAAATTTCGGCCTGAAAATCATCACCAAGAAGTGCTTTTCTAATTGTTTTAAACATGAAATTTGCTGAAATTTTAAACGGATTTCTGTTTCTTTTTCTTTCTGTAGATATTCATTTACATCCATTGTCAAATAAATTCATTATTCTCATTGATATGTTTTTACTAAACGCAGAGAAAAACGGAATTTTGTAAAATTCACAAATCTACAAGTAACGATGAGAAAAGAAAGAATGAGTACCAATAAATAAAAAAAACCCGTAAATGGAAGTAAACAATAACACGAGAACCGGTGTATTCATAAAAATGGGGGAAATAAAAAAAATTGAGTGCTGAGCTGTGTTTTCGGGAGTTAGATGTGAGAATTGGGAAATTTTTCTTCAAAATGGTACTTTTCCTTTACCGTTACGGTAGCTTTGGTCACTTTTTAGCTTTGTGATCTACTTTGTGATCGAGACTTGTAAACACCACCTTTCTGGCGCACAGATTTCTTCGTTCTTTCCTACAACAACGACTCGAGCACGCCAGAAATGATGTGTTTACAGGATTTGATCACAAAGTACAGAGTGAAAAAGTACTACCAGAGCTGGGCAGTTTTTGAAGATCAAAACGAATGTGTCCTAACAATTAGCAAATTGAAGACGGGAGGAGTTGAGGGATCAATGGAGGAGACAGGACGAATGATCAACGATGGAGATGGAGGGGGAGAAGCCCATTGAAATGCAGGAATTGAGGACATTGAAGAGGGAGTTGACGGGACAAGACACTCACGATCCTCGTCACCTTGATCGGAGAGGCCGGAAGAAAGCGCCGAGACGATTACCTGCCAACGGGAATTGATGACGGCGAAATTGCAAAATTGCAGTTTATTTAACCTATTGGTTCTAAAAGATGACCAATTAGGATTGGTTTGACTCCCCTATCAATGAAAAAAGAAAGTGATTCTTACTCGTTCCATTTCCTATCTCCGGTTCAATTGCTCCCACTTACTCACAAACTCACCCGTCTAGCCGATAGTCCGCCTTTCCGCCATCATCCAATCTCCCGAAGATTCTCTAAAAAAGATGAAATTAAGTAGATCTTGACTTTTTTCAAACTAAATCGGTACAACGATCTTAAGAATTTGCAAGCTCAGTCCAATTAGTTGGATTTTCGAGGGAAAATGGCACTCTAAAATAAAAAACGGGAAATTTTCGAAAAACCAAGTAAATCTACTGTTTGTGCTGAAGAAAAATAAAGCTTTGGATAATGATTTGGCAAGTTTTTCTTAAAGGAGAAAGAGATTGGCTCTTTGAGACTCATTTTTAGCCCTTAATTTGTCAGTTTTCTTCAACCGTGTGCCTTGGGGTGGTGCGCAGCTTCTCCTTTGGCAGTTGGTTCAATTGCATAACCCTTCCATGCCGCGGTCATTCTGCGGCTCAATAAAATACCCCAAAGTCGCTTCAATAACTCAAAATTTGTCCAGCCATTCCGTTCATTTGACAGTTTGGTCCAATTGCCTAATTTACCAAACGAGTTCAATCCCAATGGGTTCTTTTAACAAACTAAACTTTGGTTTAGTTACCCATTCGTTTAGTTTAACTTTGGTTTAGTTACCCATTCGTTTAGTTTAACTTTGGTTTAGTTATCTAATTGTAGTCAGTCTTCATGTAATCTTTCTGCGGTTTCACCAAATTCCCAGTATAGTTGAACTACAGTTACCAAATTCTGTTTGATATCGAGTATTCCTTAGCACTCACTCAGCGCCATCGGCTCAATGACCCAATCAGCTCAAAAACTGAAGTTGATTGGGTGATGTCCTTTCAGCTCATTATGTTAAAATCAAAGCCAGTTCAATTACCCAATCGTCCTTATTTTTTCAATACCAATCCTTTCCCAGAAAATCTTTTTAGATAAGTGATGTTAAGAACAAAAGCAATATGGCAAAATATAAATACGGTGAGGTTGTTAGAGGGTGTCGGCCCGAAAACTGGGGTAAAATTTGGGGGAAACATGCGGGTGAAAAGAGAAAATGGGGAGATCTACGTGGAACTTGTCTTGACCTGGAAAATACCTAAGAATTTTAAAATCGGGTAGCTAAACCGACTCGATTTAGTCACCCAACCCATGTACTTTGTGCTCAACCCATGTAAACGCACACCTTACTCACAAACTCACATTTCTAGCGGGTCTGCTTCATCCAACGAACCCCCTCCCCAACCGCTTTTCTCATCCGCTTTTTCTTCTCGACTTCCTTTCGGAATCACAACCGATTCCCCCTTCGAGTCGTTTGGAATTCCCAATGTGATCCTCTAAAAAAGATAAAATTAAGTAGATCTGGACTTTTCTAAAACTAAATCGGTACAACGATGTTAAGAATTTGCAAGCTCAGCCCAATTAGTTGGATTTGTCCACTTGCTGCACAACTCACCCCTATAGCGGACAGTCTGCTTCTCCTCCTCGATTCGATTGCCATCAATTCTCTCACATTGTCTCTCATTTCCCTTTCCCAATCGCTTTTCTCATCCGCTTTTTCTTCTCGACTTCCTTTCGGAATCACAAGCGATCCCCCATCCGTGTCGATTGGAATTCCCAATGTGATCCTCTAAAAAAGAAAAAATTAAGTAGATCTTGACCTTTTTAAAACTGTGTCGGCCCGAAAATTGGGGTAAAATTTGGGAAAAACATGAAAATGGAAAGAGAAAATGAGGAGATCTTCATGTAACTTGTCTTGACCTTGAAAATACCTTAAATATTTAAAATCGGGTAACTAAACCGACTCGATTTACTCACCAAACCCATATACTTTGGTGCTCGACCCATGTAAACGCACAACTTCTAGTGCACTGGTTTCATGGTTTTCCCCCTTAAAAACCGGTCGCTTCTTCAAGAAAAAATGAAGAATTCAGTGGGATGTGTTTAGAGATTTTGAGTATAAAGTATAAAGTACTAGTATAAAGTACACGTGATCAAGAAAGGTCCATAGTGAACCAAAAAAGCTAGAATTTACATTCAACTAAGGACGACAAACCAAAAAAAAGCTTGGGTGAGTGGAAATAATAAAGATGAGGTCGTGAACCGAGTGTGTTCATGCAGACGTGGCCCGACACTCACTGAAAGGCCTCGATTTAGAAGAGAAATTAGGAAGAAGATTGAAGGGAAGGGGAAGAAGATCGAAAGAATGGGAATCGAGATGACAATCATCGAGAAAATAAAAACACAGTTTTGCAATTCATCCAAAATTTTGGATGAATTTCGGATGAATTACCCAATCTCTTCATAAAACTCAGAGACAAATTTACAATGAACAAAGAAACAAAAAAACCATTAATTTTGGGGTAGACAATCACCTCTTCACCTCAATTCTGAGAGAAAAGAAAGCAGAGAAGTTGTAGAGAAGAAGTTAATTTACACGCTGAAACACCAAAAGAATTTTCTCTGATTTTGACATTTAAAACATCAGGGAAACCTAATTTAAAGCAATTTTAAAGATTTTTTTTAATTTTTCAACTATGGAGCTCACAGCATTCGAAAACGAGAAAATCTGGTCATTTTAATGATTTTCAAGACTTTGAGCTGTATTTTGGACCTAATTTTTGTAAACGCATCCTTTCTGGTGCTTTGAGTTCTTCGATTTCTCTCAAAATCAGGTAATTATAGGAAGAAAAACGACAAAATATCGGCAAAAGTTTCGGCAAAAGTACATAGTAAAGAACTTGTTTCTTGTACTTAAAACCTTTCTTTGTACTTAAAATCTTGGGTTCTGAAGGTTTTTACTAAAAAAACTGATCTGACTAGTCATCTTTTTAAGGAAAAAGTAGTCATGCAACAAAAAATATAATAACATTTTTCTCTCTCGACACAAACCTTTGAATAGGAAGTGCTCGAAAGCAAATTGCTTTCCTGAAAAGAAGGGAAATTGGAAAGATAAGAATTGGTAAAGATTGGTGATGAGAAGAAGAAGTGAAAAGGTTTTAAAATTCGGAAAATGAAAAGTGAAAAAGACATTGAACTTTGTACTTTTCATTATTTAGCCGTAATCAGATATTTGTTTTTGGCAAACTCTTTGAAGAACACTGACTCTGGTTGTTACTCAAAAGCAAGCTTCAATTACCGTAGCAGAGCCATGTCCATAGATCTTTCTGTTTCCTAGCACAAGCTTGTTAATATTGCAGTCATTAGTTTCACTGCAGTTTCAATTGGGTCACTGTAACAGGGACTACGGGTTACGGTAGTCGGGCCACGTTTTAAAGCTCTCCCCCTAGTCAGAGCTCGGCAAGTTTGCAGCGTACACGGGTACGTACTTGTTCTACAGAATAACATAAGTTTAGGGTAAAAAGTCTACTTTCTACTTATTCCAATTCCTATTCCTTTTTGTGCTGAAATCTCTAACCCACTTCTACAAAATTGCTTTGAAAACCCGATCAAACCACATCAAAATCGGTAGATCTAGATAAAAAACAACAATATGGATGACAAAATAGATTGTATTTCCCTTGGGTTGAACTGTTTTCTAAAAGGTGAGCTTGAGAAAAAGCTACGGTACTGCTAAACAAGTTACCGAACTCCCAAACAAGTTCTAACTGTTTTTGTAGCAGAAAACATTGCATCTACCTGACTGAAAGCTATTTGTCTGATCTGGCATCAGATTAAACTTAGACCTGTAATGTAATGACGGTAAGAGCACGGTAGCTTTCCCCTCAAAGAGCACCTTTTAGAAAACAGTTTACCCAAGGGGAATACAGTAATGATGAAAGATCAAAGAGATATTGGGGACTGTGAGTGAGTGGAGGGCCACGCACCTGGGTGGCCCCATTCGTTGGCTGAGTCGATGAAGGGGAATTTGATGGATGATCGACACCATTCAGCCCATTTTGGTGACCATGCCCATTGATGAGCGGAGAAGTCTTTTCAAGATCGTCTGAAGAGAAACGCCTTCCCCATGAAGCGGGCAAAAGGCGGATGAATGTCTGTTGGAGTTGAAGGTTAGGATCGTACAGGATCGGGTTCCAGATCTGTAATGGATAACGTCGTCTAGGAATTGTTCAATTACTAAAGTATACAATGATTCAGTAGAACCAGGCTTCTCACCATCTCGAGTACTCATGCAATTAAACCTTTGGCTCTTTTGGACTAGGCCAGCTCAACAAATTTACTTCCAAAACTATAGCCAAAACCAAAACAATAAATTAAGTTTCCATAACCGAGCTTTATATGCAAAATTTCAACAGTTATTGTTTCAAGTCTCAGATTTCTTTGGAAAGATATCGATTAATGTTGCCGAATGAGTGCTTGATTCCATTTGAATTGAATACCTTTGCAACCTTTGGATTGAATACCTTTGGATTGAGGTCAGGAGATCGAGCGGCCCTTGAATCCGGTCGCGAAATAGATGGAGGAGAAAGCCTGAAAATGCTGGAAATGCTTAGAAATGCTGAATAGTGTTCTTTGTGCGCGCGGACAACATAATTCTTGTTATCACACTTCTATAAAGGTTTTTTATACTTTTACAAAAAGCAAAACAAAAATCAAACAAAACTAAACCAACTAAAACTAACAAACTAGACGCTTATAACTTCTGGCAGATTGTTATTTAGCAAAAACGGAATACACATTCGGAATCAACATAAAATTCTGCGTCGAATGGTATTCCCCAAAACGATGACTAGTTGGACCAGTTTTTGAGTTAGAACCCTTCACAGCCGGGGGTCGAATCCGGGTCGTGTCCCAATTTGAGTTTTTGAGCTGATTGGGTAATTGAACCGATTGCGCTGAGTGAATGCTAAGGAATACTCGATATCAAACAGAATTTGGTAACTGTAGTTCAACTATACTGGGAATTTGATGAAACCGCGGAAAGATTGCATGAAGACTAACTACAATTAGATAACTAAACCAAAGTTAAATTAAACGAATGGGTGACTCAACCCATTGGGTAAATAGACCAAAGTTCAGCTCGTTAAAGGAACCGATTTGGATTGAACTCGTTTGGTAAACTAGGCAATTGGACCAAATTGTCAAATGAAATAAATAGCTGAACTAAGCTTTGAGTTATTGAAGTTACTTTGGGGCATTTTATTGAGCCGCAGAATGACAGCGGCAAGAAAAGGTTAGGCTTGGGCAATTGAAAGAGAAAGTCGAAAGAAACTCCCGAAAAAGAAAGTCGATGCGCCAGAAAGTGCGCGTTTAGGCACCACTCCACCGTACACGGTGGGAGAAAGCTGGACAGAATGAGGGCTAAAAAATAAGTCTCAAAGCCAATCTTTCTCCTTAGGAAAAAAAAGGAAAACTTGCTAAATCCTTATTCAAAGCCTTATTTTCCTTCAGCACAAACAATAGATGTACTTGATTTTTTGAAGATTTTCCGTTTTTTATTTCGGAGTGTTTAGTTTTATGTAACAGTATTATTGCACGGATTTTCAACCGAGCCCTAGGACCAGATGCAGATCCAGATCAGTTAGAATCCGGGTCAGCATCTTTTAAACCGGATCCTTTTAAACTTGTCAAAGTAAAATCAGGGCTAAACCTGATTTAACTTCAAGCTTGGGCTCGTGCGATTCGTCAACGTTGAGGCTTTGTCAAGGAAAATAGGAATGTGACTCTTACTCGTTGCATTTCCTAACCGGTTCACTTGCTCACAAACTCACCCGTCTAGCCGACAATCTGCTTTCCCTCCTCGATTCGATTGCCATCAATTCTTACTCATTGTCTCTCATTTCCCTTTCCCCTTTCTTCCCCCCCCCCCCTCTCCTCCCCCCCCCTTTCCCTCCCCCCCCCCCCCCCCCCCCCCGGGTTGGGGGGCAAATGTGTCCCCCAAAAAAAAAAAAAAAGTTTTGGTGTGGGTTTTTAAAAAAAAAAAGGGGGGGCCGATGTTAAGAATTTGCAAGCTCAGCCCAATTTGTGGGATTTTCCCGGGAAAATGGCACTCCGAAATAAAAAACGGAAAATCTTCAAAAAATCAAGTAAATCTATTGTTTGTGCTAAAGGAAAATAAAGCTTTGAATAAGGATTTGGGGCCAACTTTTGGCCCGACACGACCCGATTTCCCACGTCTAATGCACAAAGGAGTCGAATAACCTCAGTGATTGAAGTAATAATTGTGCTCTTCATTCTAGTCATTATTTCGAGAAGTGAATTAGCGTTGGGAGTTTGCTGACGTTCAAATTCAGCAGAGCGCCATAATCTATAGGTAATAACGAGACAAGTCTCTTCCTTACACGCCTAAAACGCTTTCATTTTTGTTCATTTTTCTAGAACGGAACAGGCTGCGGCCTTGTTGACGCTGGATATCTTCTAATAATGAAGTTGTGAGTTTACTTTTTTTTGAAAGTTTACTTACTTTTTGAGATTTTCTTTCAAAGATTTTTCTTTAGACCACATGTCAATAACACGTTGCATATTTTCGATGCCCCATCTTCTAGCTTCCTCGAATTTCTTTTTATATTTTCTTTCTTCAGCTTCAATCATAGCCCCTTCTGTTGTATCATCAAAACCAATTGGTTTCATCAGTCCTTTTTGGTCTCGATCTTCGGTGGGCATAAAAGGGAGTGAAGAGATGAATTCATTTGCCTAGTTTATTATATTTGAGAAATATAAAATCTCAACAAAAAAGAAACTTACTATTCGTGAAGGAAATTTATGTAACCTCGCAAGTTTCTTTTCACTCCTAGTTTCATATTTACCATTAAAATAGCTAAAATTTCGAAGGTTTATGTCGAAATCTTAGGACTACCAAGAATTCAAGTTTCAAAAATTTTTTCTAGTAAAATAGCTGAAAACGGCCGGATTGACGTTGACTTATGTTCCCATGCCATGTATACCCGTGTTCCATCACTAAATTCCTCTTTCTTTCAAAATCTACAGCGGGAATTTTAAAATAGTTAACCTTAAAATTTCAGCAAATTTCGTGGCTCAAACAACGAGAAAAATAAAGGAAAAATACTGCAGAAAAGCGAGTTAGTTTGTAGAAAAGCATTTCATGCTTGGGTAATTCAACCAAACATAGCCGGCTGTATGCCAGAGAGTGGGCGTTTAGGCCGCTTTCACTCTGAGAACGCTTGCTTTGGAGATGTTTGTCCACAGATCGGCGTGAACATCAACACCAAAAGTGCTTTTATAATTTTTAAACATGAAATTTGCTGAAATTTTAAGCTTAATTATTTTCAAGTTTTCTCAGTATCTTTTGAAAGAAAGAAGAGCTTCTGTGATGGAAGGCGGATTTTCATGGCATGTGAAAATAAGTCACAGTGAAAATCCGGTCGTTCTCAGCTATTTTCTCACAATTGTTATTTTTATTGTAAAAAAAGGAAATAGGAGTGAAATGAATTTGACGAGATTTCTAACTTTCCAACCCAATAAAATCGTAAACCAGAAAATTAACTTCTTTTAGAAAAGCTTACCTTCTGTCCTAGTAAACTCAAAACTTCAGAAGCTTTTGGACGATGAATACGTTGAAAATTAGTACATCTGATAGTTGCATCCTTAAAGTATAAAGAAAATCTTGAATTCAAACCTCGAGATGATTTTTTGAATTTCTGATTGACATTCGGGTGATTCGATTTCAGTAACACGTTTGATGGCAATATCAAATACGAAGCGGTCACGATCAAACATTCCAAACCTCTCATAGTTTGCGAAAATATTTCTAAAACATTAATAATGTTGCTTCGAAGTTTTAGTTATATCTCAAAGGAGGTCACTATTTAAACATGAATACCTCCTTTCGATGATTTCCCACATAACAAGTCCCAGACTGTAGACATCATTTCGATGGGAATTCTGTATTCAATTTATCTTATCATTGAATAGAAAAGAATATAAAACTAACCGATACATCAGCCTCCTTAATTTGTTCATAAACATCACGCTGTGCCCCATCCTCTTTCATTTCAGGTGGACTCATATATCGTGGTGTTCCAATAACTGTCCCCGTAACAGTTCCATCTTTCACTCTTTTTGCCAATCCGAAGTCACCAATCTTTAGCTGGTATTTATTGGTCACAAAAATGCTATAAATGAATTGAACTTTGACATTTATACCACTGAATATGACTTGTCTGGTTTGATATCTCGATGTACCAATTTGTGTTTCTGATACATGTGATCGTGGCATCAAATAATTGGGTTCCCCAGGTGCGAACAGTGTTCATTGAATATGTGATTGTTGGATCAAGGATCACTAAACTCTAAGATATGACAATATCAGTCCAATCCCAACCTCCCTTGAGTGGTCCCTTCTCACAATATTCCATTACAATTCCGACTCTTTTCCCTTCTTCTGTGTATCGATACAATCGGACAATATTTTCATGAGAGATCTTCTTCAAAGCTTCACATTCATTTTTGAAGATATTCAAATTTGTATCGTTACCACAAAACATATATTTGATCACAGCTGGGCTAAACAAAGAAGCTTATGATGCAACCTCAGCAGAAGACTCAATATGGAACATAGCAGTGAAAAGATCAAAAAATAACCAACGGTTTGTGTCCAATCAATTCATACACTTCTCCATATGCTCCTTTCCCAATACACTTTCCCAATTCAAACTGATCAGATGTTGTCATTTCTCACAGATAAGGCTTTAACCTAAACAACTAATGAATGAAAGTTGATATCAAAAATGAAATGAAAACTCGAAAAGTAGTTAGAATGTGAGGGCAAAAACATTTGCAAGAAAGGAATTCTTATCCCTTTCTTCTCTTTACTCTATTCCCATATGGATGGATTCTGGGTTTGGGGAAAAGGGGACGGAGATGATAACAATAAACCGAATCTTTTTAGTGAATTAAATTTGTTTTTTGTTTTGTTTTCCTTAAATTTAACTGAGTCCAAAAACGGCTTTGAGAGCCACAAAGAAAATGATAGTTTTTAATAATCGTCACTTGGGGCCAAATTCCAGATTATTTCAGAAAAAAAACATTTAGGACAACATTTTGGAGCAAAGTTTAACAAGTAAGCTGAAAAAATAAAACTTCCACTTGCATGAGAAGCTTAGTATTGACCTCGGGCAAAGTGCCTTTTTTGAAAAGCACAAGAATTGCAATATAATTTTCCACAGTTATTGTCCGAAAAATTCATGCAAATGTTGAGAGTCCCTAGACTAATAGCAACATTTTAGCAGGTTGTTCATGAGATTTGCAACTAACCGCAAGAAGTAACACGCGTTCAAGCATGCGACATTACTTATTATCCACCCTGTAGATGCCCTTATCTGACCGGTCATATGATCGGAACATTTAAATTTTATTCTCTCATAAGGAATTTTTCTATCCAGCTAACCCTTGTACCTAGACTAGACTGCTAATCCTTAAAGATTCAGCTCTGAACTGAGCTCTGCAAGTCACGAAATCTGGTTACACTTATCATTTGGCAGAGTTTATTTGCCGTTAAGTCCTTGAGTTAAGTTTTTAAGTCGAAGCCCTTGCTAATGAAGACACCTCGGAGAGCGGTGGTTAAACAATCAAAATGTACAAAGAACCAAAATCGAATTTCAATTTATATTGCTAGATAGAATTGGCCGAGACAACAAAAAATTATTATTTGGCTGCGTTTGAAAAGAGTCGAGGTCTTGAACAAAGTTTGTGCATTCGTGCATAATCAGCATAAAATTCTGCGTCGAATGGTATTCCCCAAAAACATGACTAGTTAGATCAGTTTTTTGAGTCGAATCCGGGTCGGCTACACAGCCGGGAGTCGAATCCGGGTCGTGTCCCAATTTGAGTTTTTGGGCTGATTGGGTCATTGAAACGATGGAGCTGAGTGAATGCTAAGGAATACTCGATATCAAACAGAATTTGGTTACTGTAGTTCAACTATACTGGGAATTTGATGAAACCGCGGAAAGATTACATGACGACTGACTACAATTAGATAACTAAACCAAAGTTTAGTTCGTTAAAAGTACCAATTTGGATTGAACTCGTTGAGTAAATTGGACAATTGTACCAAACTGGCAAATGAAGGGAATAGCTGAACTAAATTTTTAGTTATTTGGGGTATTTTGTCGAATCGCGGAATGAAAACGGCAAAAAAGGCCTAGGGTTGGGCAATTGAAACGACCGCCGAAAGAGAAAGTCGCTGAGGCAGTGAGGGCGCGTTGACGCACCACTCTAAGGTTCACGAAAGAAAACTGGACAAAATGAGGGCTAAAAAATAAAACTCGAAGTCAATCTTTCTCCTCAAAAGAAAACTTGCCAAATCCTTATCCAAAGCTTTATTTTTCTTCAGCACAAACAGTAGATTTACTTGGTTTTTAGCAAATTTTCCGTTTTTTATTTCAGAGTACCATTTTCCCCCGAAAATCCAACTAATTTGGCCGAGCTTGCAAATTCTTAACATCATTGTAGCAATTTAGTTTTAAAAAAGTCAAGATCTACCTAATTTTATCTTTGTTAGAGAATCACATTGGGAATTAAAATCGACACGAATGGGGGATCGGTTGTGATTCGGAAAAGAAGTCGAGAAGAAAAAGGGATCATATGATCTGAGTTCTTATATTTTATCTTCGCCTAAGCAATTTTACTATACAGCTAACGGTTGTGCGTAGACTAAACAGCTAATCCTTGAAGATTCAGCTCTGAACTGAGCTCTGCGAAGCACCGAATCTAGTTACACTTATCATTTGGCAGAGTTTAGTTGTTTTTAAGTTCTTGAGTTAAATTTTTAAACCGAAACCCTTATTAATGAAGATAAATCGAAGAGCCGTTGTTAAATAACCAAAATGAACATAGAACCAAAATTGAATTTTTCAAGTTATATTGCAAGATAGGATTAGTCGAGTCAACAAAAAATATTATTGGGCTGCGTTTGAAAAAAGTCGAGGTCTTGAATAAGGAAGGCCTTATCTCTCGCTCTTATTCACTCGCCATATCAAATTGCCACGTTTGCTCTTGAATTTGTCTTTCTTTTTAGATAGCCTATAACAGCAACAATTTTCAGGTAAAGAGACCGGTACTACCATTGCTGCCACGGCGGTATAAAAAATAAAAATTTGCAAGGAAATAAAGTTAATTTCAGATTGCTGTGCGCATTTCCAGCCGTCGCCGTACATTGCTTTGTGGATTATCGGAGCATCACTCATCTTTTTTTGCTGTTGCAGTTTCTGCATGTGGGTCGGGCTTCGGCATCGTTTAAATTCTAGAATCACTAGCTATTAGCATTGGTAGCCGTTTTATATACCAAATTTTTCCATAGAAAGCTTGTTTTTCATCCTACGATGAAATGATTGGTTCAAAAGAAGAATTCTATTTTAAAAGAATCAGAGATTTTATGTATTTACTTTAGACGCTTCTGTTGTTTCGGGAAAAAGGACAGGGGCTACCGTCCGACACTTCCTTACTGAAAACCCGATATAAAGCAGAAAAGAATTGAAGCAATTAAAAAAAAATCCAAAATAGCAAAATTTGAAATTAAAAAGATCTGATCCAAGTGTACATATGCTTCTTTGCCACTTCTCCCTTCAGATCTTGTTGCATGCTTTGCATTCTAATGTTTTTCATTAATTCTCATATCTCGATTTTTCCAGGTTAATATCTTTCTTTGTTGTTAACCCGATAAACTAATTACCGTAAATACTGTAATAGTACCCCACGCCCATAAGGACGGTGTGGAGTGTTGCGTAGTCAATCTTTGAACGCTACAATTCGCTTGTAGGTAGCAAACATTGAGTCTCCAGCCATGGAAGGACCGCAACCAAAAGGTATTTTGTTTGACAAAAGCGTTTTTTCTTTGCAAAACGATTTTAAGTATGATATACTAGGTAGACTTTTAATAACATATAATAGTATTGGTACTTGTGGGGCTGGGAGGGCCACTATATTTTTCCAAAACCACTTTTACTGAGGTAGTTTTCTGCGTAGATCACGAATTTCATAGTGGGAGCTTGGGAAAATGTGTTTTAGTCCGACTATTAGAGGTTTGAAGTCGCCGTCTCCAGAGTGTATTTTACTGTAATGTTCCTATAAGAAGGGCTCAAAAGGAACTTAATGAGCCTTTTCCTGTCCAAAAAGACTTTTTCTGAGATAATTTAATGAAAAGCACCCTTTAAAGCTTATCTGGTTTTCTGGAAAAGGATTGGGTAACTGAACTGGCTTTGATTTTAACATAATGAGCTGAAAGGACATCACTCAATCAACTCGAGTTTTTGAGCTGATCGGGTAAATGAGCCGATTGCACTGGGGGCTAAGGAATACTCGATATCAAGCCAAATTTGTAGTTCAACTATTCTGAGAGTTTGATTGAATTGAAGGATTGCATGAAGACTGACTACAACTAGATAACTAAACCAAAGTTTAGTTCGTTGAAAGAACCGATTTGGATTCACAAATTGCACGGATTCTCAACTGAGCCCTAAGGTCAGTCAAATCTCTGATCCAGATCCAGATCAGTCAGAAATCAGATCCTTCAAAACTCTTTTGAAGTAAAACCAGATCTAGGCCTGATCTAACCCCAAGCCTGTCAATTATGAGACTTCATCAGTGAAACGAAGAAATGTGTGACTTTGTTTCTTGATTCGTTCTATTTATCCGGTTCAATTGCCCACTTGCTGCACAACACACCCGTATAGCCGACAGTCTGCTTCCCCTCCTCGATTCGATTGCCATCAATTCTCTCTCATTGTCTCTCATTTCCCTTTCCCAATCGCCTCTCTCATCCCCTTTTTCTTCCGGACTTCTTTTCCGAATCACAACCGATCCCCCATTCGTGTCGATTGGAATTCCCAATGTGATCCTCTGAAAAAGATAAAGTTAAGTCGATCTTGTCCTTTTTAAAACTAAATCGGTACAACGATGTTAAAAATTTGCAAACTCAGCCCAATTAGTTGGATTTTCGGAGGGAAATGGCAATCTGAAATAAAAAACGGAAAATCTTCAAAAAACCAAGTAAATCTACTGTTTGTGCTGAAGGAAAATAAAGCCTTGGATAAGGATTTGGCAAGTTTTCCTTTGAGGAGAAAGAGATTGGCTCTTTGAGACTCATTTTTAGCCCGTATTTTTTTCAGCTTTCTCCAACCGTGTACCTTGGAGTGGTGCGTAAGCCTCTGGCGCACCTTCTCCTTCGGCAGTTGGTTCTTTTGCCTAACCCTAGGCCTTTCTTGTCGCTGTGATTCTCCGGCTCAATAAATGACCCCAAAGTCACTTCAATAAATCAAAATTTCGTTCAGCTGTTGATTTAATTTGACAGTTTGGTTCAATTGCCTAATTTACCCTACAAGTTCAATCCAAATCGGTTCTTTTAACGAACTAAACTTTGGTTTAGTTACCGATTGTTTTAGTTTAACTTTGGTTTAGTTATCTAGTTGTAGTCAGTCTTCATGTAATCTTTCCGCGGTTTCATCAAATTCCGAGTATAGTTGAACTACAGTTACCAAATTCGGTTTGATATCGAGTATTCCTTAGCATTCACTCAGCGCCATCAGCTCAATTACCCAATCAGGTCAAAAACTGAAATTGGGACACGACCCGGATTCGACTCCCGGCTGTGAAGGGTTTCGACTCAAAAACTGATCTAACTAGTCATCTTTTTGGGGAACCGGTGAGTGTCTTGCCCGGTTAACTCCCTCTTCAATGTCCTCAATTCCTGCATTTCAATGGGCTTCTCCCCCTCCATCTCCATCGTTGATCATTCGTCCTGTCTCCTCCATTCATCCCTCAACTCCTCCCGTCTTCAATTTGCTGATTGTTAGGACACATTCGTTTTGACCTTCGAAAACTGCCCCGCTCTGATGGTACTTTTTCACTGTGTACTTTGGGATCAAATCTTGTAAACACATCCTTTCTGGCGTGCTGTTGCAAGAAAAACGAAGAAATCGGTGCACCAGAAAGGTCGTGTTTGTAAGATTTGATCACAAAGCATATCAGCAAAACGCGACCCTAAGCTACGGCAACCGTAAAGAAATAGTACAATCTTGAACAAAAGTTTCTCAATTTTTCGTATTTTCTTTTCGGTAAATGAATATCTGCAGAACGCAAAAAAAGAAACAGAAATCCGTTCAAAATTGAGAGAAAATAGTGGAAAAACTAAAACTAAGTAGTGACTAGGTTTGGACACATTAAACATGGTCATGTTTAATCTTCTAGAATAAACTTGAACGTGTTTATGAAAATTATAAAGGTTTTATTCTAATTCCCCTTTTGCTGAAAATCTGATTTCTCTTATTTGCGCGTGTCCATCTGGAAATTGCATTCATTACTGACAAGGAGCAGAAAGATGGTGGGTTTTGTGCGCACGACTATTAGAGTATTTGCATTTAAGTCCTTGAGTCACGCTTTTAAGTCGAAGCCCTTATTAATGAAGACATATCGAAGAGCCGTTGTTAAATAATCAAAATGAACAAAAAGCCAAAGTCGAAACTTGCAAGTTATATTGCAAGATAAGATTGGTCGAGTCAACAAAAAATATTATTTGGCTGCGTTTAAAAAGAGTGAGGGTCTTGAACAAGGAAGGTCTTATCTCTCGCTCTGATTCACTCGCCATACCAAATGCCACATGTGATCCTGAATTAGTCTTTCTGAAACAGTCTTTGTTTAAAGATTTACGAAGGAGACCTTTTCGGTTTGTTTTAGTGCTATTTTTGGGGGCGTGAGACGAGTTTTTTGGTCAACTATCGCTCAAAGAGTAATCGTTTTAGCTGACTCCTGTGCCCTCCTCGTTACCTCTTCAAACCACTTGGAAACTCTAAAGCTAAAAGCAATCAAAATTATGTGTGATCAATATTTTAGAGCTTGTTTCAAGCATTTTAAAAATGTATAACAACCTACTGTAAATGCTGTATTAGAGCGACCTCCAAGAGGGTATTAAAAAAATAGATTAACCGGTCGCTTTAATACATCATTTACGGTGACTTTCCGTATACTTTATAAAATTAAAGAACTATGAAGTCCTGATTATTGCCAACCTAATAGTCCTGGACAGGTCAGGCAAACCCTGATGGCTTACCTGAACAAAGGATTGTTGTGTTTCATAGTAATTTAAGTAAAAATGAATAAAAGATGGTCTAACCCATTTAACGATCGATTTAGACAGATTTGAATGAGTTTGATCTTCGGAATTAGGTCAAGGTGAAACTAAAGTTTGAGAAGATGATTCCCGGGAAAATTTATGACTATCTCATGTTCTCCGATATTTACGTAGAGGAACCGTTTCTCGCGTTCGCTTTTTAGAGTTTTAATTCTCGAAACAAAAAACGTTATCGGCATGGAAAAATTTTCTAACAATAGCTGTTGAATTTTTACAATTCTTGCTTTCATAGAGTGCTCACGACTTTTTTTTAAAGAATCATAGGAAATGCCGAGAAGAAGCTTGAGTTCATCGTGCCGGCAGATTATGTTCGCTTCAGGTTTTTGCCGTTTTTATGTAGAACTTTTAAAATCTACTTTTAAGTTACTGAATCAAATCAGAATTTACAAAATTTTCAAAATTTCAGCTACAAAGCAACAGCTTCCGAGTTCATCGCCACGTTCACTTCAGTAAAATTGAGGGATGGTGAGTGTTTCTACCGTAATCGACTAGTGTGTTCCTCTCAAACAATACGGTTTCTAAAAAGACTCTTGAAAACAACCCTAATCTTGCTTCTTATTGTTATCAAATCGATTGACTTTTTGTATCTTTCGATGTCCTTCAGAAAAACAAATAAAAGTAGATAGATTGGATAGAAAAAAGACAAGATTACAGTAGTGGCTGGTAGAGTACGATAGGTTATGATAGTTTCCCAAAGTAAATCCGTTATCAGTTTGCAAGTGTCCGTGGGAAAAAGTCAATGATATGAAGAATTTGAGACCCTCAGAGCCACGTCCAATTCTCTACTCACTGGAGTTCGATTACCCAAAAGTAAGATGACAATGGGTTAATGATTAGTTGATTGAAAAAAGGGTAATATTTCCGATAAACAGAATCTCAAACCAGCCAATGTTAGCTTGGCGGTGAGAACCTTGGAGTCGGTTTTGTATGTAGCTGGAAACTCGTCGCTCGCATTCCACCATCAATTTCGCTTCTCGTGGATCGCTGGCTGATGGAGATGAACTCTATATAAGAGATGGAAATGAAAAGAGAAAGTTTGAATTCAATTGAAATGAATACAGGTTTAAAAAATTAGATTTAATGTGCAAATGTTATCGAATCTCTTCACGAACATCACGTTGAGAAGTCACGGAGATGACCGATTGAGGCTTTTCTTTATCGGCTTTCCCTCACCAAATCAAGATCGAAAATTTGAGATTTTCCATGAGTTTTGATTTGTGAAGGATAAAGAATTTGGTGTCCTCTGAGTTCGAGTTGAGAATTTTCTATTTCAAGAAATGCAAATAAAGCGACTCGACATTCAGGCTGGCTTTACTAACGATAAAATTGTGAAAACCGCATTGTTGAGGATCTTTCTATTAGTTTTAGATTTGAAGAGTAAATCGGTTAGTACTTGGATTGAAGACAGCTTGAAAATCCCAAGTGTCGTAAGCTTTCACAGCACCAAAGCTTTCACTTTCAATTCCCACATTTTTGTGCATCCCCTTTATGGGCTGGGTTTCAAAATTTTCTCAAGACACTTTTCGAAGGGTCTTGGGGTTAATGCAAATCTCAAACTTGGGTAATTAAACCAAAATGGGAATTCTCGGTCGCCCTATCTTCAAGGGCTATGTGCCAGATATCGTTTTTCCTACGAGACACACGAAATGTGGACACATTCGAGTCGTTTGCGTCGCTTCAACAAGGAATTTCCCGGTCCCAGAACGAAAATTGGTTTTCCGCCACTTTTTACTTTCCCGCGTAAGGTAGAATTGGCTAACATTTCTTGAATATCTAAATATATTATTTGTAAAAGCTATGCAGTAATGCCAAATTTGGTATCGATTCCCTTCTCAACGATTCCCAATGAGTTCAAAGGGTTAATATTGAAAAAATTCGGTCCAAAAGTGAATTTTCAACTCTTAAAAATCAATCGTTTTCTTCGCTACAAAATTTTATTTAACGGTTTATTCGGAGAACGGGTTGATAAATTAAATTTCTCTTTTAACGAGTACCAATCGTCGAAACGACCATGGACTTTGCAATGTTTCACTGCTATTGTCACGAAAAATGGATCTTTTCATGAATTCGACATCTTACAACAAGACTCTTTCTCTATCTCACTTCTACAAAAAGTTACAACTTTCCAATATTTGTTCATATCCCATCGCCCCTATCCGACGGAAAATTACGGAAATCTCGACGAATTGCTCAGAGTTTTGCTGAGAAAACTGAATTTTGTGCAAAATTTTCATATCGAGAGGGTTAGGGCGAGATATTTGAACATAGTCTGTAAAGAATTTTGTTTCAAAGTCACGGGATCGGCAAAATTCCAACCGGTTGAGTTGGATGAGTGAGAAGAGCTGCAAACCGCTGACAATTTCACGAATTTTATTGAAATTCGACTGAGATTTTGTAGAAAAATTTCAATTCATGGTTTATGCGAAAATCTGTTGAACGCTTTATTGAAGACTCGAGTTGAGATAGTTGAGAGTGTGTCGAATGACGGACTTCCAGAGGGTTTCCCGATGTGGATCGTGAGAAACGGATTGCCCAGTGAAAACGAGAATTGCTCGATTCTCATTTCTGTTCCATTTTTTCCTCAAATTGATGTCGCAATTGGATCGTTTACTTTCGATCGTTTATTGAAACATCAGGGAGATATCGAGATTTGCAGAAAAATGGAGCTGGAAATGAGAGAAAGAACGCATGAGAAAATTAGGAACCTGATTTCAGTACAATGCTTTCGGAAGAGTGATTTCGTGGATGATTTGAGATTTTGCATCGGATTCGAGAGGGAAGCGACATTCGTGTATTTCTTTGTGAAACGATTGAAGTAAGGCTTGTGTTTTTTCTGATTTCTAATTCATATCAATTTTCAAAAACTACCATAATCTTGGCTCTAGTTTTATCTAATCTATGTACGATTTAAATTTTTTGGCGTGTTTAAACGAGTCATCCATAAGCAGATCAAAAATAAAAGTACAGATCCTCGTGCTACGGTCAAGATTACGGTGTTAAGAGTCAGGATTATGATCTTTTCCGGATTTAATTTGAAATTGACTCAAAGCTTGAGCGTACCTTATAGAGCTGTTCATTTATCGGTCTGATTGTCAATTGGTGTACAACGGAAAAACGGGATTTGATCACTTCAACGCCAACTTTTGCGGTATTTCTTGTTGCACGAAGGTGGAATTTCCGAAGCTTAATTTTCTAAAAAGTAGCCGTTGAAAAGTAGCCGTTGTAGTGGTCAAATCTCATTTTTCCGTTGTACACCAATTGACAATCAGACCGACAAATGAACAGCTCTAATAAGCTATAGTTTCAGAACAAAGTTGGGAACAAGCATCACTTTACAGTTTAAGGTTTTGAACAAAATTTGTAAAAAAGTAATGCTTGTTTGCCTTAACATTTTCTTTTTTAACTTACAATTTTCTTATAACATTATTGTTGCTTAGGAGTTCACGTCAATTGTTTTGAAGCTGGTGCTTGAATGAGATTTATCATTACTTTTTAAAATTTACTCTTTAAAAAAGTGTTAGAGTTTAAGTTGAACGGATACAGCAAGTATTAGCTGTTAGACTTGTGATTCTTAAAACAAACTGAGCAGCCATCCTTTTAGAAAGTAATCAGAAGTCGATACAGTGCTGGCTCAAGAGCCATCGAGATCGTACTTGTCTGAATCTCGCTTGATCTAGTTGGATCAAGTGTAAAGTAGTTAAAGATAGTGCTTGAATTCAGATTTATCATTCATTCATTTAACAACTTCGAATTTAAATTTCGATTTGCATTTGAATTTTGCTAGATGCTAGTTTGAATTTATTCATTCAAGAATTCATTTATTCTTCGATCTCTACAATTCTCCTCTTCTTGTATTCAATGAGTTTACTATGTGTCATTTTGTGACTTAAACATGTTCCGTTGTCACTTTTTCATGCTCACATGAATAAAGTATTGATATTTATAATCGGATTCCTTCCTCCTTGACTCTGAACAAACTTTTGCAACCAAGTCGTTAAATCGAGAGTTGACTGTACTTGTAGATAGTTGCTTAGAGTGTGTTCCTCTTAAGGAATCACAAGGCTCAGTCAATTATACCAAAATTGGGCTAATCGGGTGTAAATTAATGGTTTTACTACGCTAGTTTTCTGAAATAGCGTATTCTCTCTAGTAGTACGGCGCCGTACTATTCTTTTCAACCCCCTCCTAGACTGCCGTACTATTAGAGAGAATGGAAAAGGATTAAAAATCGACAAAATATATAGTATTTTTCCGAAAAAACTCTTACAAACAAAACAATTTTTTCCAAATTTATAAATTGATATTCAAAACAACAAAATTAGATAACAAACAGGTTAACGAGTCAAAACATCGAACGAATGCCGGCTCGATGTTGCGGTTTAGACATACCGTAAATGCTATTTTAGAACAGTGTATGGTTTTGTAGTTATCATGATCGTATTTATTACGTTTGTTGTTATTGTTTATTATTTGGCAATATGGATTCTTGAAAAGGAGCGAAAGAAAGCAAATGGAACGAAGCGGCTAATCGACCGGCTGATGCAGAGATTTTCTTCAAAAGAAGACACGGTCAGATGGAATCGTTTCTAAAGCGGCACCAATTGTCATTAAGAGCGGCGGCATCGACAACACACAATATGTCAAGAGCTTCCTAGTGAGTTTGGGAAAGTTCTGGACAACCATTTCCATAAATTTTGAACTGTCTCTTGTTATCTATTGCAAAATCATGACGGTTTTTTACATCGTGTCTGAATAAAATCGATTCTGGCATATCATAAAAAAAGTGAACGAGTTCTAGCCAAGTCTATTAATCTTAAAAAACTAACACGTCATATTTTCGCATAGCAATTAGTTTTAGGCACCAAATTGGCATGAAGATAAATGTAAATTTTAAAGCAATGCAGCAATTTTTTAAAGCTCTATTCTAACATTAACACATTGCCGACCGCGCATCTTTTGCGAAACCCGGGATCAAAATGAATAACAAAATCTCAGAGATTTGCCATAAATGAGAGCTTAAATGACCCTAGAATCCGAATCCGACCTTAAATTTAGGCCAACAAACTCCAATTTCTAATAGTTAACTTCTCGATCAATTTATGCTATCCTAGTAGTTCCCTGGTCAGAATTTCCTTTAGAACTGTTTTGAGCCTTCAAAAATTAATGATTACCTTAGAAAAACGCAATTTTTTGTGAAATACCATTAAAGTATCTGAAACTATTAGAAAACATTCTTTGCAAAACGTTCTCGCTCCAGGGGAGTCGAACCAATCCGATTAGAGCCTCAGATTGGCCCCGCCCGCCTTAGACCACTCAGCCATGGAATTGGAAGTAACACCCTTTTTACGAAAAATCACATAAAATGATAAAATGATCGAATTTTATACACCGCTATAACTTATAGCTTCAACAATAGGTAACTTCAACAACAGCTAACTTCAATAAATGATTTACAAAAGCTGCAACCTTCCAAAGTATCATAATCAGTAGATAAGTTTTGACGAATGTAACATTTTTGCTACAGCTCTCAAGGCTACAGGTGCATAAAATCTAGCTCTATTATTCATTGAGAATTGAAAGGGAAACAGGTTTTTTAAAAGAGCAAATGAATTTTTGTGAGAGTAGAACCCGAACTTGGGAACCAAAATGCAATAGTTTCGGTAGTCTAGTAGACTATCCACTAGACCACCGAAGCAGTCGTTAAGACAGCTTTGAACCTTCAAAAATTAATGATTCCCTTAGAAAAACGCAATCTTTTGAGGCTGAAACCCCATTAAAGTATCTGAAACTATTAGAAAACATTCTTTGCAAAACGTTCTCGCTCCAGCGGAGTCGAACCAACCCTTTTAGAGCCTCAGATTGGCCTCGCGCGCACAGCTCTCGGTCTCTTTGTATACAACTTCTGTGAGCTTGATACTTTTTAAAAAGCCAATTTCACGTTTAGTTTGGTATTCTCTACTCATGCCAAGTGTTTTCGGAAAGGGACAAACTCTAGCATGACGATAAGGACAAGTATGTTCTTTTGCATGAAATTCATAACAATACACATCCATACCGAAACATTTAACTCTGAATAAAAACCGAACAGATCCATTGTTAAATCTAACAATAAGATTGCTCAATCGAGAGTTGATTGTACAGGCTGGTCCAAAATTATGGCACCAGTTTTTGGAAAGTCCTTTCCAAAAAACTTTCTACAGAAAGTAGCATGTATTATAAATCATTTGAAAGCTCTAAGCCTCAATATTATTAATACATTAAAGATTTCCGAACGTGTACCAATATCGAGTTCTTCCATTTTCCCCATTTTTCCTTCCTTTTACATTTATCGATTTTGGAGCTAATCTATTTATCCGATAGTTTCGATTTTTTTGCACTGAGGAGATTTTGCAGAAATCATCGAAAGTTTAGAAATTCACATAGACGTGTAGATCTTTGGAAAATCGTAAAAGCTTGAAAATCGAGCCTATGCGAACATATCTTTTCAACTTGTGTCCGTCCATTCAAATCTTCAGATTTAAACAGTTTAGGAAAGCCAAATAGAGCCAATTCTTCAAACACTGTTTTGCTAGCCATAACAAGACACTCGTTTACTTCCAAAAACATGGCCAAAGGCCTTATCTCTCGCTAAACCATAAATTAAGTTTCCATAACCGAGCTTTAGATGCAAAGCTGTATCAACACTTATTTTTTCAAGTCTCAGACTTCTTAGAAATGCTGACTAGTGTTCTTTGTGCGCACGCACAACATAATTCTTGTTATCACACTTCAACAAAGTTTTTTTATAGTTTTACAAAAGGCAAAGAAAAATCAAGAGCGTCGGTCGAGCTTGTGAGGTCTCGCTCTCGCCGTCCCACTCGGCTCCGGCTGCACCGAATTGGGTCCACAAGGAGGCCCAAATGACCACGTTTTCAAAGTTCTAACGAAACTAGACGCTAATAACTCCTGGAAGATTGCCATTTAGCAAAAACGGAATACACTTCCGGAATCAGCATAGAATTCTGCGTCGCATGGTATTGATCCCATAGCATTTGCCCGGCTCAACCAGTTGACCTTCCCTTGTTGGTACTTGTACCAGAGTCACATTCGGATAAAGTTTGTCTCGTAGGAAAAACGGTATCTGGCACATAGCCCTTTAAGATAGGGCGACCGCTTTCCATTTTGGTTTAATTACCCGAGTTTGAGATTTGCATTAACCCCAAGACCCTTCAAAAAGTGTCTTGAGAAAATTTTGAAATCCAGTCCATAAAGGGGATGCACAAAAATGTGAGAATTGAAAGTGAAAGCTTTTGTGCTGTGAAAGCTTACGATACTTGAGATTTTCAAGCTGTCTTCGACCCAAGTACTAACCGATTTACTCTTCAAATTTAAAACTAATTGAAAGGTCCTCAACAATGCTGTTTTAACAATTTTTTCGTTAGTAAAACCAGCCTGAATGTCGAGTCGCTTCATTTGCATTTCTTGAAATAGAAAATTCTCAACTCGAACTCAGAGGACACCAAATTCTTTATCCTTCACAAATCAAAACTCATGGAAAATCTCAAATTTTCGATCTTGATTTGGTGAGGGAAAGCCGATAAAGAAAAGCCTCAATCGGTCATCTCCGTGACTTCTCAACGTGATGATCGTGAAGAGATTCGATAACATTTGCACACTAAATCTGATTGTTTTAAAACTGTAATCCTTTCAATGAAATTCAAACTTTCTCTTTTCTTTTCCATCTCTTATATAGAGTTATATAATCATCTTCTGATGAACCCTATTCCTTCCCGCACTACATATTCCAATTAAGAAATCCTCCTCGTCCAATTTGTCAAAAGAATCATTCAGGGAAATGTCAAATGGATGGATTTAGAAGAGTGGAAGGATGTTCAGATTTACCTAAAGAATTGCACATTCCAGTTTGTCGTGAAATCACGGAAAATGAGGTTTTGTTTCTGGACAGGTACCTGGATTGTATAGGATCTGACCTCTATAGAGGTCTTACTTTTCGTCCCATGAGACCCCCATTTGGCTTTTTTTCACATGAAACGTGCTCCATTTCTATTTCTTTGCTGTCAAAATCTCCCAGATATTCCATTTTCGGTTCTCTTGCATCATCCAAATAATTATGAAAATGGGGAAAGTATTCCTGGATTTGATTTCAAGATGAAACTTCATCATATTGTTGTTGGAGTATTAAGAGAATCAAGAGTCGAAGCTCGAGGAGAGCCTCTATGCTTTGATCAGGGATGAAGGTTATACACCCTACATCCGCTTGATTGATTATCAAGGGAATCCACAAACAGAATGGCTTGAGTTTGAGGAAGTGCCGAATTCGGATTCCCACAGCCAATTCACTAGCCAACAGGCTGCTAGAATCAGTGATTGAAGATAAAGAAGTCACTAAAAAAGAAAGAAAAGATGTTGCTTGCTCTGTATCCTAACCCTAGTCTTCCCGACTACACAATTTTCAGAATTTTCATTCTTCTTGTCTAATTTTTGAATTCTATCTGTATTGATGCCACTTGTTTTTTCTCTTTTTTGAAATGAATAAAGGAATTGAGGACATTGAAGAGGGAGTTGACGGGACAAGACACTCACGATCCTCGTCCCCTTGATCGGAGAGGCCGGAGGAAAGCTTCGAGACGATTACCTGCAAACGGGAATTATTGATGGCAAGATTGTGGCGATTCCAACGAGTGTTTTAATGTTAGAATAGTGTTTTCTGTACTTGTATTGACAAATTGTTGCACGGATTTTCAACCAAGCCCTAGGACTAGATTCAGACTCAGGTCAGTCAAAAATTGGAGCAGTATCTTTTAACCGGGATCTTTTTAAGCTTTTTAAAGTAGAATCAGATCTGGACCTGATCTAACCCCTGACCTGGGCTGGTGCGATTCGTCGTATTAGACTTTATCAGTGAAAAAAGAAATGTGACTCTTACTCGTTCCATTTCCTAGCCGGTTCAATTGCTCCCACTTGCATTGCACAACTCACCCGTATAGCCGACAGTCTGCTTCCCCTCCTCGATTCGATTGCCATCAATTCTCTCTCATTGTCTCTCATTTCCCTTTCCCAATCGCTTTTCTCATCCCCTCTTTCTTCTCGACTTCTTTTCCGAATCACAACCGATCCCCCATTCGTGTCGATTGGAATTCCCAATGTGATCCTCTAAAAAGATAGAATTAAATCTCGACTTTTTAAAAACTAAATCGGTACAACGATGTTAAGAATTTGCAAGCTCAGCCCAATGAGTTGGTTTTCGGGGGGGGAAATAGCACTCTTAAATAAAAAAAGGAATTTTTCTAAAAACCAAGTAAAGCTACGGTTTTTGCTGAAGAAAGCTTTGGATATTGGCGAGTTTTCCTTTGAGGGGAAAGATTGGCTTTGAGATTTATTTTTTAGCCCTCATTTTGTCCACTTTTCTACAAGCATGAACTTTAGAGTGGTCAACACGCACTCACTGGCGCACCGACTTTCTCTAAGCTTCAAATTTGGTCCAGCTATTTAGTTCAGTCGCCAGTTTGGTTCAATTGCCTAATTTACTCAACGAGTTCAATCGATATCGGTTCTTTTAACGAACTAAACTTTGGTTTAGCTATTCAATGGGTTTAATTACCAATTCGTTTAGTTTAACTTTGGTTTAGTTATCTAATTGTAGTCAGTCATCATGTAATCTTTCTGCGGTTTCATCAAATTCCCAGTATAGTTGAACTACAGTTACAAAACTCGGTGAGATATCGAGTATTCCTTAGCACTCAGGGCAATCGGTTCATTTACCAAATCAGCTCAAAAACTCAAATTGAAACAAGACCCGGATTCGACTCCCGGCTCCCAAAAAATTAATAATACTAACAAAAGATTCGGTTGGTGTTTTAGAAGATCATCCATGATTCTTTTGAACGTTCTTTTGGGTTACGCGACCAGGTTTTATCAGTATGGAAAAGGTAGAGCCGTAAATTCTAGGTGTGGAAGAAACAGAAACAGAAAAAGAAACACAGAAAACCCAGTAGTGTTGCTAACAAAACAAGCTTGTGAAAGTGCAAAAAGAATTTTTTCCTTTAAAGATGTGTGTTAGAAAAATAGCTTAACGCAAAGGCTGCTGGCTTGAAGCTTATGAGAAAGCTGCTGAATAGTTGTGTTTTAAAGTGCTAGCGCTCACATTGACTTTTAATAGGAAACACTTGCATTGGAAGTTTGAAATTGAACTCGAAAACCGAAATGAATTCAAACGCATCGTAAAACCAGATTTGCACTGAGGATCTTCATTAGCTGAAGACATAATCCAAGCTGGGAGAAGCGACGTACTTGCTAATCAATGACACGATGACCAATTGGGTCCTTGTAAGTAAGTCAGATAAGAGCTCAATAATTTGGTTAGATAGTTTTGTGGCCAAGCCATGTCAATACTTTAATTGTGCCCAAGTTACCCAAGAATTTACTGCATTTTCGCAATATTAGAATTGGCTCTGTTCAATTTTTTCACATTATATGGTAAAGGCTTTCAGGTATATCGAGCAAAAAGCGTATTTCTCTATCTATTAAATTAATTTTATAGTAGTTTCGTGGTGTTACGTAATGAATACATTTTTTGTGCTTTTTAATCCCACAAAGTCAATCAGTTTTATCATTTCTATCAATCATTCTAAACTTCCCTCAACAATTCGTTTATTATAAGAACGCAATTTCTACTAAGGTCATTAAGCATGTTGAGGAAGTGAGGCATTTGGTGAATCCACATGACTAGAGTTATCAAGATCACCTCTCACATCAGCACCGTGCTCATTTTTTTTCCAAATTCTCAATGATTTCTCCAAGTCGAAAGAACTATGTCAAGAACTGAAAAGCCACGATCAACATAACACAGGTTGTATTTCCGTTTTCTTGCTTTTTACGTAAAGAAAACCAGAAAGCTGCTCATTGCTCTCATCGAAATCACAAAGTTTCGACTGCCCACAGTAGTGATCGGTGCCAGGTGAATGCCCGCTTGAAACAACTCGAGTATGTTTACCGTCACTTTTATTGCGTTAGTAAAGAAGAGCACATAGATCCAAAAATAGTCTCTCTTTTATTGTCCCAAACAAATGACAGATGGTTAGCTACGCAGGAAATTTGAGCGCTTTTTAGAATGCAGGCATCGCTAGAATCGAGGTTCGATTGTAATTCGATAATTGGTGAATGTAGTAGTGGAAAGCGTATTAAATATAGTGGTATGCTCTACTTTGTAGAAACTTTTTCAGCTATAACGATTGGGGAAGCCGGAGCTGAATCAGAAACAAAGTACATGGTGGTCCGAAATTATGGCCACCAGTTTTTGGAAAGCAATTCTTTTCCAAGAAAGTTTCTATAGAAAGTAGCATGCATTCTCTACCAGTTGAAAGCTTTAATTCTCAACACCATAATATTTTAAGATTTTTTGGCCAGAGCTAATTTTTTTATTTTCTCTGGACTCCGGAATGAACTCCGCGCAACCACCCCACGGCGATCTGTCATTTTCCGTGGTTTTCTAAGGAAAAATTCGTTCGAGAAAAACAGGAAATACAATCAAATTTGTATATATTTTACTAAATCAATTGAATACAATCCTTTAAAACAAAATGACAAGCCAAAAGTGCCTCAATCAGCAGAACCAGACATCCCGAAAAGCGCGAATTTCAATACTCGCCGGAAAATGGTGGTTTGCAGCAAGTTATGAAGCCGTTTTCACAAAGAATTTGCACATGCTCGGTTACCGTTTACTTTTATTTTGAACCAAAAGAATTGGGAAAAGGTTACTCAGTTGAAAACAATTTCTTCGAAACACTCTTACATTCAAAACTGAGATTCAAACTGACAGATCGCCGTGGGGTGCTTGCGGCGAGTTAATTCCGAAGTTAGGAAACACAAGTACAAAAAGGTTAAATATAGGGCAGATTTGACATGGCAATAAGAGCTATTCCATTTACAGATACTCTAAATTTTCCTACCGAGGTTTCATGGTGCGTTTTGTGAACATTTCAATGTCCTATTTGAATAAATACTTTATTCATTCGAAGCAAAAGAAAAAAACAAGTGGCATAAAGACGGATAGAATTCCAAAATTAGACTAGTAAAATAAAAACTCTAGAAATTGGGAAGTCGGGAAGACTACCGTTAGGATACAAAGCAATAAGCATTTTTACTTGGTCAAACAGAAAGAGTTCAAAAATAGAAAAGAAGAATGAAAAATCTGAAAATTGTGTAGTCGGGAAGACTAGGGCTAGGATACAGAGCAATCAGCATTTTTTCTTTTGTCTTTCATTTTAGTAACTTCTTCTTTTTTCAAATACTGCTTCTAGCCTCTGGTTGGTTAGTGAATTGGCTATAGGAAGCCGAATTCGGCACTTTCTCAGACTCAAGCCATTCTGTTTTTGGATTCCCTTGATAATCAATCAAGCGGATGTAGAGTATCCCTTTATAATTCCTGATCAAAGCATAGACCCTCTGATTGAGCTTTGAATCTTGAAAGCATTCTCTTAATACTCCAACATCAATATGATGAAATTTCTTCTTGAAATCAAATCCAAGAATACTTTCCCCATTTTCATAATTATTTGGATGATCCAAGAGAATCAAAAATGGAATATCTAAGATATTTTGACAGCAAAGAAATAGAATTGGAAGTTCTATGAAATCAAAAGTCAGAGCTCTATCAGATCTCATAAAATTCATGTAACTTTTCAAAACCAAAACCTCATTTTCCGTGATTTCACTACATACTGGAATGTGCAATTCTTTAGGTAAATCTGACCATTTTTTCATCTTTCTAAACCCATCCATTTGACATTTCCCTGAATGATTCTTTTGACAAATTGGACGAGGAGGATTTCTTAATTGGAATATGTAGTGGGGGAAGGGATAGGGCTCATAAGAAGATTCCGATTCTTCGTCGCGTTCAGAACCTGATCTTTTAGGTCTTTTAGAAGATCTTTCATATTCAGAAAATTTCAATGCTTCGCGACGTGATTCAATAAAAAATGAAGCCTTATTCTTCAATTCTTTAGGTAAATCTGACCATTTTTTCATCTTTCTAAACCCATCCATTTGACATTTCTCTGCGTGATTCTTTTGACAAATTGGACGTGGAGGATTTCTTAATTGGAATATGTAGTGGAGGAAGAAATGGGGCCCATAAAATCGGTAAAATATGTTATATTCAGAAGACCCATCGAGATGTGATTCAATATTGAGTGGAACATTATTCTTCTCCGAGTCTTCTATTGGAATCAGATGTTTCAAGTGTAATTTTATCATATTTTGCATTCGTTTTAGTTGTTTCTCAAATGCCTCAACTATTTGTTCAAGAGGGATTAGTTCGTAATGGGAGAAATGAAGCAATTCATGTTTTTCGTCTTCATTTTCAATTTCATAGCTCCAGATTTCAGCTCTTGGATGGTCTACCCATTGTCCTGGTATTCGTTTCCATAATCTGAAGTCTTCACTTACAAACTGATTCTCCTTTTCGAATGGAGGATCGGGTGATTGAATGAATCCAATATGAATCCATCCCTCACCAGTCAATTGAGAAATAAAACATCGAAAATGGAAATTTGTTGTGTATTTCTGTCTTTTTTTTTTTCTCTCAAACGGTTAATCAAATCCACACACCACCGCCAATTGTCAAAACTTGATATCCAGACCTCTCCGTGACTTTTAAGCATTGAAAAAGCACAACTTTCTTCCGAGAGCTGTTCTTCAAAATCTCCCAAAACAAACAATTCAAATAATTCATAAATATCTTTTTCATTTAGATTCTCCTTCTTTTCTTCTATCTGCAATATTTCCTTAATCACATAACGAGCATCTTTGAATGTCTGAGTTTCTTCTTTTAATCTTGAAACAATATTTGGTGCTTCTTTGAAGAAGTTGTCTCTTTCAGCAGAATTTAGTGTTCCGAGTTTATCTCCTATTATTTTAGTGATATTGAAGATATCCCAGCTACCCTCCTCGAATCTCTTTTCATATTTCCTTTCCTCAGATTCAACCACAACCCATTTTCTTCTATCATCAAATCCAATTGGTTTTATCAGTTCTTTTTGGTTTTTATCTTCTGTGGGCGTAAAAGGGAGTGAAGAGATGAATTTATTTGCCTAGGTTATTATATTTGAGAGTTTTTAAATTTTAACAAAAAGGAAACATACTCAACTATTTGGTTGGGAAGCATGAAACTTCGCAAATTCCCATTTACTCCTAGCTACTCATTTAAAATAACGTCTAAAATAACTAGAATTTTCATGGTTTATGTAGAATTCTTAGGACTACCATATCTCCAGACAGACATCTCCAAAATAAGTGTTCTCACAGCGTAAACTGCCTGAACGCCCACTCTTTGGCATACAGCCGGCTCTGTTTGATTCAATTACCTAAGTATGAAATGCTTTTCTACAAACTAACGCGCTTTTCTGCAGTATTTTACTAGCTGTTTGAACTACGAAATTTCTCTTCACTCCTACTTACCTATTTTACCATTAAAATAGATAGAATAGAAACCAAAGATAGCTACGCCAGAGAGTGGGCGTCTAGACTGTTTTCACTCAGAGAACGCCCATTTTGGAGAAGTTTTTCCTCGGTTCGCCGTGAAAATCATCACCAAGAAGTGTTTCTTTAATTGTTTTAAACATGAATTTGGCTGAAATTTTAAGGCTAGCTATTTTAAAGTTTTACCTGTATATTGTGAAAGAAAGAAGAACTTTAGTGATTAAACAAGGTTTTACATGCCATGTGAACAGAAGTCAACTTCCATCCGGCCCTTCTCAGCTATTTTACCAGAAAAGATTCTTAAACTTTCACACTTGGTAGTCCTCAGGATTCTACATAAAACATGAAAATCCTATTTATCATAATGGTAAAATAAGTGAAAGGAAATCTGCGAGGATAAAAACTTCCCAACTCAATATTATAGTAGACGAGGAATTCTACTTCTTTTAGAAAAGCTTACTTTCTGCGTTTGAGCAAGGAGATCCAAAACTTCAGAAGCTGGTGGACGATGAATACGTTGAAAGTTAGTACATCTGATAAGTGAATTCTTAAAATATAAAAGAAAATCATAAATCCAAACCTCGAGATGATTTTTTGGATTTCTGATTGACATTCAGGTGGTTCGATTTCTGTAACACGTTTGAGTGCAATATCAAACAATAATCGGTCACGATCAAACACTCCAGATATCTCATAGTTTGTGAAAATGGTTCTAGAGCAATGAAAATGTTGTTTGGGAATCTTATTAATATTTCAAAGGAGGTCACTATTTAATCATCAATACCTCTTTTCGATGATTTCCCACATAACAAGACCCAGACTGTAGACATCATTTCGATGGGAATTCTGGAAGGAATATATCTTGTGATTAAATAGAGAGGAAGTGAAAAACTAACCGATACATCACCCTCCTTTATTTGTTCATAAACATCCCGTTGTACCCCATCCTCCTTCATTTCAGGTGGACTCATATATCGTGGTGTTCCAATAAACGTCCCCGTAACAGTTCCATCTCCCACTACTTTTACCAATCCGAAGTCACCAATCTTCAGCTGGTATTCATTGGTCACAAAAATGCTATAAATGAATTGTACTTCGACATTTATACCACCGAATATTACTTGTCTGGTTTGATATCTCGATGTACCAATTTGTGTTTCTGATAAATGTGATCAAGGGCATCAAATAATTGGATTCCCCAGGTGAGAACAGTGTTCATTGAATATGTAATTGTCGGATCAAGAATCACTAAACTCTAAGATCTAACAATACCAGTCCAATAACAACCTCCATTCTGATCCTTTTGTCCCTTCTGTCCCTTGAGTGGTCCCTTCTCACAATATTCCAGCACAATTCCGACTTTCTCTCCTTCTTCTTTATATCGATACAGTCGGACAACATTTTTATGAATGATCTTCTTCAAAGCTTCAGATTCATTTTTGAAGGACTCCAACAAGATCTTCAATTGTTCAGCATTTTTAGGCTGCATATATTTGATCACAGCTCGGCTAAACAAAGAAGCTTATGGTACAATACAACCTCGTTTGAGCATGAATAGGAATGAATAAGTGTACAATTATTGAGCACTGCAGTGAAATGATCAAAAATAACCAACGGGTCGTGTCCAACCAATTCATACACTGCTCCGAATGCTCCATTCCCAATATAACGTTCAACAAATGTTGTTGTCGTTGCTCTGGATGTTGTCATACCTCACAGATAAGGCTTTAAGCTAAAGAACTAATAATATAAAATATACCGGAAGAGATGAAATGAAAAATCAAAAAGCAGCTGGAAGATGAGGACAAAAACTTTTGCAAGAAAGGGATGTCTTATCTCTTTCTTCTCTCCACTCTATTCCCATATTGATTGATTCTGGGTTTTGGGAAAAGGAGAGCGATCGGATAACAATAAACGGAATCTTTTTAGTTCATTAAATTCATCTTTTGTTTGGTTTTTGTTTTGTTTTTCTTAAGTTTGACTGAACTTGACTTGACTTGATCCCAAAACGGCGTTGAGAGCTACAAAGAACATTACAGTCTTTTATATTCGCCACTTGGAGCCACTTCAGCAAGAAAACAGTTAGGACAACATTTAGGATCCAAATTTAAAAAGTTAGCTGAATAAATAAAACCTCCATTTGTAAGAGAAGCTTAGAATGGACACCGGGCAAAGGGCCTTTTTGAAAAGCACAAGAATTGCAATAAAATTTTCCACAGTTATTGTCAGAAAAATTGATGCATTTATTTTGAGTCCGTAGACTCCTAGCAAAATTTTAGCACGTTGCTCATGAGGTTTGGAAGTAACCTCGAGAAGTAACACGTGTTCAGGCATGGGACATTACTTGTTAGCCACCCTGTCGATGCCCTTATCAGGCTGGTCATTCTGATTGTCGAAGAGCCGTTGTTAAATAGTCAAAATGAACAAAGAGCCAAAATTGAATTTTTCAGATTATATTGCAAGATAGGAAGAAGTTTTTCGATCCAGCTAACCGTTGTGCCTAGACTAAACAGCTAATCCTGGAAGATTCAGCTCTGAACTGAGCTCTGCGAAACACTAAATCTAGCTACAGTGATCATTTGGCAGAGTTTATTTGCTTTGAAGTCCTTGAGTTAAGTTTTTAAGTCGAAGCCCTTGCTAATGAAGATATATCGATGAGCCGTGGTTAAATAATCAAAATAAACAAAGAACCAAAATTGAATTTTTCAAATTATATTGCAAGATAGGATTGGTCGAGTCAACAAAAAAATATTATTTGGCTGCGTTTGAAAAGAGTCAAGGTCTTGAATAAAGAAGGTCTTATCTCTCACTTTTATTCCTCGCCCTATCAAATTGCCAGTTTTCATCCTGAATCTGTATTTCCGAAAAGGTCTTTCTTTGTTCACGTTCACGATTTACTTAGGAAACCCCTTCGATTTCGTTTAGTGTGGGGGTGAATCATCGCGTCTACCTATTCATGCTGCAATATTAATTAATTGTTCGTAGGCATATCTTTTTCAAGTTGGTTTATATTGTTATGGTTCATATGGCAAAAAGAACTCGAAAGAAAAGTTAACTTTCTCAAAAAACACTCAAATCTTTTTATAAGCGAAGTTGCCATGTATTAGACGTTTTGTCCTTTCGGCGAATTACACCGTAATCTATTGATTTACGAATCGAAACATAAGCTTCAAGTGTGCTATATTGTCAACGTTAGGATCTAGAACGTATATAAGACATACTATACCATTAATATTGTTCTATTATTTGGAATGCTTTGAATTGATTTGCAGAGTTAGCGCAACAAACGAGACGAATGCACAACCTTAGGATAAAATCCCCCGAGATGGTTTATTGAAAAAAGCCTTTCAGCTTTAGTAGCTTAAAAGGTTGCTACAATAATAGCATTTCCTGGTTGAATTCCTCTTTGTTATCTTTGTCATGTCGTCTCTTTCAGCTTCAAGTAACACTTTTCTTATTAAAGACATTAATTCAAAATATGGATACTGTAACCCAGTTTTGGATGCAAATTAGGTTATTCTGGACTCGGAACTGCCTTCGTTGTGGACTTGTTCTACTTGACTCGCCAAAAGACTCGCTGTCGGCTTTGTTGGGTAATTATTGGGTTGGTGGGTATGACTTGGCACGCTTTTTGAAATGAAATCTTTCTTCAATGAACAACTTCGAATCAGGCGAGATATTTGCCATTATTTGGTTTGATTTGTGCCCATTTTACTGACAGAAGTCGAATGCCTCTCTCGTAGAAAATCTTGGGTTTTGTCGCAAATCAATCTATCAGCTCTTTTCTGATTTCTTCTTTGGAATCAAAGTGTTTGTTGGCCAAATCATTTGACATGTCCCGGAATAAGTAGTAAGTAATCAGAATAAGTAATCAGAAGGTGCAAGATGAGGGCTATATGCTGGATGGGCCGTCACCTCGCATACAAGCCGGGTTGAGGCTTTCCCCTCTCAGCAAGTCATTGGCGCCTTCTCCCAAAGTTGGGAGTTAGAATTCATTTTCATCCTTCATCACAATACGGAATAAAAAATATTTGTGCTCGTATCAAGAACGAGCGGCACAGATTTCTGACATATTGACATTTTTGGGTGTTCGTTAAATCATCGGTAATCCAAGTCTCTAATAGGATTTAAGCTTTAAGATTAAGAAAATTACATTACTTCTCTAGAGTTACGAATGATTTTAGAGCCAGGAATTCGCCGTCAATCTTTTACAATATAAAACATTATGATTAATAAAGAAAAAAGAGAATTTTTAAGAAATTTGATTGTGTTTAATATCAAAAATTGTTAAAAATTGCTATCTTTTGATAAAAAAAAACTGAATGCCATGCTTGAGTATTATTGGATGGTCAACTGATAGCTCTTCTGCTATTTCGCGAAAAGAAAGCCTCGATGACCCTTCGTTCGTCTTCGAAGATTCATCCCCAGAACGGAATTTAACAAACCAGTTTGCACGTGTCCGTCTTTGCATCTTGAAGCAATATTTGGTGTTTCTTTGTAGAATTGGTCTCTTTCAACATGATTTGGTGTTCCGAGTTTATCTTGCATTATTCTAGAGCCGATATTCCAAACTCTGTCTTCATCGAATCTCTTTCCATATTTCCTTTCCTCAGATTCAGCCATAATCCATTCAGTTCTATCATCAAATCCAATTGGTTTCATCAGTTCTTTTTGGTTTTCATCTTCTGTGGACATAAAAGAGAGTGAAGAAATGAATTGATTGGCCTAGGTTATTCTACTTGAGATAAAATTGCAAAAAGTAAACTATTGACTTATTTTAGCATTAAAATAAAATTTTCTGAAACTTTCTGAAATAAGGCTAGCTATTGGGTTGGTGAATTGAAAACTGCCGGACTTTGAACTAAAATTTATTCAACATAAAACATGAAATTATTCCAAATAATCTCCATTATTATTGCCGACTTCTGCCCATTTTACAGGCAATTTGCGGATTCCTCTTTCGTAGTAGGATTTTGGTTTGTCTGTGAGACAAGTGTGAGACTCAAAAATGGAGGACTGGAGATGTCCCAGTTTGAGCACTTTCTTCAAAAGAAACCCATTTTGGTGTCAATAGAAAAGTTGTAGAGAATCAAAAATTAGGATTATAGCCAAATTTCCAAAAAGATACACTTAGTAGTTTCGCTTAAAATGCGAGTTTTGTGAAAATCCGTAAATCTGGCATTTCTTGAAACCAGTTTTTGAATCGTTCTGAAAATCTGGATATAAGCTTCATTTTTGATTCTCTACAACTTTTCTATTGACACCAAAATGGGTTTCTTTTGATTTTATGATATTTTCTATTTCCTTCTTGCTGTTTATTTCTCGATTGGGAAATATGGGATTTGAATGGATGGTTCACCGAGACTCCCCTGCCCGTCTCATATGCTGTTTGCAAGAGAAAGAGCACATCGAATAAAAACTGAACCTACCTAAAAACCTATATTCTTTATACCAACAACATCAGCTCGCAAATCAAATTAATCTTATTAGCGAATTTATTGTTTGGCTTTAAAGTGACATGCTTCGATCTCCAGACAAGCCATTTTCAGACCATAAATGAAAACAAACTCTGTTCCCGATACCAATTCATATATTGCTGTAGCCCTTCTGTCCTTTGAAGCAAACAAAATAGATTTTGCAATCAAAAGAGTGAATAGTTGGACAAAGGTTTTGAATAATTGAAATGAACAATTTGAGTCCTTACGTTGCATTTCTTTTCCTTGCATAACCATTCAAAGGGGGTCTCCCCTTTGAATCTCCAAAAAAAATCCATTTGGGGGATCCTTATATTCCTTTTTCAAAATGTTATTTTTCTATTTTTCCAAAAATAGCGTTTTAGATTTTACTGCCGAGAAAACATTAGTAAGCTTTAGGCTTAGATCTATTCATAGAACCCCCACAAGGTGGGTCTGAAGTCAAAATTTCGAGGAGTCATTCTATTAGAGGGTGTCATTCTAATACAACATTTACGGTGTTTTACTCGCTAAAAATTTTTATCAGAACTGATCGGTGGCTAGAGAATTTTATGAACTAAGAAGGTTCAAGGATTTTTTTTAATTAAAATTTCGAAAAAGTCAAGCCTTGAAACGGAAATGACGTGACGAAGAATTTTGCATTTCATAACGTTAAAATACTCTTGTTTTCTCTGAAAGCTGACATTTTTTTTGGTTCATTTTGGAGCTTGAATCCTAGTTTTAAAAACGCCGATTTAGTTTTAGAAAAGTCAAGATCTACTTAATTTTCTCTTTTTTAGAGGATCACATGGGGAATTTGAATCGACACGAATGGGGGATCGGTTGTGATTCGGAAGAGAAGTCGAGAAGAAAAAGGGGATGAGATAAGGGTTGGGAAAGGGAAATGAGAGACAATGAGAGAGAATTGATGGCAATCGAATCGAGAAGGGAAGCAGACTGTCGGCGATACTGGTGAGTTGTGCAGCAAGTGAGTAATTGAATCGGATAGGAAATGGAAACGAGTAAAGAAACAAAGTCACACATTTCTTTTTCGCTTATAAAGTCTCATGGTTGAAGAAGCCCAGGCTTTGGGTTAGATCAGGCCTAGATCTGGTTGTACTTCAAAAGAGTTTAGAAGGATCCGATTTAACAGATACTGATCCCATTTCTGATTGATCTGGATCTGGATCAGAAATCTGACTGATCTTGGGGCTCAGTTGAAAATCCGTACAATAATTTGTAAATACTCTGTTACACAAAACTCTATTCCAACATTGACACATTGACGACCGCGCATCTTTTGCAAAAAGCAGGGAACAAAGTGAACAACACAATCTCAGAGATTTGCCAGAAAGGTGGGTTCAAAAGAACCTAGAAACCGAGCCTAGCCGTGAATTTAGGCCAACAAGCTCCATATAGTTCATTTTCACAGTTCTAATTATTTTATTTCATACACTAATTTCTAATAGTTAACTTTTCAATAAATTTATGCTAGCTGCAGCTAGCATAAATTTATCGAGCTGGTCTGGAAGCTGGCTGCAGAACTGGGGAGCACTTCCGAGGTCGAGTAGAGGTCGGAAATTGGCTCCGCGATTTCTTTGACGCGCGACTCAAAAATTTTTGAGAGAAGGGGATCCGAGCTCTACCTAATACCGTATTCTCTCTAATAGTATTGCGGTCCGAGAGGGGGTTGAAAAAATAGTAGTGCGCACTACTATTAGAGAGAATACGGTAAATGGCAACGAGTCATAGATAATAATGGAGATCACCTTGAATACATGTGTGGTTTACTTTTTTAGAAAAATACAGTGCAAAAATTTTCACTTTGAACTTTCCAACCTAATATTTTATTTTATTTGCTAATTTCTAGTAGTTAACTTTTAATATATATGCTATATGTTCCCGGATCAGAATTTCCTCTAGAACTGTTTTGAGCGTTCGTGAGGAAGGCGTCATCTAACAAGGGAAAGGTACTGAGCTTGCCATTTGATTAGAGACCAAGTCCATCTTATAAAGTCGGCCATGGGCATCTCGAATGCATTTTCAGTTTTGCTAAACGCTTCGCAGGTGCGAGACATACTTGGCATAAAAAACCACCTTCGTTTCTTCATTCTCGACTTTTCGAGCTCCTTATGAGATCGATGGTGAGATATGTATTTGAGACAATAAAGCTAACTACAAGGTTACACTAGTACGAAAAAACTGGTACTAGAAGGTTACTTTTCACCAAATTTTCCCAGAGCCAATTGTGTATATAAACTGCAATCGCCACAATCATGCCATCATCAATTCCCATTTGTAGGTAATCGTCTCGAAGCTTTCTTCCGGCCTTACCGATCAAGGTGACGAGGATCGTGAATGTCTTGTCCCGTCAACTCCTTCCTCAATGTCCTCAATCCCTGCATTTCAATGGGCTTCTCCCCCTCCATCTCCATCATTGATCATTCGTCCTGTCTCATCCACTCATCCCTCAACTCCTCCCGTCTTCAATTTGCTAATTGTTAGGACACATTCGTTTTGATCTTCAAAAACTGCCCAGCCCTGATGGTACTTTTTCACCGTGCCCTTTGTGACCAAATCTTGTAAACACATCCTTTCTGGTGTGCTCGAGTCGTTGTTGCAAGAAAAAACGGAGAAATCCAGAAAGGTGGTGTTTACAAGATTCGATTACAAAGTAGATCACAGAGCTACAACGTGATCAAAGCTACCGCAATTGCACAGGAAAAGTACCATTTTCAAGTAAAATTTTTCAATTTGCACACCCAACTCCCGAAAACACAGCTCAGCACACAATTTTTTATTTCCCCCTTTTTATGAATACACTGGTTCTCCTGTTATTGCTTCCTTCCATTTACGGGTTTCCCTCATTTATTGGTACTCATTCTTTCTTTTCTCATCGTTGCTTGTATATTTCAGAATTTTACAAACTTCCCTTTTTCTCTGCGTTTAGTAATCACATATCATTAAGAATGATAAAGTTATTTGACTATGGATTAAGAGAAAAAGACAAGAAATGGCAAATTGTTGGTTTGCAGCAATAAAGTTTCAGCATCGATCCGTTTTTTTCCATATTTCTTTACATATTTCCCCCTTTTTATGAATACACCGGTTCTCCTTTTATTCTTTTCTTCCATTTACGGGTCTCCTTCATTTATTGGTACTTATTCTTTCTTTTCTCATTGTTACTTGTACATTTGTGAATTTTACAGACTTCCCTTTTTCTCGGCGTTTAGTAATAACATATCAATGAGAATAATGAATTTATTTGACTATGGATGTAAGTGAATATCTACAGAACGAAAAAGAAATTAAGTAGAGAGTAGGTTTGGACATATTAAACATGGCTATGTTTCATCTTTTTGAATGAATTTGAAAATGTTTATGAGAATTATGAAAGTCTCCTTCCAATTCCCCTTTTGGTGAAAATCTGATTTCTCTTATTTGTGTGTGGGAACATTTCAAGCATGAAAATCGTTCTCTTCCGATAAATACTTTATTTATTTGAAAAAAAAGAGAACAAGTGACATAAAGATGGATAGAGTTTACAAATTGGACCCGTAAAATAAAAGCTCTGGAAATTGTGGAGTCAGGAAGATTAGGGTTAGGATACAGAGCAATAAGCACTTTTTTCTTTGTCTTTCTTTTTAGTAACTTCTTTATCTACAACTATAAGTCTAGCTTCTTCTTTTGGTTAGTGAATAGGAACTCGAATTCGGCCACATTCTCAAACACTAGCCATTCTGTTTTGGGCTTCCCTTTATAATCAATCAAGCGGATGTAAGGTGTCCATCTATTACTCTTGATGAAAGCATAGACCCTCTCATTGAGCTTTGACTCTTGAAAGTATTCTTTTAATACTCCAACATCAATATTATGAACTTTCTTTTTGAAATCAAATGCAGGAATACTTTCCCCATTTTCATAATTATTTGGATGATCCAAGAGAGCCAAAAATGGAATACCTAAGAGATTTTGACAACAAAGAAATAGAAATGGACGTACCATAAAACGGAAAGACAAAGCTCTATCAGATCTTATACAATTCATGTAACTTTCCAGAAACAGAATCTCATTTTCCGTGATTTCACCACGTACTGGAAAGTGCAATTCTTTCGGTAAATCTGATAACCATCCTTCCAATTTTTTAAACCCATCCATTTGACATCTCCCTGAATGGTTCTTTTGACAAATTGAACGAGGAGAATTTCTTAATTGGAATATGTAGTGGGGGAAGGGATAGGACATATAAAAGCTTTTATCTGCAGAAGCTTCATAGAGAAGAGATGCAATATTAAATGAAACATTATTCTTCTCCGCATCTTCTATTGGAATCAGATGTTTCAAGTGTAATTTTATGATACTTTCTATTCTTTTTTGTTGTTTTTCAAATGTCCTAATTATTTGTTGAAGAGGGATTTGTTTGTAATGGGAGAAATGAAGTATTTCAGGTTGTTGGTGTTTATTTTCAATTTTATAGCTCCAGATTTCAGTTCTTGGATTGTCTACCCATTGTCCGTGTATTCGTTTCCATAATCTTAAGTCTTCACTTACAAACTTATCCAATTCTATATGAATCCACCCCTGGCCAGTCTTCTGAGAGATAAAACATCGAAAATGGAAATTTGTTGTGTATTTCTCTCTTCTCATTTTTTTCAAACTGTTAATCGAATGCTCACACATCCTCCAATTTCCCAAACTTGATATCCAAATGTCCTCATGACTTTTAAGATCTGAAAAAACTTTGTTTTCTTCCCATAGCTGTTCTTGAAAATCTCCCAAAGCAAGCAATTCAAATATTTCATAAATATCCTTTTCATGTAATTTCTCTCTTTCATCAGAATTTAGTCTTCCGAGTTTATCTCGCCTTGTATTTTTGGCCGATCCCGCCGATATATCGTTCCATCCACTCCACCCGAAGCTCATTGTACTTTTGGCCCATCCCGCCAACGTAACCTCCAATGGCTCCCCCATAAATCTCCTTGCCAATTTTCTTTCCTCAGATTCAACTATAACCACTTCTGTTCTATTATCAAATCCAATTGGTTTCATCAGTTCTTTTTGGTTTTTATTTTCTGTGGGCATAAAAGGGAGTGAAACGATGAATTGATTTGTCTAGGTTATTATATTTGAGAAGTATAAAATTTCAAAATAAGGAAACTTATTCAACTATTCGGTTGGGAAGTATGAAACCTTCCAAATTTCCTTTCACTTATTTTACCACCGTGATGAATAGAGTTTTCATATTTTATGTCGAATTCTTTGGACTACCAAGTATTCAAGGTTAAAAATCTCTCAGAAAACAGAAAATTTTTAGTTATTATTATGGTAGAATAAGTGAAAGGAAAAACTTTCCAACCTAAAATAATAGTAAACGAGAGATTCAACTTCTTTAAAAAAGCTTACTTTCTGCGTTTGTTTGAAGAAATCCAAGACTTCAGAAGCTGGTGGACGATGAATACGTTGAAAATTAGTACACATGAGAAATGGATTCTTAGAATTGAAAAGAAAATCTTGAATTCAAACCTCAAGATCATTTTTTGAATCTCTGATTGACACTCAGGTGATTCGATCTCAGTAACACGCTTGATGGCAATATCAAATACTAAGCGGTCACGATCAAACGCTCCAGTTTGTGAAAATGGTTCTAAAAGAATAGAAATGTTGTTTTGAAGTCTTGGTCGTACATCAAATAAAATCAATATCGTAGTATTAATACCTCCTTTCGATGATTTCCCACATAACAAGTCCCAGACTGTAGACATCATTTCGATGGGAATTCTGGAATGAATATATTTTATCATTGGATTGAAAAGAATGTAAAGCTAACCAAAACATCAGCATCCTTTTTTTTGTTCATAAGCATCCCGTTGTACCCCATCCTCCTTCATATCAGGTGGACTCATATATCGTGGTGTTCCAATAAACGTCCCCGAAACAGTTCCATCTTCCACTACTTTTACCAATCCGAAGTCACCAATCTTCAGCTGGTATTTTATGGTCACAAAAATGCTATAAATGAATTGAACTTTGACATTTATACGACTGAATATTACTTGCCTGGTTTGATATCTCGATGGACCAATTTGTGTTTTTGATAAATGTGATCAATGGCATCAAATAATAGGATTCCCCAGGTGAGAGCTGTTTTCATTGAATAGGTAATTGTTGTACCAAGAATCACTAAACTCTAAAATATAGCAATACCAGTCCAATCCCAACCTCCCTTGAGTGGTCCCTTCTGACAATATTCCATTACAATTCCGACTCTTTTCTCTTCTTCTGTGTATCGATACAATCGGACAATATTTTTATGAGAGCAATCGGTGCAATCGGACAATATTTTCATAACTTCGCATTCATTTTTGATGATCTTCAATTGTGCATCATTTTCAAAAGAAATATATTTGATCACAGCTCGGCTAAAAAAGAAGTTTATGGTACAATACAACCTCTTCAAAAGACTTAATGTTGAACATAGCAGTGAATAGATCCAAAATAACCAACGGTTCGTGTCCAATCAATTTTGACACGTTTCCATATGCTCCTTTCCCAATACACTTTCCCAATACAAATTGATCGGATGTTGTCATTTCTCACAGATAAGGCTTCAACCTAAACAACTAATGAATGAAAGTTGATATAAAAAGATGAAATGAAAACTCGAAAAGCAGCTAGAAAGTGCAAAAACTTTGGCAAGAAAGGTCTTATCTCTTTCTTCTCTCCACTGCATCCCCATACTGATTGATTCTGGGTTTTGGGAAAATGAGAGGGATATGATAACTATAAACTGAATCCGCTTAGTTCATTCAATATTCTACCAATTTTTTCTTAAATTTGACTTTAGTCCCATTCAAGAATTCCCAAAAATTCCCATTTAAGGGAATTCAAAAATCCTGCTAACAATAAACTTAACCTAGCCAAATGCACAAAATATAAATTTGAGCATTTTGTTTCCTGGCTCAAAACTTACTTTGCCCCCCCCCCCTCCCGTTTTTTTTAACGATGAGAAGAAAAGAATGAGTACCAATAAATGAAGGAAACCCGTAATTAGAAGGAAACAATAATCGGAGAACCGGCGTATTCATAAAAACGGGGGAAATATGAAAACAATTGAGTGATGAGATGTGTTTTTGGGAGTTGGATGTGAAAATTGCGAAATTTTTCTCCACTTTTCCTTCACGGTTACGGGAGCTTTGATCACGTTTTAATTTTGTGATCAAATCTAGTAAACGCCACCTTTGTAGCACCCATTACTTGGTTAAAATGTTCCTAAGACAAAATCTAAATATTTGCATGAATTTTTCGGACAATAACTGTGGAAATTTTATTGCAGTTCTTGTGCTTTTCAAAAATGTCACTTTGCTCGAGGTCAATTCTAAGCCTCTCATACAAGTGGAAGTTTTATTTATTCCGCTAGCTTTTTAAATTTTGCTCCGAAATGTAGTCCTAAATGTTTTCTTTTTGAAATAATTTATAATTTGACCGCAAGTGACAATTATAAAAAACTGTAATGTTCTTTGTGATTCTGAAGGCCGTTTTTGAATCAAGTCAAATTGAAGAAAAACAAAACAAAAACAAAATAAAAATAAATTTAATCAACTAAGGAGATTCAGTTTATTGTCATCATATCCTTTTACTTTTCCCAAAACGCAGAATCAATCAATCTGGGAATTAAGTGGAGAAAAGAAAGAGATAAGACGTCCCTTTCTTGAAAAATTTTTGCCCTCACATTCTAACTCCTTTTCGAATTCGCATTGCATCTGCTTTTTTATATTTCAGTATTAGTTCTTTAGGTTAAAGCCTTATCTGTGAAAAATGACAACATCCAAGCAATTTGTTCAACGTTTTATTGGGAAAGGAGCATATGGAGAAGTGTATGAATTGATTGGACACGAGCCGTTGGTTATTTTTGATCGATTCACTGCTATGCTCAACATTCAGTCTTCTGTAGGGGTTGTATTGTACCATAAGCTTCTTTGTTTAGCCCAGCTGTCATCAAATATATGCAGCCAAAAAATGATGCAGAATTGAAGAACTTCCAAGGTGAATGTGAAGCTTTGAAGAAGATCTATCATGACAATGTTGTCAAATTGTATCGATATATAGAAGAAGGAATAAGAGTGGGGATTGTCATGGAATATTGTCAGAAGGGGCCACTAAAGGGAGGTTGGGATTCGACCGGTCTGGTTATATCTTAGAGTTTAGTGATTCTTGATCCAACAATTACATATTCAATGAACACTGTTCTCACGTGGGGAATCCAATTATTTGATGCCAGTGATCACATGTATCAGAAACACAAATTCATACATCGAGATATCAAACCAGTCAAGTAATATTTAGTGGCATAAATGTCCAAGTTGAATTCATTTATAGCATTTTTGTCACCATAAAATACCAGCTCAAGATTGGTGACTTCGGATTCGTAAAAGTAGTGGAAGATGGAACTGTCTCGGGGACGTTTATTGGAACGCCACGATATATGAGTCCACCTGATATGAAGGAGGATCGGGCACAAGGGGATGTTTATGAACAAATAAAGGAAGCTGATGTATCGGTTAGTTTTATAATCTTTTCTATTCAATGATAGATATATTCATTCCAGAATTCCCATCGAAATGATGTCTACAGTCTGGGGCTTGTTATGTGGGACATCATCGAAAGGAGGTATTCATGTTTAAATAGTGAGCTCCCTTGAGATATCAAGAAGACCTCAAAACCACACTTTCATTGTTTTAGAACCATTTTCACAAACTATGAGGTATCTGGAAAGTTTGCTCGTGAGCAATTCTTGTATGATATTGCACTCAAACGTGTTACTGAAATCGAATCACCTGAATGTCAATCAGAAATTCAAAAGATCATCTCGAGGTTTGGATTCCAGATTCTCCTTTATATTCTAAGAATCCATCTATCAGGTGTACTAACTTTCAACGTATTCTTCGTCCACCAGCTTCTGAAGTTTTGGATTTCCTTGCCCAAACGCAGAAAGTAAGCTTTTCTAAAAGAAGTCGATTTTCTCATTTACTATTATATTGAGTTGGAAAGTATGAAATCTCGCAAATTTCTTTTCACTCCTACTTTCTTTTTTACCATAAAAATAGTTAAAATTTTGGTGGTTTATGTAGAATTCTCAGAAACCCCAAGTATTAAAGTTTGAAAATCATTTGTGGTCAATAGCTGAAAAGGTTTGAAATTGAATTAGGTTCACATGGCATGTATCTCCGTGCCCCATCACAAAAGTTCTTCTTTCTTTCAAAATATACAGCGAGAACTTTGAAATAGCTAGAAGGTATTTTAAATGAGTAACTAGGAATAAATGGGAATTTGCGAAGTTGCATACTTCCCAAGTTGAGTAAGTTTCCTTTTTGGAGATTTAAAACTTCTCAAATATAAGAACCTAGACAAATCGATTCATCTCTTCACTCCCTTTTATGCCCACGGAAGACGAAAACCAAAAAGAACTGATTAAACCAATTGGATTTGATGACAGAAAAGAATGGGTTTTGGTTGGATCCGAAGAAAGGAAATATGAAAAAAGATTCGATGAGGATAGATGGGATATCATCCCTAAAATAATGCAAGGTAAACTCGCAACACTAGATTCTGCTAAAAGAGAGAAGTTCTTCAAAGATGCACCAAATATTGTTTCAAGATTAAAAGAAGAAACTCAGAAATTCCAAGATGCTCGTTATGTGATTGAGGAAATATTGGAGATGGAAGGAAAGAAGGAAAATCTGCCTGAAAAGAATATTTATGAAATATTTGAATTGTTTGTTTTGGGGGATTTTCTACAACAGCTCTGGCAAGAAAACTATGCTTTTGAAACTCTTAAAAGTCACGGGGAGATTTGGATATCAAGTTTTAAAAATTGGGGGTTATGTGCGGATCTGATTGACAGTTTGAAAAACATAAAAAGAGAGAAATACACCACAAATTTCTATTTTCGATGTTTTATTTCTCAATTGACTGGTGAGGGATGGATTCATATAGAAAAGGATAGGTTTGTAAGTGAAGACTTCAAATTATGGAAAGAAATACCAGGACAATGGGTAGACAATCCAAGAGCTGAAATCCGGAGCTATGAAATTGAAAATGAAGACAAAAAACATGAAATGTTTCATTTCTCCCATTACAAACAAATGCTTCTTGAACGGATAATTGAGGCATGTAAAAAACAACAAAAGAGAATGGAAACGATCATAAAGTTACACTTGAAATATCTGATTCCCATAGAAGATTCGGAGAAGAATAATGCTTCATTTCATATTGAATTACATCTCGATGAATCTTCTGAAAATAAAAGATTTTATGGGCCCTATCCCTTCCCCCACTACATATTCCAATTAAGAAATCCTCCTCGTCCAATTTGTCAAAAGAATCATTCAGGGCAATGTCAAATGGATGGGTTTAGAAAGATGAAAGGATCGTCAGATTCACCTAAAGAATTGCACTTTCTAGTATGTGATAAAATCAAGGAAAACGAGGCTTTGTTTCTGAAGAGTTACATGGATTGTATAAGATCTGATAGAGATGGAACTTTTGTTCTCATGGGACACCCATTTCTATTTCTTTGTTGTCAAAATCTCTTAGGTATTCCATTTTTGGCTCTCTTGGATCATCCAAATAATTATGAAAATGGGGAAAGTATTCCTGCATTTGATTTCAAAAAGAAAGTTCATAATATTGATGTTGGAGTATTAAAAGAATACTTTCAAGAGTCAAAGCTCAATGAGAGGGTCTATGCTCTGATCAAGACTGTGGATTGGATTGATTACATCCGCTTGATTGATTATCAAGGGAATCCAAAAACAGAATGGCTTGAGTTTAAGAAAGTGACCGAATTCTGCTTCCTATTCACTGACCTTCCTATTAAAACAGAATGGCTCGATTTGGAGAAAGTGCCGAACTCGGCTTCATATAACCGATTCACTGACCAACAGGAGAAGCTAGACTTAGTAGTTGAAGATAAAGAAGTTACTGAAAAAGAAAGACAAGGAAAAAAACCTTGTTGCTCTGTATCCTAACCGTTGTCTTCCGGACTTCCCAATTCCCTGGGTTTTTACTCTGCTAGTCCAATTCTGGAATTCTATCTCTCTTTATGCCACTTGTTTTTTTCTTCTGCTTCGAATGAATAGAGTATTTATTAAAATAGAGCATTGAAATTTCTACAAAACCGTCCATAAAATGTACATTCTGCCCTCTCTCAGTAATAAATGCGATTGTCAGATTAACACACACAAATAAGAGAAGTCCGATTTTTCACAAAAGGCGAATTGGAATGAAACTTTTATTATTTTCATAAACATTTTCAAATTTATTCTAAAAGATTAAACATGACTATGTTTAATGTGTCCAAACCTGGGCACTACTTAGTTTTAGTTTTTCCACTATTTTCTCTCACTTTTAAACGGATTTCTGTTGCTTTTTCGTTCTGCAGACATTCATTTACATCCATTTACAGTTTTTGAAGATCAAAACGAATGTGTCCTAACAATTAGCATATTGAAGACGGAAGGAGTTGAGGGATAAATGGAGGAGACAGGACGAATGATCAATGAGGGAGATGGAGGGGGAGAAGCCATTGAAATGCAGGAATTGAGGACATTGAAGAGGGAGTTGACGGGATAAGACACTTTTGGATCCTCGTCACCTTGATCGGAGAGGCCGGAGGAAAGCTTCAAGACGATTATCTACAAACCGGGATTGATGATGGCAAGATTGTGGCTATTGCAGTTTACATATCCTATTGGTTCTAGAAAATGCCAATTCGGAGCAAAGTAACCTTGTAGTAGCATTTTTTCCGTACTACCGTAACCTTGTAGTCAGATTTTATTGCCTCCAATACATATCTCATCATCGAATCTCGAAGCTCTAAGGGCTATCGTGGCCATCCAAATTCCATTTTTTTTCAGCGGAAAAGATGACCTAAACAAGCAATATTTGATAAATGACTCGAATGCGACAAAGCCCAAATATTTTGTGTGGCTCAAAACGACCATTTGGCATCGATTTACAGCCAAGAAGAGAATGATTTCGTTCTGGGACTCGGTGAGAAGTCGAATGAATTTTCTCTTGAGACTTGAGATTTCAAGAATTAAAAGTAGTCCTACTTTGGTGACTTTTAGTGAAAGGAATTTCAGGAATACAAATTTCTCTCAATTTCAGTCAAGGCCAACAACGTTTTTGGTGGGGAGGGCACCTTGTGGATCGGACTGAAGGTAGGTCGGAAGTCAGTTTTGTCTTTATGCTATTTCTTTTTTTTTTCATTTGTCTTTCAATTAATAAAGTGTTTATCTAAAACGGAACGTTCTTCATTCTTGAAATATTCACAAAACCGTGGGTGGGTTTTGTGAAAATTTCAAGAATGAAGAACGTTCCGTTTTAGATAAACACTTTATTAATTGAAAGAAAAATGAAAAAAAGAAGAAAAAAAAAGATTTTGATCGGCTAGTTTTTTTGTTGTTGATGAACACAGAAAAAAAGAGGGACACTCCGGTCCGACGAAAATTTTTTCGCTAGCCGATTTTAAATTAAATCTCTCAATACTAACTTTTTCTTTTTTAAATGCGAGCTCACTTACGATTTTCATTTGAATTCAACAACGAATTGAAGGCCCAACCAACAAAACAACTATTCTAAATGAACAAAAATCCTAAACAATAATAAGTCTCGATATCATGTATATCATAGAATCTTTAGAGATTCCATGATATACCATTCCAAACAATATCCCGGCCAGAGTGTCCCTCTTTTTTGTGTGTGTGTTCATCAACAATTCTTCAACATCAACAACAAGCTCCTCACGTCTGACGACCTTTTCCATGTGCTTGTTGCCTTTTCTTTTTCCCGTGATGTAGAGCCCGACTCCTTATTGCTCATATCGAAACGAAAAATTTGTTCATCCAATTCACTTCTTCCGTTCGGAGTTAAAATCGGCTACGACATATAAAATTTATCAAAGCTTACATACTTTCTTTCATAAAACCCAATTCTCTGACTTCCATTTTGTGCTTTCTACTGTTTTATACAGTAGAAAGCACTTTTAATATTCAAAAAAATTTGACAACTAATTTTTTTCGGTCAAAAAATGCGAAATCGGTTGTGGAAATTGGTCTTCCAGCGCTTTCAACGATTCACCGATCTTTTCGTCGATTTAAAGTTGAAGATGCTTCATCTCATCGACTTTTTCGTAAATTCTTTGATTTTTTTTGCAATAGATCAAGAAATTTTTAGTTTTAGTTAAAGGATTTTCAAAGCTAAACCTTGTTTTCAGCTCCCATTTGACACCGCATTGAGTGTTCGGAAACAATTGATGGATCGGATAGACGAGGGAATCTCGACATTGGATGTTTATGGAGAAGAAAGTGTTGAGGAGACGAAAGGCTAGGTCTAAAACCGATTCTAAGCCTAAATGTGCTTATATTATGTCAGTGCTCTGATCAGCACTGATATAATAGGAATTTTGGTGACCAAATATTTGTGTTGGTGTAAATTGGTGACTTGAACCATAAGTAAGACTACTGGAATTTTACCAGCACAACGAACAAGTTGAACAATACTTCAACTATATGATTATCGTTAAATCCGATCAAGACAATTAACCAGGATGATATTTTGAAAACACCCCTTACAAGTAGCCAGTGTTTTTGATAAAAAAGCTTTACGGTCTTACTAACTGAAATTACAACGGCGATGCCAAAAAACCGATTTGCAAGCCGGTATCTTTAAATCACAATGCGCAGTTCTTTTTACGCAATTTATTTAACTGTGTGAACTTCAATAAGTATCTCGATACTCTAAATACTTTAATAAAAGCTTCAAACAAGAAAAAATCAACTTCAGCTTGAACTCACAACCGTTAAACCTTGCCGTTCAATGTCACCCCGCTGGATTTCCTGCCAAAATCTTGATCGGATTTCTTCCAGATCTTCGAGATCGAGGGTGCAAATTGGAAATTTCTTTCAATCAATTTTTTTGTTCAAATTTGCAATTTAAATTTCATTTAACTTACCCTAATGTTTCAGTAATCTGATCAAAGATGCAATGTGGATAACATGGATGTCAAAGTTGAGAAATTCGTTATAGGTTTATCTTCAAAAAAGGTTTGGAAATTTCGCTTGTGTAGTGAATTTTCCCAATATTCTACTACAAAATGCCGCAAAAGGTTTGTTGAAATGAACATTCAAAAGTTTGCTCTGGAAGTAGGCATTTTTTAAAAATCGAATCGAGTCGAGTCGGATGACAAATATACTGTATTTTCTCTAATATTAGGGTGTCCGGAATGAAAATACCCTCCACTTCGATTGATATTTTTTCGGTGTAGCGAATAGCTTCGGGTCTAATTTTTGTTTTGTTTTAAAGTCATATATCTTTTCTAATTCTATGCTTTTATAAAAATTTACTGCCTTATAATTTTGCCTTTTTTTAGAATCGAAGATCAGAAGTACCGAATTCGGGTGTGCTTGCTCTACGACTTCAAACAAGGAAAGAGTGTCCGGGAGAGCCATAGTTCAATCTTTAAAATTTTCTAGAAGCTGTTTATTCAGAAGAAGCTTGTAAAAAATGGTTTCAACGATTTAGAGAGGGAGACGAAACTCTATAGGATCGAGGACGTGGCCACCCCCCTCCAGCGCTCAACGATGACGATCTTCGAGAAGCCATAGAAGATGACCCAACCTTGTCGACTCGGGGACTTGCAACAATGTTTGCTGTAGGCCAATTGCGGACCATTTACATCGTTTGGGTAAAGCGAATCTCGTCCGAAAATGGGTACCCATCAACTTAGTGACGCTAATAAAGCTACTCGAGTGACTAGGGCCGGCATTCTTCTTCGTCAATCAAAAAATCGAGGTTTTTGGGACACTATTGTGACGGCCGATGAAAAATGGATTTACTACGATAACCCATCGCGAAAACAGCAGTGGTTAAGTCCAGGAGAACAGCCAAAAAACAACGCCACAACGTGATCCGGATGGAAAAAAGGCTATGTTATCTGTTTGATGGAATTCCCGTGGTCTTATACACTTTGAGGTTCTACCTTCTCTTCCAACAGTCACCTCAGATCTATATGTGCAACAGCTGGAACGAGTAGGCCAGGCATTTTGAAAAATTTAGATTTTGAAAAAAACTTATCAAAAGTGCTTTAACGTGTCTAAAAATCAATAACGTTGCCTCCGCGGCGAAGTGACTGAAAGATTCTTTTCGGCATACTTTGGATAAGCGATTGAGTCAGCGTGGAGGGAATTTGACCCCATTCTCTAATAATTGACGCTTTCAAAGAGTCGATCGTTGTGTATTGTTGTCCTATTTTGTAAATCTTTCGTACAAGATATCCCCAAATGTTCTCGATGGGGTTACAGTCAGGAGAACATGCGATCCACGGTAACAGGGGGACATTTTGTTGTTGAAGGTAGCTGGTGGTCGAAGCGCTTCGATGAATGGAAGCCCCATCATGCATAAAAACATAAGAATTTCCTTGATTTTGTGTTAGAAATGAACTCAGAGATTGGGATAAAACTTGTTGATACTCGATACTATCCATCCTCATTGAGGTGAAGCAAATCTCAAGGGCCCCATCTGCACAAAAAGCTCCCCAGCACATCAGGGATCCTCCGCCAAAATTGCGCTTAGAAAAATACTTTAGTTCTTTTCGTAAATCTCTCCAGTAATGCAGATAGCCGTCTGGTCCGTCAAGGTACCACTTCTTCTTATCGCTGAAGATGATCTAAAGTTTCATTTTGTTTAGATAATCAGAGTTATAAATCTCACTTTTGTCCAATCTCGATTCATTTCACGTTGAGCGAAGTCTAAACGTGCTGTTTTGTGAATATCCTTTAATTTTGGAGCTGGCATCATCTTCATTCTTTGCAGATTAGGATTTTCTTCCGAACTTCGCAGAATCGTTTGTTTTGAAACTTTGAGCCCACACTCAGCGGCTAACTCCTTCGCTGTCTTTGGCGAATTTGAAGCAGCATTTCATAAACGTCGTCGATCTCTTTCAGATAACTTGGTGGATCTACCCATTTTCTTATTGGGACGTTTGTTGTTCATCCTTCCAAATGCTTTTCGAACTCCTGGCTCAGAACGATTAAGTTTCTCTGCAATTTTGTTGAACGTCCAGCCGGCCTTACGGTAAGCCTCAATTTGTGAGATCTCGAGAGCGGAAATCTTTTTCTTCTTGCCTATTTCCTGTAAAATAGATCATTACGCAAAAGTTCAGTATAGAAAAAGAACCAAAAATATTGAAAAAAATTAATTTTTAAAGATAAAATTCCAAACCGTCTAAACTTTTGGAACACCCGGTTTTCGATAAAGTCGATATTTTTTTATTTTCATCAAAGCCAGTGAGCTAAAAGTTTTTTCTTAAACGTTTTTCGGTATTTTACATTAATTTAGATAAAAATAACAAAAAATTTAGTTGCATTTTTTACGGAAACGCCCATTTTGCGCTACCGTCTAAACTTTTGGAACGCACTGTATAAGACCAACACGCAAGTTGGATATTTATTTAAGTTTGTATTGCACGAATCAAAATTAGGCTCATTAAGGCGGCTGGGGACAACAAAATTTTTCCTGTGACGAATGACTTTTTCACCAACAATTATGCGATTCGATTGCAAGAAGTTTCGTTTTTCGGTTACGGGAATGCCATGGTTGATCCATTAAATGACACGGTTTGTTTTGGTTTGGTCCTCAATGAACAATTTATTACGACTCTTACTCCGGTTAATATTTATTGTTTAGATCTTGTTGTATTCAAATCTTTCGATTTTTGAGATTTATTTTCCAAGACGTCCCGGGTGCACTCTTGATGGGATTCTAACGATGCTCCGAGACTGGTACACTTCAGAGCGTCGAATTGATTACATTAACCTTGGAGCACGTGGCGAACGTCAAAATGTGAGCTCTTTTAACTTTCCTATTTTCCTGAAAATAATTTGGATGCGGTTTTTAAAAGAGCTGCAAGATCGACTTAACTATTCTAGTCTAGATAGCCTAGATAATCATTAAAAGCAATTCAAAGCAATTGGTCATTTTCCCGATTTTCCCGGTAATTGTTTCATTTTTAGTTCTTGCGCAATTTACCTGGATTGCTAGTTGAAAAAATGTTCTACTACAAGGGTTGCTGGGAATCTATCCGCGCTTTGGAAAGAGCGAATGGGGACGTCATTAAGCTTGAAGTTTACATTGGTCATGCTCACGGCTATCTTAGGTATGTTTTAGCATGGTTTTTTTCTAACGTATGAAACGCGTTCAATGAAACTATTTATTACAAAATTGTTTTAGGATCGAAATGATTCGACTAGTGCCCGAAAGCTGACTTATATAGGCGGTATGATGACGCTGGTGGTCATGACGATGATGACGTGGATTATCCCTAGATTATGACGTGGATTAATGCACAGTGGATATTTATTCTCTATTTTGAATTAAAGCTGTATTTTGTTCTGTAAATTTGTGATGTATTTTAAAGCTTAAGTTTCGATGTTGGATGTGTGATGGCTCTCTCTTGGAAAGTACCTAGTACTACTAATGTCCAAATTTGAAACTTTTCTCGCACTGAATAAATCCTTTATGATTTCATTGTTCTTGGTGCTTTCCTTTAAGCCGAACTTGTTCAAGTTTTAAATAAACACTAATGAGTTTATGAAAATCGTACCAGTTTTCTTTCTTTCTAAAAGCTGCTCGGAAATTTCCGTATCGATATTTTGAAAGCAACTAAACCAAGCCGGTCTACATGCCACGCACGATCCATTTCGCCGCCTCAGAATCTCCCCAGTTTCCGTGTTCATTTTGATCCAAAGGAACAAATGGGTTTTTTCTTTCACAAGGCAACCAATAGTTCAACTGTGAACTAACTCTTTCCAAACAATTTGTTCTATTCTCTTTTGCAGCAAAATATAGTAATCTTTATTTTGAGATGTTTCGTTTGTTTATTGAATATTTTCTTACAAGTTTATTTCACATTTACAAAAAATAGGACATTTCATTGAGGCGATTGAGTCCCTTCTTGTGGCTTGAGTCGCTAGAAGCCGTGGGCGCCTAAAAAGAAAACTTAACTAAAAGAAAATTTTCCTTGACTGCAACATAACACTAACACATAACATTCAAGTATTAAATAAAATAAGGTACCTGGCATAACGCAGTAGTTCGAATCGAAAATGGTTCCAATTCCAGGCAATTCAACGTGGCCGACGCCTCCTCCCCCACCGCCGACATGAGGACCGTCTAAAATAAATAATGTTCAGGTAAAGAAAGAAATCAAATACCATCAGGGCCCATAGGTGCCGGAGCCATGTTGTTTTCCACAGCCGGATTGACAACCAAATTGACACGCAAAAATGACCGTTTCGTATCAACGAACTCACCTCTAATCCACCCACGTAAGTAACGACTCGAAGCTGGTAGGTTCCTGGCTGAGGTGCCACCGAAAGCTTAGGGTCGAATGAGATGAATATCTCTTGACCACCTTTAAGAGTGGCGACATTTCCATCTCCAAGCCATTGGATGGTCCAGATGTCAAGATAATCGCTTCCTTGCTGATCATAAAGTCCTTCAATCTAAAACAAAACACATTGAAATAATCAAAGAAATTTAAACTTAGGACTTTTAAAAGATCACCACAAAAAAATTTTTGAATTTGAAATTAACAAAGAAAATTTAAAAGTGCTAAAGATTCAAACCAAAACTTTGTCTGAATTTAGATTTGCTTTAATCGCAAAAAACGAACCCTAATGTTCACAGTGACATTGGGAAGCGCCGTGAGCCAAAAGTTTCTACGGCGTCCACACGGGTATACGAGCGTCTAAATTTAAAATTATTCAAACAAAAAAACATGTAAACTGACGAACCGGCATGTTGTGACTGTCCAGCGGGGCCCAGTCCAGGCTCACAGGAGCGAACTTCCAGTAGAAGGGCGAGGCCATTGTTGCAGCGTTCGTGTCTAAACGAAAATTTAGAATGAAAAACTATTGAAACAAAGAAACAATCCTCAGACCAAACCTACTGTTCACCCGATCTTTCGGTCAAAACGGACCTCCCAGGAGATGATCAACAAAAATTGAAAAAAAACTTACTCAAGACGAGACGATTGCGATGAATGATATATTAGCTAAGAAACGTTCGCTTTTATTTGATGATTAAATGGTAATTTCAAAATGGTAATGTATTTGTCCTTCCTTTTTAAGCAGACGATTCAATGCTAATTTTGAAATGGTTGGTTTTAAACGATATCTTAGAGAATATTAAAAAATAAAAAAGTCAAAATTGAGTGGCATTTCGTGGGCATCGAATCGTCTGCTTTGAGGTAAATGCTTGAAATTTAAGTTTTATAACAGTTTCTGGTTGTAGAAAGAACGTTTAAACTATTTTTTGTTTAAAAACTCTATTGGTTTGTAAAAATTGAGTAAGATTGAGAATTTTTAAGATTCCAAGATTGATTTGAATAGCAAAAGAACTTTATTTAGTCTTTTAAAGAGACAATCATGCTTTAAGGGGTTAAATGGATTCTAAAAGCATGTTGTTTTTAGGTGAGTGGATACTTGACGATGGAGCTCAAGATGGCCAATCAGTTGCTTGTTCCATATAAATGTAGTCATGTTATAGTAAAACCTTGCAAATATATTCTAACATATTAGATAGATTGAGCAACATTGTTGAAATAACAAAAAGATCTCTACTTTAACTTTCTTTTAGAATCGAAGGTCTTCGAGCTTGACGATTATCAGTTGCTGATCAATTACCACTTGGTTTCATCAATTTAAGTTTGCTTCTTACTGGCTTTAATTAAACTTTTTTCGCGATTTCGCGAATGGTGGGGACCATTGGATCCTTGTTTGCGAATGCATTTGACCTTCAATCTGGCAAAATACCGTCTCGGTGATGTGCCTGAAGCAACCGCATCACTGCCATACACGAAAAGGAACATTGCAATGGGAGCCATTGAAGCGGGTTGTTTTGCTGGGTTTGATGTGGTAACTTGCTAATTTTCAGTTCATCAAAGATGGCTTGACGAAATATTGGAGTGTGAGAAGCGAAGATGAACAAATCAGTGATGACAGCTTTTTTGCGGCATTCCGATTGGCTAGCTGCACGAATGAAAGAATTGGGAAAGTGAGTAATGCTTTTGGATTTGGATTTTTACCCTTGAAACACTGAAGTTAAATCCATCTAACAATCAGCAGCTAGATTCAGTAATAGATTTGGCTTCAACTACTGTTATGTAGCAAATTGCTATGAAATGATAGATTTAAGCATTTGAAAAGATGAGATCCAGACTAGCAAATTGAATGAAACTATAAATCACTTTTAACTTTTTCTTTAGCTATTGTGTGCAGTGCAGGATTCAACATTTGGGTGCTCATCCGCTGCTTTCTGTTTGCGATCACCCGCTTTGCTACTTTCAGAGAGATCGTTTAAGTACGTTTTTGAATCTAATGCTTTGACGATTGAAGTTCTTCAAAAATGAATGTGAAGCTTTGAAGAAGATCTATCATGAAAATATTGCCCGATTGTATCGATATACAGAAGAAGGGAAAACAGTGGGAATTGTAATGGAATATGGTCAGAAGGGACCACTCAATGGAGGTTGGGATTGGACTGGTATTGTTATATCTTGGAGCTTAGTGGTCCTTGATCCCACAATTACATATTCAATGAACACTGTTCTCACCTGGGGAATCCAATTATTTGATGCCATTGATCACATGTATCAGAAACACAAATTGGTACATCGAGATATCAAACCAGACAAGTAATATTCAGTGGTATAAATGTCGAAGTTTAATCCATTTATAGCATTTTTGTGACCAATGAATACCAGCTGAAGATTGGTGACTTCGGATTGGTAAAAGTAGTGGGAGATGGAACTGCTACGGGGACGTTTATTGGGACACAACGATATATGAGTCCACCTGAAATGAAGGAGGATAGAGTACAACGGGATGTTTTCGAACGAATAAAGGATGCTGATGTATTGGTTTGTCTTACATTCTTTTCTATCCAATGATAAGATATATTCATTCGAGAATACCCATCGAAATGACGTCTACAGTCTGGGACTTGTTATGTGGGAAATCATCGAAAGGAGGTATTCAGGTTGAAATCATGAGCTCCGTTGAGATATTAATAAGATTCCAAAACATCATTTTTTGTTATAGAACCATTTTCATAAACTATGAGGTATCTGGAATGTTTGATCGCGACCAATTATTGATTGATATAGCACTTAAACGTGTTACTGAAATCGAATCACCTGAATGTCAAGCAGAGATTCTAGACGTCATCTTGAGGTTTGGATTCAAGATTTGCTTCAAGTTTTGAAAATCCAACACTCAGATGTACCAATTTTCAACGTATTCCTCGTCCACCAGCTTCTGAAGTTTTGGATTTCCTTGCTCAAACGCAGAAAGTAAGCTCTTCTAAAAGAAGTTGAATTTCTCGTTTATCATTATTTTGGGTTGGAAAGTATTTCCTTTCACTTATTTTACCATAGTAATTACTAAAATTTTCCTGTTTTTTGTAGAATTCTTACGGCTACCAAGTATTAAAGTTTGAGAATCTTTGTGTTAAAATAGCTGAGAACGGCCGGATTGAGGTTCACTTATGTTGACATGGCATGTATCTCCGTGTTCCATCACGAAAGCTCTTCTTTCTTCCAGAATATATATGGGAAACTCAAAAATAGTTAAGCTTAAGATTTCAGCAAATTTCATGTTTAAAACATTGAGAAAAAGACTTCTTGGTGATGATTTTCACGTCGACCTGGGGATAAACATCTCCAAGATAAGCCTTCTCTGAGCGTAAACTTCCTAAACGCCCACTCTCTGGCATGACTATCTTTGGTTTCTATTCTAACTATTTTAATGGTAAAATAGGTAAATAGGAGTAAAGGGAAATTTCTTGGTTCAAACAACGAGTAAAATACTGCAGAAAAGCGAGTTAATTTGTAGAATGACATTTCATACTTGGGTAATTGAACCAAACATAGCCGGCTGTATGCGAGAGAATGGGCGTTTAGGCAGTTTACGATCAGAGAACACTTATTTTGGAGATATTTGTCCGGAGATATAATAGTCCTAAGAATTCTACATACGTAACTAGGAGTAAAAGGAAATTTGCGAAGTTTCATACTTCCCAAACGAATAGTTTAGTAGGTTCCCTTTTTGTTGAAATTCAATACTTCTCAAATATAATAACCTAGGCAAATCAACTTATCTCTTCACTCCCTTTGATGCCCATAGAAGATGAAAACCAAAAAGAACTGATGAAACCGATTGGATTTGATGATAGAAAAGAATGGGTTATGGTTGACTCTGAAGAAAGAAAATATGAAAAGAGATCCGAGGAATATAGATGGGATATCCTGAATATCAATGAAATAATGCGAGATAAACTCGGAACGCTAAATTCTGCTGAAAGAGACAATTTCTATAAAGAAGCACCAAATATTGTTTCAAGATTAAAAGAAGAAACTCAGACATTCAAAGATGCTCGTTATGTGATTGAGGAAATATTAAGGATAGAAAAAAAGAAGGAAAATCTAAAGGAAAAGGATATTTATGAAATATTTGAATTGTTTGTTCTGGTAGATTTTGAAAGACAAACTTCGGGAGAAAACGAGGCTTTCTCATATCTTAAAAGTCACTCGGAGATTTGGATATCAAGTTTTATCAATTGGAGGTTGTGTGAAAGTCGGATTTACAATTTAAAAGAAATAAAAAGAGAGAAATACACAACAAATTTCTATTTTCGATGTTTTATTTCTCAATTGACTGGTGAGGGATGGATTCATATAGAAAAGGAAAGGTTTGTAAGTGAAGACTTCAAATTATGGAAAGAAATACCAGGACAATGGGTAGACAATTCAAGAACTGAAATCCGGAGCTATGAAATTGAAAATGAAGACAAAAAACATGAATTGCTTCATTTCTCCCATTACAAACAAATGTCTCTTGAACGAATAATTGATGCATTAAAAAAGCGACAAAAAAGAATGGAAACGATCATAAAATTAAACCTGAAATATCTGATTCCAATAGAAGATTCGGAGAAGAATAATGTATCATTTAATATTGGAAGGTCTTATGAGCCCCATCCCTTTCCCCACTACATATTCCAATCAAGAAATCCTCCTCGTCCAATTTGTCAAAATAATCATTTAGGAAAATGTCAAATGGATGGGTTTAGAAAATTGAAAGGATGGTCAGCTTTACCTAAAGAATTGCACATTCCAGTATGTGGTGAAATCACGGGAAATGAGGTTTGGTTACTGGACTATTACCTAAATTGCATAGGGTCTAAGATAGATGGGACTTTTGTTCTCGTGGATAACCCATTTCTATTTCTTTGCTGCCAAAATTTCTTAGATATTCCACTTTTGATTCTCTTGGATCATCCAAACAAGTATGAAAATGGGGAAAGTATTCCTGGATTGGATTTAAAGAAGAAACTTCATAAAGTTGACGTTGGATTGTTAAGGGAATACTTTCAAGAGTCAAATCTCAAAGAGAGGGTCTATGCTTTGATCGAAATTGATAGAGATTTGAAGCCCTACATCCGATTTATTGATTATCAAGGCAATCCAAAAACGGATTGCCTTGAGTTTTGGGGAGTGCCGTATTCGGCTTCCTATAGCGAATTCACTAATCAACAGGAGAAGCTAGACTTAGTAGTTGAAGATAAAGAAGTTACTAACAGAGAAATACAAAGAAAAAATGCTTGTTGCTCTGTATCCTAACCTCAGTCTTCCCGACTTGCCAATTTCCAAATTTTTTATTTTTCTAGTCTAATTTTTGAACTCTATCGGCCTTTATGCCACTTGTCTTTTTCGTTGTTTTCGAATGAATCACGTTTTATTCAAATAGAACATTGAAATGCTCCCAAAAACCTCCATAAAACGTATTTTCGGCCCCCTCTCAGTAATAAATGCAATTTTCTGGTCAAGACCAGAAAACTCTGATCAAAATAAGAGAGAGCTTTTAAACCTGATCTTCACCAAAAGCGGAATTGGAATGAAACTTTTATAATCTTCATAAACATTTTCAAACTTATTCTAAAAGATGAAACATGGTCAATGTGTTCATACTTCATCATTTTTTAGTTTTAGTTTTTCCACTATTTTCTCTCACTTTTAAACGGATTTCTATTTCTTTTTCGTTCTGTGGATATTCATTTACATCTATCATCGAATAAATTTATTATTCTCAGTGATATGTTATTACCAAACACCGAGGAAAACGGAAGTTTGTAAAATTCACAAATGTAAAAAAACAAATCAAAGATGAGAAGAAAAGAATGAGTGCCAATAAATGAACGAAAGTCGTAAATGGAAGGAAACAATAACAGGAGAACCGGTGTATTCATAAAAATGGGGGAAATATCAAAAGAATTGAGTGCTGAGCTGTGTTTTTGGGAGTTGGATGTGAAAATTGGGAAATTTTTCTCCAAAATACTACTTTTCCTTTGCGGTTAAGGTAGCCTCGGTCACGTTTTAGCTCCTTGATATACTTTGTGACCGAATATTGTAAACACCACCACCAACACCTTGGCGCACAGATTTCTTCGTCCTTTCTTGCAACAACGACTCGAGTACGCCAGAAAGAATGTGTTTACAAGAATTGATCACAAATGTACAAGCAATGATGAGAAGAAAAGAATGAGTGCCAATAAATGAACGAAAGTCGTAAATGGAAGTAAACACGGACAGGAGATCCGGTGTATTCATAAAAATGGGGAAATATGAAAATAACTTTTCCTTTGCGGTCACTGTAGCTTTGGTCATGTTTTGGCTCCGTGATAAACTTTGTGATCGAAACTTGTACATTGAAGAGGGAGTTGACGGGGCAAAACACTCACGATCTTCGTCACCTTGCTCGGTGAGGCCGGGGGAAAGCTTCGAGACGATTCCTTGAGGAGCCGCCACATGCTGTCCCATACCAAAGCCTGGGCTTCGTCAACTTTATCAGTGAAACAAAGAAATGTGTGACTTTATTTCTTGATTCGTTCTATTTCTCCGGTTCATTTGCGCACTTGCTGCACAACTCATCCGTATCGCCGACAGTCTGCTTCCCCTCCTCGATTCGATTGCCATCAATTCTCTCTCGTTGCCTCTCATTTCCCACTCCCAATGGCTTCTATCATCCCCTTTTTCTTCCCGACTTCTTTTCCGAATCACAACCATTTCCTCATTCGTGTCGATTGGAATTCCCAATGTGATGCTCTAAAAAAAGAGAAAATTAAGTAAATCTCGGCTTTTAAAACTAGGCTTGAAGCTCCATAATGAACCAAATAAGCTAGGATTTACATTCAACTAAGGATGAGAAACAAAAAAAAAAAGCTTGGATGAGTGAAAATAATAAAAATGAGATCGTCAACCGAGTGTGTTCATGCAGGCGTGGCCCGACACTCACTGAAAGGCCTCGATTTAGAAGAGAAATTGGGAAGAAGTTTGAGGGGAAGGGGAAGAAGATCGAGAGAATGGGAATCGAGATGACAACAATCGAGAAGATAGAGACACAGTTTTGCAATTCATCCAAAATTTCGGATGAATTATCCAATCGCTTCATAAAACTCAGAAACAAATTCACAAAGAACAAAGAAACAAAAAAAACATTAATTTTGGGGTAGACAGGTAAATAATAATACAATATTAATGGCATCGATGGCATGTCTTATATACGTTCGAGGTATTGACGTTGACAATGTAGCACACTTGAAGTCTATGTTTCGATTGGTTGATTGATAGATTACGGCGTAAATTTGTCGCCGAAAGAACAAAACGTCTCACACAGGCTGGCAAAAAAATTTTGAATTTTTTTTTGCTTAGGTTAACTTTTTCTCATAACTTTCCTAATTGTGTTCTTCATTCTAGTCATTATTTCGAGAAGTAAATTAGCGTTGGGAGTTTGCTGACGTTCGAATTCAGCAGGGCGTCATTGTAAATTTAAATGTAAATTTGCCTCTGAGTTTTATTGATTCTGTATTGATTCGATAATTGAACTGGCTTCGATTTTAAGAGAATGAGCTGAAAGGACATCACCCAATCAACTTGAGTTTTTGAGCTGATTGGGTAAATAAGCCGATTGCGCTGAGTGAATGATAAGGAATACTCGATATCAAACCGAATTTGGTAATTGTAGACCAACTATTGGGAGCTTGATTGAATTGAAGGCCTACATGATGACTGACTAAAATTGGGTAACCAAACCAGTTCGGTAACTAAATCAAAGCTTAGTTCGTTAAAAGAACCGATTCGGATTGAATTCGTTGGGTGAACTAGGCCATTGGACCAAATTGTCAAATGAAATCAATAGCTGAACGAAATTTTGAGTTATGAAGTGACTTTGGGGTATTTTATTGAGCCGCAGAAGCCTAGGGTTAGGCAATTGAACCTAATGCCGAAGGAGAAGGTGCGTCAGAGACTTACGCACCACTCCAAGGTACACGGTTGGAGAAAACTGACAAAATAAGGGCTAAAAATGAGTTTCAAAGAGCCAATCTCTTCTCCTCAAAGAAAAACTTGCTAAATCCTTATCCAAAGCTTTATTTTCCTTCAGCACCAACAGTAGATTTACTTGGTTTTTAGGAAATTTTTCGTTTTTTATTTCAGAATGCCATTTTCCCCCGAAGATCCAACTAATTGACCTGAGCTTGCAAATTCTTAACAACGTTATATCGATTTAGTTTTTAAAAAGTCAAGATCTACTTAATTCTATCTTATTTTAGAGGATCACATTGGGAATTCCAATCGACACGAATGAGGAAATGGTTGTGATTCGGAAAAGAAGTCGGGAAGAAAAAGGGGATGATAGAAGCCATTGGGCGTGGGAAATGAGAGGCAACGAGAGAGAATTGATGGCAATCGAATCGAGGAGGGGAAGCAGACTGTCGGCGATACGGATGAGTTGGGCAGCAAGTGCGCAAATGAACCGGAGAAATAGAACGAATCAAGAAATAAAGTCACACATTTCTTTGTTTCACTGATAAAGTTGACGAAGCCCAGGCTTTGGTATGGGACAGCATGTGGCGGCTTCTCAAGGAATCGTCTCGAAGCTTTCCCCCGGCCTCTCCGAGCAAGGTGACGAAGATCGTGAGTGTTTTGTCCCGTCAACTCCCTCTTCAATGTACAAGTTTCGATCACAAACACCATAAAACTTGAGGAATAGCTGCATCGTGATGAAAACGGATTTCAAGATCAAACGTAGAAATTTGATATGGGGAATGAACAAAAGCGAGAGATAAGGCCTTTCTTGTTCAAGACCTCGACTCTTTTCAAACGCAGTCCACTCATATTTTTTGTTGACTCGACCAATCCTATCTTGCAAAATAACTTGAAGAATGACTTCTTCCCATTTCTGGCGCAAGTCCCGGATCCCATTCTCGAAAAACTGACGAGTCTTGGAGGTGAAGTATATGTTGAGTGCTTTTATGAACTGAGCGTGATCATTTTTTGTTTAGAGTTGCTTGAAAGACTATTGTTCATAATAAGGCCAGTGTCTTAGGCTAACAGGAGAACAAGGACAGTTACAGGCCAAATAATCATGACTAACAGATAAGGTCGGACTGATCGGGTCCTGTCCGATTCTCATGTCTAATGTGTACCCTCTAGCTTATTCCCAACAAGAGGAGCCTAGTTTGTTGCGCTTAGTGTAAGCTGTGGTTTGGTCGTTGTAATTGGGATCTTATCATTTGGCTTCATCGACTTTGACACTTGACTTCAAAATGATGTCGAAAGCGCGTTAAAATTGCTCAAAACACGCCAATTCAAAAAGTTCCCTTTTCCATTCCTTTCCAATTCACTTCTGTTTAGTTGCCCACATTTTGTTCTGGAGAATTAGGAAACAACACTAAAATTAGTTATCGGGACAAAGACCTTCAGAAAGACTAGTTCAGGATCACATGTGGCATTTGGTAGGGCGAGTGAATAGAAGCGAGAGATAAGGCCTTGCTTGTTCAAGACCTTGACTCTTTTCAAACGCAGCCCAATAATATGTTTTTGTTGCCTCGACCAATCCAATGGAAATTCAAACTTCATTAGTAAGGGCTTTGAGCTAAAGGCTTAACTCAAGGACTTAAAAGCAAATAAACTCTGCCAAATGATAAGTGTAACTAGATGTAGTGTTTCACAGAGCTCCGTTCAGAGCTGAATCTTCAAGGATTAGCTGTTTAGTCAAGGCACAACGGTTAGCTGTCTAGAAAAATTGCTTCTGAAAAGATAAAACATAAATATTCAGATCATATGACCAGCCAGATAGGGGCATCTACAGGGTGGGTAATAAGTAATGTCGGGATAAGGTCCATAAGATCCACAATATTCAGAAAATTCATCCAGAATTGATTGAATATTAAATGGAACATTGTTCTTCTCCGAATCTTCCATTGGAATCAGATATTTCAAGTGGAATTTTATAATATCTTTTTAATTTTAATTTTATAATATCTTTTTAATGCCTTAATTATTCGTTCAGGAGAGACTTGTTTGTGATGGGAGAAATGAAGCAATTCATGTTTTTTGTCTTCATTTTCAATTTCATAGCTCCAGATTTCAGTTCTCGGATTGTCTACCCATTGCCCAGGAATCCCTTTCCATAATCTGAAGTCTTCACTTACAAACTCATCCTTTTCTATATGAATCCATTCGTCACCAGTCAATTGAGAAATAAAACATCGAAAATAGAAATTCGATGTGTACTTCTCTCTGTTTATTTTTTTTCAAATCGTTAATCGACTCCTCACACCACGTCCAATTGTCAAAACTTGATATCCAAATCTCCTCGTGACTTTGAAGGGTGAGAAAAACCCCGTCTTCTTTGCCGAGCTGTGTTCCAAAATCTCCCAAAACAAACAATTCAAATAATTCATAAATATTCTTTTCATATAGATCCTCCTCCTTTTCTTCTATCCTCAATATTTCCTGAATTACATAACGAGCATCTTTGAATGTCTGAGTTTCTTCTTTGAATCTTGAAACAATATTTGGTGCTTCTTTGAAGAATTTCTCTCTTTCAGCAGAATTTAGTGTTTCGAGTTTAGCTAGCATTGCCTCATTCATGATAATCGTTAGGACCTATAGATTATGACCTATAGGGTGGACTCATATATCGTGGTGTTTCCATAAACGTCCCCGTAGCAGTTCCATCTTCCACTACTTTCACCAATCCGAAGTCACCAATCTTCAGCTGGTATTCATTGGTCACAAAAATGCTATAAATGAATTGAATTTCGACATTTATACCACTGAATATTACTTGTCTGGTTTGATATCTCGATGTACCAATTTGTGTTTCTGATACATGTGATCAATGGCATCAAATAATTGGATTCCCCATGTGAGAACAGTGTTCATTGAATAGCTGATTTTTTGGTTCAAGATTACTAAACTGTAAACTATAACAATATATTTTGAATCTGAACCCCTCTAGCAGTATTCCATTACAATTCCCAACTCCCTTCCATTCTCTTCTGTATATAACATGCTCACTACATTTGCATGATAAACGGCCTTCAATGCTTCACATTCATTCTTGAACATCTCATGATCCTTGTCATTTTTGCACACTATTTTCTTGATCACAGCGGGGCTAAGTAAAGGAAGAATCCATTAATTTCGATATCGTATTTCTTCTAATATGTATGAGTAAAGCTTTAGTCTTACCAATAACCATATTATTCTTCACGATTAAAAGTATTTGTATGCGAGCTTTGAGTTTACATAGTTGAGAGAATTTAAAAATGAAAGCTACCAAAAATTGTGGAGTACTTGATGGGTACCTGAGGACCTCAAAGGTGGGTCCCTTTGTCGTGAATGTGTTAAACGACAATAAAGAACATATTATTTGTTATCATTTCATGTGTATGTATAATACAGCCTCTTTTCTTTTAGACACTGTATTTTGCAATAAAATAACCAACGGTTTGTGTCCGATCCCTTCATACACGTCCCCCATTGCTCCATTCCCAATAAATCATTCTTTAAATCGCTGGTTTGTTGCCAAAAACCGAAAACCGAAATGCGGGAAATATGAAAACATTTAAGTGCTGGGCTGTGTTTTTGGGAATTGGATGTGAAGATTGTGAAACTTTTCTCTAAAATAGTACTTTTCCTCTGCGGCTACTGTAGCTTTGGTTTCGTTTTAGCTCTTTGATCTACTTTGTGGACGAATCTTATGACACCACTTTCCTGGCGCACAGATATCTTCGTTTTCTCTTGCAACTTCCTTCTTTTTCGTTTTCGTCGCTTGCACTTTTATGAATTTCCCCAACTTCGGTTTTTTTTTCTGCGTTTAGTAATAAGATGTCACTGAGAATAATAAATTTATTTGACGATGGATGTAAATGAATATCTACAGAACCAAAAAGAAACAGAAATCCGTTTAAAATTGTGAGAAAATAGTGGTACAACTAAAACTAAGTGGTGGCTAGGTTTGGACACATTAAACATGACCATGTTTAATCTTTCAGAATAAACTCTGGAAATTGAGAAGTCGGGAGGATTAGGGCTAGGATACATAGCAATCAGCACTTTTCTTTTTTTTTCTTTCTTTTTCAGTAACTTCTTTATCTTCAATTACTGATTCTAACCTCCTGTTGGTTAGTGAGTTGGCTATCTAAAGCCGAATTCGGCACTTTCTCAAACTCAAGCCATTCTGTTTTTGGATTTCCTTGATAATCAATCAAGCGGATCCAGGTTGTCCCTGCCCAGCTGATCAAAGCATAGACCCTCTCATTGAGCTTTGCCTCTTCAAAGTATTCTCTTAATACTCCAACGTCAATATGATGAAATTTCTTCTTGAAATCCAATCCAGGAATACTTTCCCCATTTTCATAATTATTTGGATGATCCAAGAGAATCAAAAATGGAATATCTAAAAGATTTTGACAGCAAAGAAATAGAAATGGCGTTTCCGGGCGAAGAGAAGTCGGACCACTCTCAGATCTTATACAATTCATGTAACTGTCCAAAAACAGAACCTCATTCTCCGTGATTTCACCACATACTGGAATGTGCAATTCTTGAGGTAAAGTTGAGTACATTCCTTTCATTTTTCTAAACCCATCCATTTGACATTTCCCTGAATGATTCTTTTGACAATTTGAGCGAGGAGGATTTCTCAATTGGAACATGTAGTGGGGAAAGGGATAGAGTTCATAATCTGGCCAACGATATCTTTTAGATTCAGGAAATTTCTCGAGAATTGATTCAATATTAAATGGAACATTATTCTTCTCCGAATCTTCTATTGGAATCAGAAATTTCAAGTATAGCTTTATGATCGTTTCCATTCTTTTTTGTTGTTCTTCAAATGCCTCAACTATTCGTTCAAGAGACATTTGTTTATAATGGAAAAAATGAAGCAATTCATGTTTTTTGTCTACATTTTGAATTTCATAGCTCCGGATATCAGTTCTTGGATTGTCTACCCATTTTCCTGGTATTCCTTTCCATAATCTTAAGTCTTCACTTACAAACTCATCCTTTCCTATATGAATCCATCCCTCACCAGTCAATTGAGAAATAAAACATCGAAAATAGAAATTTGTTGTGTAGTTCTCTCTTTTTCTTTCTTTCAAACTGTCAATCGAATCGAACAACCCACACCAGCACCAATTTTGAAAACTTGATATCCAAATCTTCTCGTGACTTTTAAGACTTTCAAGAACATTGTTTTCGTCCAGGAGTTGTTCTTCCAAATCGTCCAAAACAAACAATTCAAATATTTCATAAATATCCTTTTCATGTAGATTTTTCTTGCTTTCTCTCCTCAATATTTCCCCAATCACATAACGAGCATCTTTGAATGTCTGAGTTTCTTCTTTTAATCTTGAAACAATATTTGGTGCTTCTTTAAAGAATTTCTCTCTTTCAGCAGAATTTAGTGCTCCGAGTTTATCTAGCATTTTTCTGGTGATTTCAGTATCCGTCGCGTCGAATCTCTTTCTATATTTCCTTTCCTCAGATTCAACCATAACGCCTTTTCTTCTATCATCAAATCCAATTGGTTTCATCAGTTTTGTTTGGTTTTCATCTTCTGTGGGCATACAAGCGAGTGAAGAGATGAATTCATTTGTCTAGGTTATTATATTTGAGAAGTTTTACATTTCAAAAAAAGGAAACTTACTCACTAATTGGCTGGGAAGTATGCCACTTCGCAAATTCCCATTTACTCCTAGTTACTCATTTAAAGTAACCTCTAAAATAACTAAAATCTTTATGGTTAATGTAGAATTCCTAGGACTACCATATCTCCGGACAAACATCTCCAAAATATGTGTTCTCTCTCTAAACGCCCACTCTCTGGCCTACAGCCGGCTATGCTTGATTCAATTACCCAAGTATAACATGTATTTTTACAAACTAACTCGCTTTTCTGCAGTATTTTTCTCGTTGTTTGAACTACGAAGTTTCCCTTTACTCATATTTACCTATTTTACCATTAAAATAGATACCAAAGATAGCTATGGCAGAGAGTGGCCGTTTTGGCCGTTTTCACTCAAAGAACGCTGATTTTGGATACGTTTGTCCGCGGGTTGGCGTAAAAATTATCACCCAGAAGTATTTTTTTAATGGTTTTAAACCTGAAATTTGCTGAAATTTTAAGGCTGACTATTTTAAAGTTTCCGCTGTATATTTTGAGAGAAAGAAGAACTTTCATGATGGAACACGGATTTACATGTCATGTCAACAAAAGTCAACTTCAATCCGGCCGTTCACAGCTATTCTATCTCAAAAGATTCTTAAACTTTAATACTTGGTAGTCTTAAGAATTCTACAAAAAACAGGAAATCTTTAGTTATTATTATGGTAAAATAAGTGAAAGGAAATACTTTCCAACTCAATATCATAGTGCACGAGAAATTCAACTTCTTTTAGCAAAGCTTACTTTCTGCGTTTGAGCAAGGAAATCCAAAACTTCGGAAGCTGTTGGACGATGAATACGTTGAAAGTCAGTACATCTGATAATGAATTCTTACAATATAAAAAAAAATCTTGGATCCGAACCTCGATATGATCTTTTGAATTTTTGATTGACATTCGGGTGATTCGATTTCAGTAACACGTTTGAGGCCGATATCTAATACAAGCGCATCTCTGTTGAATGCCCCTTCTGGGCCATATTTCAAGAAGATTGTTCTAGAGATTCGTTTTTTTCCGTCGGATACGACCCTTCAATACTGAATTTTTAATTTGCGTTACCTATGCATATGTTGGTGGTTTGTTTCATAAAATCTTTCAAATAAATACCTTCTTTCAATGATCTCCCACACGACCAAGCCAAGGCTGTAAACATCGTTTCGATGGGAATCCTGAAGTTTATTTTAAATGATAAAGGTACATAATCAAACTCGAATATCTGGATCCTTGATTTGGTCATAAACATCCCGTATATGATTCTCAATCAACTCGGGTGGACTCATATATCGTTGTGTTCCAGCGAATGTTCCCGTAACAGTTCCATCTCCCACTACTTTTACCACTCCGAAGTCACCAATCTTCAGTTGGTATTCATTGGTCACAAAAATGCTATAAATGGATTGAACTTCGACTTTTGTATTACTTGGCCTTACTTGTCTGGTTTGATATCTCGATGTACCAATTTGTGTTTCTGATACATGTGATCAATGGCATCAAGTAATTGGATCCCCCAGGTGAGAACAGTGTGCATTGAATATGTAATTGTTTGATCAAGGATCACTAAACTCTAAGCCATAACAATACCAGTCCAATTCCAACCTTCCTTGAGTGGTCCCTTCTGACAATATTCCATTACAATACCCACTGTTTTCCCTTCTTCTTTATATCGATACAATCGGACCACATTTACATGATAGATCTTCTTCAAAGCTTCACATTCATTTTTGAAGATCTCCAATTGTGCTTCATTGCCACAAAACATATATTTGATCAGAGCTGGGCTAAACAAAGAAGCTTATGGGACAATGCAACCTCTACAAAACCAGATTTTGAACATAGCGGTGGATAGATCAAAAATAACCAACGGTTCGTGTCCAATCAATTCATACACTTGTCCCATTGCTCCACTCCCAATATAACGTTCAACAAATGTTGTTGTCGTTTCTCTGGATGTTGTCATTTCTCACAGATCAAGCTTTGACCTAAAGCACTAATAATATAAAATATACCAGAAGAGATGAAATGAAAATTGGAAAAGCAGCTGGAAGGTGAGGGGAAAAATCTTGCAAGAAAAGGATCTCTTATCTCTTTCTTCTCTCCACTCTATTCCCATATCGATTGGTTCTGGGTTTTGGGGAAAGGAGAGGGATGTGATAACAATAAACTGAATCTCATTAGTTCGTTCAATGAAAGTAAAAAGCCTAACATTTGCCTAGCAGTTGTCAACAGGCTTTGGCATTTGCTTTTGCAAGAAAAGCATGTCTTATCTCTTTCTTCTCTCCACTCTATTCCCATAGTGATTGATTCTGGGTTTTGGGAAAAGGAGAGGGATATGATAGCAGAAAACTGAATTTTATCAGTTCAATAAATACTTTTATTTTTCTTAAATTTGCCTTCAGTCCCAGAAGGCTTTAAGAATTGTTCTAAAGAATTTAAGAAATGTGCTGAAGAATTGTGCTAACAATAAACCTAACCTAGCCAACTGCACAAAATTTGATTCTATAGACGAACAAGAAAAAGTTTAAGAACATTAAAGTTTTTATGAAGAGTCACAAAATGTAATTTTGTGCATTGGGTTCACTGACTCAACAACTGTATTTGATTTTGCGTCGAAGTACTGTAGTTTGTGGTTTAAAAAGGGGGAAATATGGTTGAAATTTCATTGTGGTTTAATTGTAGCAGGTTTTTCGTGATTAGTGAAGTTAGTGACCCACCCATCCCACCCGGGTTTGTTCTTTTCAGTTAGTCGGCTGGTCGAGGAATGGAAGCCCGTGCTCAACGCTTTCCCTGAAGCTCTTCGTCACTTTCAACTGGAGCAAACGATTGCCGACATCTCAGAAAGCGAACTGGTCGACTTCACGATCAAGGTCCACAGCTGAGGTTGCAAGAAGAACATTTCACGGAACGATTCGACAATTTCTCTATACAGTTAAGAGTTGTGCCTAGACTAAACAGCCAATCCTTGAAGGTTCAGCGCTGAACTGAGCTCTTTGAAACACTACCTGTATTCACTCTTATCATTTGGCAAAGTCTTTAAGTTCAGTTTTTAAGTCGAAGGTTTTTCTCCTCGACTTCTTTCCCGAATCACAACCATTCGTGTCGATTGGAATTCCCAATGTGATCCTCTAAAAAAGATAGAATTGGTAGACCTTGACTTTTTAAAAACTAAATCGGTACAACGATGTTAAGAATTTGCAAGCTCGGCGCAATTAGTTGGATTTTCGGGGGAAAATGGCATTCTGAAATAAAAAACGGAAAAATTTGGAAAAACCAAGTAAATCTACTGTTTGTGCTGAAGAAAAATAAAGCTTTGGATAAGGATTAGGCAAGTTTTCCTTTGAGGAGAAAGAGATTGGCTCTCTGAGACTGATTTTCAGCCCTTATTTTGTGAGTTTTCTCCAACCGTCTACCTTGGAGTGGTGCGTAAGCCTCTGGCGCATCTTCTCCCTCGGCATTTGGTTCAGTTGCTTAACCCTAGGCCTTTCTTGCCGCTGTCATTCTGCGCCTCAATAAAATACCCAAAATTCACTTCAAAAACTCCAAATTTTGTTCAACTATTTATGTCATTTGACAGTTTGATCCAATTGCCGAATTTACCCAACGAGTTCAATCCGGATCCACATGTGAGAAGTTTTCAGGTGATGATTTTCACGCCGACCTGCGGACAAACATCTTCTGAAACATTACAAAAACATTACATAAGGAAGAAAGCCTTCTGTTTCCTACTTATCTTCTAGCAAAAGCCTCCGAGAAATCTTTTAATCTTTTAGAATAAGTTTGAAAATGTGTATGAAAATTACAAAAGTTTCATTCCAATTTGCCTTTTGGTGAAAATCTGATTTCTCATATTTGTGTGTGTTGATCTGTAAATTGCATTTATTACTGAGAGGGGGCACCAAGAACGTTTTATGGTGAGTTTTGGGAACATTTCAATGTTCTATTTGAATAAATCCTTGATTAATTCGAAGAAAAAGAAAAAAAAACAAGAGAGACAACAAGAAAACAAGACAGATAGAGTTCAAAAACTAGCAGAATAAAAACTCCGGAAATTGGGAAGTCGGGAAGACTAGGTGGAAGTGACAGAGCAACCAGCATTTTTTCTTTGTCTTTCTTTTCCGTAACCTATTTATCTTCAAATACTGAATTTAGCCTCCTGTTGGTCAGTGAATAGGAAGCCGAATTCGGCCACATTCACAAACACAAGCCATTCTGTTTTTGGACTCCCTTGAAAATCAATCTAGCGGATGTAATCAATCAATCCTTTACCCTTGATCAAAGCATAGACCCTCTCGTTGAGCTTTGACTCTTGAAAGTATTCTCTTAATACTCGAACATCAATATGATGAAATTTCTTCTTGAAATCCAATCCAGGAATACTTTCCCCATTTTCATAATTATTTGGATGATCCAAGAGAATCAAAAATGGAATATCTAAGAGATTTTGACAGCAAAGAAATAGAAGTGGGGGTTTCATGAAACAAAAAGTTAGAACTGTATTAGATCTTATACAATTCATGTAACTTTCAAGAACGCGAACCTCATTTTCCCCATTTTCCTCATTTTATTCGGGTCATGAAGAGAAGTAAAAATGGAATATTAAAGAGATTTTGACAGCAAAGAAACAGAAATGGGTGTCTCATGAAAGGGAAAGTCAGACCTTCTTTCAATCCTATACAATCCATGTAGCTATCTAGAACCAAAGCCTCATTTGGCCTGATTTCACCACATACTGGAATGTGCTATTCTTTCAGGTCAGGTTTAAAAGATGTTGACTCAGTTTCTGACTGATCCGGATCTGCATCTGGTCCTAGGGCTCGGTTGAAAATCCGGGCAGCGATTTGTCAATACTGTTACATAAAACTACATTAAACGTTACAGAAGGATCTCTGTTGTTTCCCAGAGGTATTCCGTAGCAGTAAAATTTGGGGGAAACATGCGGGTGAAAAGAGAAATTGAGGGGATCGACATGGAACTTGTCTTGACCTTGAGAATACCTTAAAATTTTAAAATCGGGTAACTAAACCGTTTAGCCACCGAACCCATGTACTTTGTGCTCAACCCATGTAAACGCACGCCTTCTCGGGAACTGGTTTCTTTGTTTTCCCGTTTTTCCCATAGAAACAAATCTCTTCTCCAAGAAAAAATGAAGAATTCAGTGGGATGTGTTTAGAGATTTTGAGTATAAAGTACACATGATCAAGAATGCTCCAAAATAAACCAAAAAAGCTAGGATTTACATTCAACTAAGGATGAGAAACGAAAAAAAAGCTGGGGTGAGTGAAAATGATAAAAATGAGATCGTCAACCGAGTGTGTTCATGTAGGCGTGGCCCGACACTCACTGAAAGGCCTCGATTTAGAAGAGAAATTGGGAAGAAGATTGAGGGGAGTGGGAAGAAGGTCGAAAGAATGGGAATCGAGAAAAGAGTATCATAGAAAAGATAAAGACGCATTTTTGCAATGCATCTAAAATTTCCAAAAAAGAAATTGGATCTGACACGCTTTTCAGCGCCCGATAGGTAGCACACTGTTCCACATACCGTATTCTCTCTGATAGTGGTGCACCCCAGCGAGCCGAGTTGGTGAATATTTTACGATTTCCAAACTTTTGCAGAAGCTCAACACTCAAATCCCCCACTAGATCTCATGGTCAGCTACATTCTCCGCCCCCACATCGATAGGTTCTGATAAGCGCCTTTTGAGCTCTCAAGCAATTTAGGCAACGCTCAGGGTGCACTACTATTGTACTGAATTGTTGTATTGTATTGTTGTATTTTTTTATTGTACTGAAAGGACAAAAGGTCTCACACATGGCAGCTTCAGAGCTGAATCTTCGAGGATTAGCTGTTTAGTCTAGGCACAACCATTAGCTGTATAGAAAAATTGCTTCTGAAAAGATAAAATTTAAATGTTTCGATTATATGACCCGCCAGATAAAGACATCAACAGGGTGGCTAATAAGTAATGACACATGCCTGGGCGTGTGTTACTTCTCGAGGTAAGTTACAAATCTCATGAGCAACCTGCGAAAAAGTTGCTAAGACGAATAACTGTGGAAATTTAATTTCAGTTCTTTGTGCTTTTCAAAAAGGCACTCTGCCCGAGGTCAATTCTAGGCTTCTCATAAACGTGGAATTTTTGTTTTTTCAGTTTACTTTTTAAATTTTGCTCCAAAATGTTGTCCTAAATGTTTTCTTTCTGAAATTATTTGGAATTTGGCTCGAAGTAACGCTTTTAAAAAACTGTAATGTTCATTCTGGCTCTCATTTTTCTTTTCTTAAAAAAAGCAAAGAACAGGTGTCCAAAAGCCAACCAAACATGATCAAACATGACTAAGAGAGACATTTTAGGCCTGTATGTTTTTAGCCGTCTATCTATCAGTTTGAATCAAACCATAGTATAGTTAGGATAAGCTAAGTTCAAAAATTTAACCCTGACGCTCATTTTAAACATTCAAAACGGGCCTGGAGCACGGTCTCCCGTTTCTCAGCCAGCAGCATAACCAAAAAAATATATAATAAAGCTGTAAATCAACATCTCAATGACTCTACTAACGTAATAACCTGCTGCAATTAAATCAGAATGAATTTTCAACCTAATTTCCCCCCCCTTTTAAACCACAAACTACAGTACTTCGACGTTGTTCGACGTCAAAGACAGTGGTTGAGTCAGGAAAACAAATGAAAAAAATATATTTTGTGACTCTCTGAAAAAAGTTTAACTCCGTGAAACTTTTTTCTTCTTTGTCTACAGAATTATATTTTGTGCGGTTGGCTGGGTAAGATTTATTGCTACCAGAATTTTCAAATTTTTTTAAGAAATTCTTGGACTAAAGTCAAATTTAAGAAAAATCAAAATCTTGAATGAAACAATAGGATTCAGTTTATTGTTATCATATCCCTCTCCTTTTCCCAAAACCCAAAATCAATCAATATGGGAATAGAGTGGAGAGAAGAAAAAATAGGGCATCCCTTTATTGCAAAGGTTTTTGCTCTCCTCTTCCAGCTGCTTTCTTTTTTTCTTTTCATTTACTTTTTCATATCGACTTTCATTCAGTAGATGTTTAGGTTAAAGCCTTATCTGTGAGAAATGACAACATCTGATCAATTGGAATTGGGAGAGTGTATTGGGCAAGGAGCATATGGAGAAGTGTATGAATTGATTCGACACGAACCGTTGGTTATTTTGGATCTATTCACTGCTATTTTCAACATTAAGTGTTTTATAGAGGTTGCATTGTACCATAAGATTCTTTGTTTAGCCCAGCTGTGATCAAATATATGCTTTGTGGAAATGCTCAAGGACTGAAGATCTTCAAAAATGAATGTGAAGCTTTGAAGAAGATTTATCATGAAAATATTGTCCGATTGTATCGATATACAGAAGAAGGGAAAAGAGTGGGAATTGTAATGGAATATTGTCAGAAGGGACCACTCAAGGGAGGTTGGGATTGAATTGGTATTATTTCATCTTAGAGTTTAGTGATCTTTGATCCAACAATCACATATTCAATGAACACTGTTCTCACCTGGGGAATCCAATTATTTGATGCCGTTGATCACATGTATCTGAAACACAAATTGGTACATCGAGATATCAAACCAGACAAGTAATATTCAGTGGTATAAATGTCGAATTTCAATTCATTTATAGCATTTTTGTCACCAATGAATACCAGCTGAAGATTGGTGACTTCGGACTGGTAAAAGTTGTGGGAGATGGAACTGTTACGGGGACGTTTATTGGAACACAACGATATATGAGTCCACCTGAAAGGAAAGAGGATGGGGTACAACGGGATGTTTATGAACAAATAAAGGAGGCTGATGCATCGGTTTGTTTTAACTTCTTTTCTACCCCATGATAACATATATTCATTCCAGGATTCCCATCGAAATGACGTCTACAGTCTCGGACTTGTTATGTGGGAAATCATCGAAAGAAGGTATTCATGTTTAAATAGTGAGCTGCTTGGAGATAATAATAAGATTTCAAAACAACATACTTATTGTTTCAGAACCATTTTTACAAACTATGAGGTATCTGGAGTGTTTGATCGTGATCAATTATTGCTTGATATTGCACTCAAACGTGTTACTGAAATCCAATCAGCTGTCTGAAAATGTCACTCAGAAATTCGAAAAATTATATTGAGGTTTGGATTTAAGATTTTCTTTTATATTCAAGAATCCAACGATCAGATGTACTAATTTTCAACGTATTCATCGTCCACCAGCTTCTGAAGTTGTGGATTTCCTTAGAACATATAAAGTAAGCTTTTCTCGAAGAAGTTGCTTTGCTGGTTTGCTATGATAGTGGGTTGCAAAATATGAAATCTCGCAGATTGAAGTTGACTTAAGTTCACAAGGTATGTAAATCCGTGTTCCGTCACTAAAGTTCTTCTTTCTTTCAATAAATTGCGACGGCACACAGCGATAGATCGGTGGCGATGAAAATATCCGAAAATATGAAAATAAAAATAAATTTGCGAAGTTTCATACTTCCGAACCGAATAGTTTAATAAGTTTCGTTTTTGTTGAAATTCAAAACTCCTCAAATTTAATAACCTAGGCAAATCCATTCATCTCTTCACTCCCTTTTATGCCCACAGAAGATGAAAACCAAAAAGAACTGATGAAACCAATTGGATTTGATGATAGAACAGAATGGGTTATGGTTGAATGTGAGGAAAGAAAATATAAAAAGAGATTCAAGGAGGATAGATGGGGTAGGAGAATGCGGGATAAACTCCGAACATTAAATTCTGCTAAAAGAGAGCAATTCTACAAAGAAGCACCAAATATTGTTTCAAGATTAAAAGAAGAAACTCAGACATTCAAAGATGCTCGTTATGTGATTGGGGAAATATTGGAGATAGAAGTAAAGATGGAGAATCTACGTCAAAAGAATATTTCTGAATTATTTGAATTGTTTGTTTTGGAAGATTTTCGAAGACAGCTCTGGAGAGAAAACGACGCTTTTGAAGTTCTTAAAAGTCACGAGGAGATTTGGATGTCAAGTTTTGAAAATTGGCGGCGATGTGAGTATTGGATGAACAGTTTGAAAGAAAGAAAAAGAGAGAAATACACAACAAGTTTCTATTTTCGATGTTTTATTTCTCAATTGACTGGTGAGAGATGGATTCATTTATATTTGGATGGGTTTGTAAATGAAGACTTAAGATTATGGAAACGAATACCAGGACAATGGGTAGACAATCCAAGAGCCGAAATCCGGAGCTATGAAATTGAACACGAAGACAAAAAACATGAAATGTTTCATTTCTCCCATTACAAACAAATCACTCCTGGACGAATAATTAAGGCATTCAAAAAACAACAAAAAGGAATGGAAACGATCATAAAAGTACACTTAAAATATCTGATTCCAATAGAGGATTCGGAGAAAAATAATGTTCCATTTAATATTGAATCAATTCTGGATGACTCTTCTGAAGATAAGAGATTTTATGGGCCCCATCCCTTCCCCCACTACCTATTCCAATTAAGAAATCCTCCTCGTCCAATTTGTCAAAAGAATCATTCAAAGAAATGTCAAATGGATGAGTTTAAAAAAATGGGAAAATGGGCAGATTTACCCCAGGAATTGCACATTCCAGTATGTGGTGAAATCACGGAAAATGAGATTTCGGTTTTGGAAAGCTACATAGATTGTATAAGATCTGATAGAGATGTCACCTTTGTTCTTATGGAACGTCCATTTCTATTTCTTTGCTGTCAAAATCTCTTAGATATTCCATTTTTGATTCTCTTGGATCATCCAAATAATTATGAAAATGGGGAAAGTATTCCTGGATTGGATCTCAAGGAGAAACTTCATCATATTGAGGCTGGGGTATTAAGAGAATACTTTGAAGGGTCAAAGCACAAAGAGAGGGTCTATGCTTTGATCAAGGATGATGGATGGATCTACATCCGCTTGATTGATATTCAAGGGAATCCAAAAACAAAATGGCTTGAGTTTGAGAGTGTGGCCGAATTCGGCTTCCTATGGCCAATTCGATAACCAACAAGAGGTTAGAATCAGTAGTTGAATATAAAGAAGTCATTAAAATAGAGAGAAAAATGCTTGTTACTTTGTATTCTAGCCCTAGTCTTCCTGACTTCACAACTTGTAGACTTTTTATTTTACTAGTGAAATTTTTGAACTCTATGTATCTTTAGGCTATTTGATTTCTTTCATTTTTTTGCAAATCAATAAAATTTTTATCCAAATGGATGGTTCTTCATTCTTGAAATGTTCACAAAACCCAGCATAAAAGGTACTTTCTGCCCCTTCTCAGTAATAAATGCAATTTTCAGATCAACACACACAAATAAGAGAAGGTTTTTAAACCAGATTTTCACCAAAAGGGGAATTAGAATGGAACTTTTATAATCTTCATAAACAGTTTCAAACTTATTCTAAAAGATGAAACATGGTCAATGTACTCAAACCTAGTTATTAGTTAGTTTTAGTTTTGCCACTATTTTCCCTCACTTTTAAACGGATTTCTGTTTCTTTTTCGTTCTGCAGATATTCATTTAAATCCATAGTCAAATAAATTTATAATTCTCATTGATATGTTATTACTAAACGACATTGAAGGATATTGAAGAGGGAGTTGACGGGACAAGACACTCACGATCCTCGTGACCTTGATCGGAGAGGCCGGAGGAAAGCTTCGAAACGATTACCTGCAAACGAGAATCGTTGATGGCAAAATGGTGGCGTTTTGGCAATTTTGTATACCCCATTCGCTTCTGAAAGGTGACCAATTCCGAGAACTACCGTAACCTTGTAGTCAGCACCAGCAATGAAACTATTCCGTTTGACGACCATGAAAGCGACCACACTGAGCACAAGGCAAATCGGGGAGAGCTGAAAAAGGAGAATGGATAGTTGGATTCTTTGAGAATATTTATGATCTGCCATATGCTAACTTTTAGACGTGACTATCCGTTACCGCGTTTTCGCATCCGCTTTATTGGGACAAATAATGATAGTCAGGTCTCAAAGATCACGGGGAAATCTTCAGGTTACAGATTTAACGACGTCCAAAGGAAAATGCTGGTTGTTTTTTTGCTTTCAAGAGTCTGTCGGGATCGATTGTCAAAATGAATGAGGAATAATTTTTTTTTTTAAACTCGCCGAAAGTAAAGTGTTTAGCTTAAAGCTTAAATAATCATGGTCTATTCTCACTGAAAATTTTTTCCGAGAAAATTCATTTATTTTGTGTTGATTTGGTAGATTTATTGCTAGAAATGTAGTATCTCAAAATCTTTGTTTTACTTTAAAGTTTTCTGTTTTCAATGTATATTTGCTTGATTTTCAGAAAGATTTTCTATAAAATAAGTTTTTATTCTAAAGAAAGCTGTACAAAATGTGCAAAATCACAATAAAAAAATGGCACACTAAAAATGGGATATTTAGGTTTATAGCTTCCAAATTTTTTAGGACTTTTTAAAAACTTTTTGCTTTTTGTCATTGTAGCTGAGTTTTAGTCGACCTCTTCGATTGTGGGTCCTTGTCCTGATTGACCAGCACCTCCATGTGGGCCTCCTGATCCTCCACTAGGCATTCCACCAGCACCACCGGCTCCCTGAAAAGTTAATGATTAGATTGTTATTATTCTTTTTTTTAGTAAATTTATAGGCATTAGTAAATACAGGGTGACCAGAAATAACGTTGCGGCCTAATTTAGCCTATTTTTTAAAAATCCAAAAAAGATTTTGTAACAGAAACAATTTTTTATTAACAACAGATATAAAGAGAGTATAAAATCTACTTTTCTTCAAAGTGGCCACCTTTGGCTCCGATGCAGAACCTCAAACGCTTGATGAAGTTTTCGGCGATGGGCCGCAGCTCGGCCGGAGTGATTCGATCCCATTCCCTGGTCAACGATCGCTTAAGAGTCTCCAAACTTTTGTGGGGTTTTGCACAAGCCCTTGCCTCCAAAATTGACCAAACACTGTAGTCCAACGGATTGAGATCACACGAATACGGAGGCCATTCCTGGGCCGAGATGAAATCCGGAAAGTTTGTCCTACACCAGTCCTGTGTGGATTTGGCTCGATGAGAAGGAGCGGAGCCTTGTTGGAAGGTCCAAAATCCGTTACCAAAGTGCTGTTGAGCCCATGGAAGCAAAACATCTTCAAGAATCTTTTTTTGGTACACATCCTTATTGATTTTTATTCCAGAATCGATGAAAATGAGAGGAGTTTTGCCGGTTGCGCAGATTCCGGCCCATACCATGACCTATTTCGGATTTTGTCGGTGTTGAACAATCGCAGAGCTGCCTGGAGGGGACGTTGACCAAATACGATCCTTTTGGTGGCTGTAGCTTTGCTCCACCGAGAAGAGCTTCTCGTCAGAAAACAGGATTCGCTCCCAGTGTGGAGTTGCGGCCCGCTTGAGAAGCTCTCGACATCTTTCGAGTCGAACTCGTTTGTTGTTGTCGTCGAGTTGTTGCCCTGGCTTGAGCTTGTAAGGGTGAAGATTGAGCTCATTTTTTGCCATAAGTCGAACCGATTCGCGAGCGATCCCCGTCTGTCGAGCGATCTTTCTCATTGAGACCTGTGGATTCCGGGCCACGCGCTTCTGAATCACTTTGCGATTTCTGGAGGTGTTGACAGTTCTTTTTCTGCCTCTTCCTGGACGATCTCCATCGTTGCCAAGCTCCTTGTATCGCTTAATCGCTTTTGAGACGAGCTGATGAGAAACACGTAGCAATCGCGCGATCGCACTCACGCATTGACCTTGACGATGAAGCTCCAGAATCGCAGATCCCTTGTTTGTCATCCTATAAAAAATAAATAGACTTGAAACAAAGTAAAACAACAAAGAAACTAATAAAAACAATCACAGAGAATAGGTTAAAAATAAATCTGTCTCCCAAAATTGAAACTATGAGGATTTTAGGCTGCCGAAAATCCGCAACGTTATTTCTGGTCACCCTGTATTGGGTTGGGGACTATGACTCAGCGGCTAGTTTCCCAACACTCTCTTAAATTGTAAGCAACAGATAGGGTATACGAAATTGCCAATTCCCTCTTCAATGTCCTCAATTCCTGCATTTCAATGGGCTTCTCCCCCTCCATCTCCATCATTGATCGTTCGTCCTGTCTCCTCCATTCATCCCTCAACTCCTCCCGTCTTCAATTTGCTGATTGCTAGGACACATTCGTTTTGATCTTCAAAAACTGCCCCGCTTTGGGTTCCAGTCATCCCTCAACTCCTTTTATGGTGGATTTTGTGAACATTCCAAGAATAAAGAACGTTCTGTTTTAGATCAACACTTTTTGCATTTGCAAAAAAATAAAAAAAAAACCAATAGCACCAAGACACATAAAGTTCCAAACTTCCACTAGTAAGGTCTGGAAGACCAGGGCTAGGATGCAGAGGATGCAATAAGCAGTTCTATTTTATTTCTCTTTCTTTTTTAGTAACTTCTTTATTAACTCACTGATCCTAGCCTCTTGTTCGTTAGTAAATTGGCTATAGGAAGCCGAATTCGGCACTTTCTCCAAATCAAGCCATTCTGTTCTTGGGTTGCCTTGATAATCAATCAAGCGGATGTAGGTTGTCCCAAAATCACTCTTGATCAAAGCATAAACCCTCTCATTGAGCTTTGACTCTTGAAAGTATTCTCTTAATACTCCAACATCAATATTATGAGGTTTCTTCTTGAGATCCAATCCAGGAATACTTTCCCTATCTTCATAATTATTTGGATGATCCAAGAGAATCAAAAATGGAATATCTAAGAGATTTTGACAGCAAAGCAATAGAAATGGATGATACACGAAACGAAAAGTAAGATCTCCTTCAGATCTTATACAATTCATGTAACTGTCCAGAAATAAAACCTCATTCTTCGGGATTTCACCACATACTGAAATGTGAAATCCCTTCTAAACCCATCCATTTGACATTTCCCTGAATGATTCTTTTTTCAATCAACTAATCACTAACCCATTGTCATTTTACTTTTGGGTAGTCGAACTCCAGTGAGTAGAGAATTGGACGTGGCTCTGAGGGTCTCCAATTCTTCATATCAGCGACTTTTTCCCACGGACACTTGCAAAATGAAAACGGATTTACTTTGGGAAACTAGCGTAACCTATCGTACTCTACCAGCCACTGCTGTAATCTTGTCTTTTATCTATCCAATCCATCTACTTTTATTTTGTTTTTCTGAAGGATATCGAAAGATACAAAAAGTGAATCGATTCGATAACAATAAGAAACAAGATTAGAGTTGTTTTCAAGAGTTGACACTTTTTAGAAACCGTATTATCTGAGAGGAACACACTAGTCGATTACGGTAGAAACAATGACCATCTCTCAATTTTACTGAAGTGAACGTGGCGATGAACTCGGGAGCTGTTGCTTTGTAGCTAAAATTTTAAAAATTTTGTAAATTCTGATTTGATTCAGTATCCTAAAAGTAGATTTTAAAAGTTCTACATAAAAAAGGCAAAAACTTGCAGCGAACATAATCTACCGGCACGATGAACTCAAGCTTTTTCTCGGCGTTTCCTAGGATTCTTAAAGAAAAAGTCGTGAGCACTCTATGAAAGCCAGAATTGTAAAAATTCAACAGCTATTGTGAGAGAATTTTCGCATGTCGATAACGTTTTTTGTTTCGAGAATTGAAACTTTAAAAAGCGAACTCAAGAAACGGTAAATATCGGAGAACATGAGATCGTCATAAATTTTCCCGGGAATCATCTTCTCAAACTTTAGTTTCACCTTGACCTAATTCCGAAGATCAAACTCATTCAAATCTGTCTAAACCGATCGTTAAATGGGTTAGATCATCTTTTATTCATTTTTACTTAAATTGCTATGAAACACAACAATCTTTGATCAGGTAAGCCATCAGGGTTTACCTGATCTGTCCAGGACTATTAGGTTGACAATAATCAGGGCTTCATAGTTCTTTAATTTTATAAAGTATACGGAAAGTCACCGTAAATGATGCATTAAAGCGACCGGTTACTTTATTTTTTTTAATACCCTCTTGGGGGTCGCTCTAATACAGCATTTACAGTAGGTTGTTATACATTTTTTAAATGCTTGAATCAAGCTCTAAAATATTGATCACACATGATTTTGATGGCTTTTAGCTTTAGAGTTTCCAAGTGGTTTGAAGAGGTAACGAGGAGGGCACAGGAGTCAGCTAAAACGATTACTCTTTGAGCGATAGTTGATCAAAAAACTCGTCTCACGCCCCCAAAAATAGCACTAAAGCAAACCGAAAAGGTCTCCTTCGTAAATCGTTAAACAAAGACGGTTTCAGAAAGACTAATTCAGGATCACATGTGGCATTTGGTATGGCGAGTGAATCAGAGCGAGAGATAAGACCTTCCTTGTTCAAGACCCTCACTCTTTTCAAACGCAGCCAAATAATATTTTTTGTTGACTCGACCAATCTTATCTTGCAATATAACTTGCAAGTTTCGACTTTGACTTTTTGTTCATTTTGATTATTTAACAACGGCTCTTCGATATGTCTTCATTAATAAGGGCTTCGACTTAAAAGCGTGACTCAAGGACTTAAATGCAAATACTCTAATAGTCGTGCGCACAAAACCCACCATCTTTCTGCTCCTTGTCAGTAATGAATGCAATTCCCAGATGGACACGCGCAAATAAGAGAAATCAGATTTTCACCAAAAGGGGAATTGGAATAAAACCTTTATAATTTTCATAAACACGTCCAAGTTTATTCTAGAAGATTAAACATGACCATGTTTAATGTGTCCAAACCTAGTCACTACTTAGTTTTAGTTTTTCCACTATTTTCTCTCAATTTTGAACGGATTTCTGTTTCTTTTTTTGCGTTCTGCAGATATTCATTTACCGAAAAGAAAATACGAAAAATTGAGAAACTTTTGTTCAAGATTGTACTATTTCTTTACGGTTGCCGTAGCTTAGGGTCGCGTTTTGCTGATATGCTTCGTGATCAAATCTTACAAACACGACCTTTCTGGTGCACCGATTTCTTCGTTTTTCTTGCAACAGCACGCCAGAAAGGATGTGTTTACAAGATTTGATCCCAAAGTACACAGTGAAAAAGTACCATCAGAGCGGGGCAGTTTTCGATATAAAGCTCGGTTATGGAAACTTAATTTATTGTTTTGGTTTTGGCCATAGTTTTGGAAGTAAATTTGTTGAGCTGGCCTAGTCCAAAAGAGCCAAAGGTTTAATTGCATGAGTACTCGAGATGGTGAGAAGCCTGGTTCTACTAAATCATTGAATACTTTAGTAATTGAACAATTCCTAGACTACGTTATCCATTGCAGATCTGGAACCCGATCCTGTACGATCCTAACCTTCAACTCCGACAGACATTCATCCGCCTTTTGCCCGCTTCATGGGGAAGGCGTTTCTCTTCAGACGATCTTGAAAAGACTTCTCCGCTCATCAATGGGTATTGTCACCAAAATGGGCTGAATGGTGTCGATCATCCATCAAATTCCCCTTCATCGACTCAGCCAACGAATGAGGCCACCCAGGTGCGTGGCCCTCCACTCACTCACAGTCCCCAATATCTCTTTGATCTTTCATCATTACTGTATTCCCCTTGGGTAAACTGTTTTTTAAAAGGTGCTCTTTGCGGGGAAAGCTAGCGTGCTCTTACCGTCATTACATTGCAGGTCTAAGTTTAATCTGATGCCAGATCAGACAAATAGCTTTCAGTCAGGTAGATTCAATGTTTTCTGCTACAAAAACAGTTAGAACTTGTTTGGAATTCGGTAACTTGTTTAGCAGTACCGTAGCTTTTTCTCAAGCTCACCTTTTAGAAAACAGTTCAACCCAAGGGAAATACAATCTATTTTGTCATCCATATTGTTGTTTTTTGTCTAGATCTACCGATTTTGATGTGGTTTGATCGGGTTTTTAAAGCAATCTTGTAGAAGTGGGTTAGAGATTTCAGCACAAAAAGGAATAGGAATTGGAATAAGTAGAAAGTAGACTTTTTACCCTAAACTTATGTTATTCTGTAGAACAAGTACGTACCCGTGTACGCTGCAAACTTGCCGAGCTCTGACTAGGGGGAGAGCTTTAAAACGTGGCCCGACTACCGTAACCCGTAGTCCCTGTTACAGTGACCCAATTGAAACTGCAGTGAAACTAATGACTGCAACATTAACAAGCTTGTGCTAGGAAACAGAAAGATCTATGGACATGGCTCTGCTACGGTAATTGAAGCTTGCTTTTGAGTAACAACCAGAGTCAGTGTTCTTCAAAGAGTTTGCCAAAAACAAATATCTGATTACGGATAGATAATAAAAAGTACAAAGTTCAATGTCTTTTTCACTTTTAACTTCTGAATTTTAAAACCTTTTCACTTCTTCTTCTCATCACCAATCTTTTCCAATTCTTTTCTTTCCAATTTCTCTTCTTTTCAGGAAAGCAATTTGCTTTCGAGCACTTTCTATTCGAAGGTTTGTGTCGAGAGAGAAAAATGCCATTATATTTTTTGTTGCATGACTACTTTTCCTTAAAAAGATGACTATCAGTTTTTTTAGTAAAAGCCTTCAGAACCCAAGATTTTAAGTACAAAGAAAGGTTTTAAGTACAAGAAACAAGTTCTTTACTATGTACTTTTGCCGAAATTTTTGCAAACCCACCCTTCCTAGTAGACTGAAATTCTGAATTTTTCTCGATATTGCTCATTTATTTAAGAATACGATGGAGATAGTTGAGTTACGCGACATTTCCAAGTAGACAAAGTAACGCCTAACTGGGATTTCACCCAACTCATCTATTTTGTCGTTTTTCTTCCTATAATTACCTGATTTCGAGAGAAATCGAAGAACTCAAGGCACCAGAAAGGATGCGTTTACAAAAATTAGTACAGCTCAAATTCTTGAAAATCATTAGAATGACCAGATTTTCTCGTTTTCGAATGCTGTGAGCTCCATAGTTGAAAAATTTCTTTAAAATTGCTTTAAATTAGGTTTCCCTGATGTTTTAAATGTGTCAAAATCAGAGAAAATTCTTTTGGTGTTTCAGCGTGTAAATTAACTTCTTCTCTACAACTTCTCTGCTTTCTTTTCTCTCGGAATTGAGGTGAAGAGGTGATTTTCCTGTCTACCCCAAAATTAATGGTTTTTTTGTTTCTTTGTTCATTGTAAATTTGTCTCTGAGTTTTATGAAGAGATTGGGTAATTCATCCAAAATTTTGGATGGATTGCAAAACTGTGTCTTTATCTTCTCGATGATTGTCATCTCGATTCCCATTCTTTCGATCTTCTTCCCCTTCCCCTCAACCTTCTTCCCAATTTCTCTTCTAAATCGAGGCCTTTGAGTAGTGTCGGGCCACGCCTGCATGAACGCACTCGGTTGACGATCTCATTTTTATTATTTTCATCCACCCAAGCTTTTTTTTCATTTCTCATTCTTAGTTGAATGTAAATTCTGGCTTTTTTGGTTCATTATGGACCTTTCTTGATCACGTGTACTTTATACTCAAAATCTCCAAAACACATCCCACTGAATTCTTCATTTTTTCTTGAAGAAGCGACTGGTTTTTATGGGGAAAACCATGAAACCAGTGCACTAGAAGTTGTGCGTTTACATGGGTCGAGCACCAAAGTATATGGGTTTGGTGAGTAAATCGAGTCGGTTTAGTTACCCGATTTTAAATATTTAAGGTATTTTCAAGGTCAAGACAAGTTACATGTAGATCTGCTCATTTCTCTTTTCACCCGCATGTTTCCCCCAAATTTTACCCCAGTTTTCGGGCCGACACCCTGTAACAACCTCACCGTACTTATATTTTACCATATTGCTTTTCTTCTTAACATCACTTATATCAAAAGATTTTCTGGGAAAGGATTGGTATTGAAAAAATAAGGACGATTCGGTAATTGAACTGACTTTGATTTTAACATAATGAGCTGAAAGGACATCACCCAATCAACTTCAGTTTTTGAACTGATTGGGTAATTGAACCGATTGCGCTGAGTGAATGCTACGGAATACTCGATATCAAACCGAATTTGGTAACTGTAGTTCAACTATACTGGGAATTTGATGAAACCTCAGAAAGATTACATGAAGACTGACTACAATTAGATAACTAAATCAAAGTTAAACTAAACGAATGGGTAACTAAACCAAAGTTTAGTTCGTTAAAAGAACTCATTTGGATTGAACTCGTTTGGTAAATTAGGCAATTAGACCAAACTGTCAAATGAACGGAATGGCTGGACAAATTTTGAGTTATTGAAGCGACTTTGGGGTATTTTATTGAGCCACAGAATGACCGCGGCATGGAAGGGTTATGCAATTGAACCAACTGCCGAAGGAGAAGCTGCGCACCACCCCAAGGCACACGGTTGGAGAAAACTGACAAAATAAGGGCTAAAAATGAGTCTCAAAGAGTCAATCTTTTTCTCCTCAAAGGAAAACTTGCCAAATCCTTATCCAAAGCTTTATTTTTCTTCAGCACAAACCGTAGATTTACTTGGTTTTTGGAAAATTTTCCGTTTTATATTTCAGAGTGCTATTTTCCCCCCGAAAATCCAACTAATTGGGCTGAGCTTGCAAATTCTTAACATCGTTGTACCGATTTAGTTTGAAAAAAGTCAAGATCTACTTAATTTTATCTTTTTTTAGAGGAGCTTCGGAAGGTTGGATGATCGAGGATCGGTGGTTGTGATTCGGAAAAGAAGTCGAGAAGAAAAAGCGGATGAGAGAAGTGATTGGGAAAGGGTAATGGGAGACAATGAGAGGGAATTGATGGCAATCGAATCGAGGAGGGGAAGCAGACTGTCGGCTATACGGGTGAGTTTGTGAGTAAGTGTGAGCAATTGAACCGGAGATAGGGAATGGAACGAGTAAGAATCCTCTTTTTTTTCATTGATAGGGGAGTCAAACGAATCCTAATTGGTCATCTTTAAGAACAAATAGGTTAAATAAACTACAATTTTGCAATTAACGATTCCCGTTTGTAGGTAATCGTCTCGAAACTTTCCTCCGGCCTCTCCGATCAAGGTGACGAGGATCGCGAGTGTCTTATCCCGTCAACTCCCTCTTCAATGTCCTCAATTCCTGCATTTCAATGGGCTTCTCCGCCTCCATCTCCATCATTGATCATTCGTCCTGTCTCCTCTATTCATCCCTCAACTCCTCCCGTCTTCAGTTTGCTAATCGTTAGGACACATTCGTTTTGATCTTCAAAAACTGCCCTGCTCTGATGGTACTTTTTCACCCAGTACTTTGTGATCAAATCTTGTAAACACATCATTTCTGGCGTGCTCGAGTCGTTGTTGTAGAAAAGAACGAAGAAATCTGTCCGCCAGAAAGGTGGTGTCGACAAGATTCGATCAAAAAGTGATCACAGAGATTAAAAGTGACCAAAGCTAAAGCAACCGTAAAGGAAAGGTACCATTTTGAAGAAGAGGCTCCCAATTTTTACAACCAATTCCAAAAAACGCAGCTCAATTTTATCCATCTTTTCTTATTTTTACGAATGTACCGGTTCTGGTGTTATTGTTTATTCTCATTTACGGGGTTCCTTCATTTATGGGCACTCATTCTTTCTTTTCCCATCATTGCTTGTACATTTGTGAATTTTATAAGCTTTTCTTTTTCTCCACCTTTAGTAATAACATATCAATAAAATAAAAAAATTTATTTGACTATGGATGTAAATGAATATTTACCGAACGAAAAAGAAACAGAAATCCGTTTAAAATTTCAGCAAATTTCATGTTTAAAACAATTAGAAAAGCACTTCTTGGTGATGATTTTCAGGCCGAAATTTTAAGGTTAACTCTCTTAAAGGTTTCCCTGTCTATTTTGAAGGAAAGAAGAACTTTAGTGAGAGAACACGGATTTACAGGGCATGTGAAAATAAGTCAACTTCAGTCCAGACGTTCTCAGCTATTTTTCCACAAAAGATTTTCAAAATTCAATACTTCGTAGTCTGAGGACTACGAAGTATTGAATTTTCCTCCACACAAACCACACAAACCATGAAAATTCCAGTTATTTTAATGGTTAAATAAGTAAATAGGAGCGAAAAGAAATTTGCGAAGTTTCACACTTCCAAACCGAATCGTTGAGTAAGTTTCTTTTTTGTTGAAATTTTATACTTCTAAGATATAATAACCTAGGCAAATGAATTCATCAGAACAGAATGGGTTATGATTGAATCTGAAGAAAGAAAATATGAAAAAGGATTCGAGCAACATAGAAGTTGGGGCATCGAAAATATCACCGGAACAATGCTAGATAAACTCAGAACACTAAATTCTGCTGACAGAGACAATTTTTATAAAGAAGCACCAAATATTGTTTCAAGATTAAAAGAAGAAACTCAGACATTCAAAGATGCTCGTTATGTGATTCAGGAAAGATTGAGAATAGATGAAAGCAGGAAAATCTACATGAAAAGGATATTTATGAAATATTTGAATTGTTTGTTTTGGAAGATTTTCAAGGACAGCTATGGGAAGAAAACTTTGCTTTAGCAAGTCTTAAAAGTCGCAAGGGGATTTGGATAACAGCTTTTGAAAATTGGTGGTGGTATGAGAATCGGATTAACGATTTGAAAAAAATGAACGAGAGAAATACACATCGAATTTCTATTTTCGATGTTTTATTTCTCAATTGACTGGTGAGGGATGGATCCATTTATATTTGGATAGGTTTGTAAGCGAAGACTTCAGATTATGGAAACGAATGCCAGGACAATGGGTAGACAATTCAAAAACTGAAATCCGGAGCTATGAAATTGAAAATGAAGACAAAAAACATGATACAAAAACAAAAACATGATCTCCCATTACAAACAAATGTCTCATGGATGAATAATTGATGCTGTTAAAAAACAACAAAAAACAATGGAAACGATCATAAGATTACACTTGAAGCATTTGATTCCAATAGAAGATTCGGAGAAGAATAATGTTCCATTTATTATTGAATCAATTCTTGATGAATCTTCTGAATCTAAAAGATCTTATGGGCAAAAAATGGGAAAGATGGTTATCAGTTTTACCTAAAGAATTACACATTCCAGTATGTGGTAAAATCACGGAAAATGAGGTTTTGGTTTTGGAGAGCTACATGGGTTGTACAAGATCTAGAGGCCCTGAGACTTTTCGTTTCATGGTACGTCCATTTCTATTTCTTTGCTGTCAAAATCTCTTAGATATTCCATTTCTGATGCTCTTGGATCATCCAAATAATTATGAAAATGGGGAAAGTATTCTTGGATTTGATTTCAAAAGGAAACTTCATCATAGTGATGTGGGAGTGTTAAGAGAATACTTTCAAGAGTCAAAGCTCAAAGAGAGAGTCTATGCTTTAATCAGAATTCCCATCGAAATGACGTCTACAGTCTGGGACTTGTTATGTGGGAAATCATCGAAAGCAGGTAGTCATGTTGAAATAGCGACCTCCTTTGAGATATTAATAAGATTTCAAAACCAAATTTTTATTTTTTAGAACCATTTTTGCAAACTATGAGGTAACTAGAGTGTTTGATCGTGACGAATTATTGTTTGATATTGCACTCAAACGTCTTACTGAAATCGAATCACCTGAATGTCAATCAGAAATTCAAATAATCATCTGGAGGTTTGGATTCAACATTTTCCTTTATATTTTAAGAATCCATCTATCAGATGTACTAATTTTCAACGTATTCTTCGTCCACCAGCTTCTGAAGTTTTGGATTTCCTTGCTCAAACGCTGAAAATAAGCTTTTCTAAAAGGAGTTGATCTTCTCGTTTACCATTAGGTTGGTGGGAAAATAATCGAAATTTGGAGCCTCTAACTTCAAGTCCAAAACTAAAAGTCAGTAACAAATGAATTTATTCAAAGTAAAAACCATCAGTATCTTTACACTGCTGCCAACTGCTGAAACAAGTTTTCCAAATCCATCAGAATAGAAATTTGGCGTTCTCGAGTCGATAAAATGCTGGAAAGCGTTTTCGGCCTCGCCTTGATTCTTGAACTGTTTATCTTCTAGAAAATGGCACAGATGCTTGAAAAAGTGGAAATCCGTAGGAGAAAGATCTGGTGAGTAAGGTGGGTGGCTAAGAATTTCGTAGCCCAGCTCGCTCAATTTTTTGATGGTTTTGGTTGAAATGTGAGGGCGAGCGTTGTCGTGAAGCAAGACCGGACCTTTCCGATTCACCAAACCTGGATCCAAAATTGTCAATTTTGTATGCATTTTTTCTATTTCCAAAAAAAAATATTGATTCAAATTCATAGAATTTCCTGTTTTCAAGAAAGAAAAACGTATTATTCCTTTCATGGACCACCAAACAGTAATCATCACCTTTTTTGATGAATCTCTGGCTTTGCAGTGCGTTTGGGATTTTCAGCTTTGCTGAGCCATTCGGATCTTCTTTTTCTGTTGTCATATAGGATCGATTTTTCGTCACACGTGACAATCCGATTCAGAAATGCATCTTTTTCATTTCGGGTTAGAAGCGTCGAGGCGGCTGTCAGACGCTGCAGTCTCTGCGAGTCGCTTAATTCGTGCGGGATCCATTGCTCCATCTTCTTTACCTTTCCGATTGATTTCAAATGAGCCAAAATTGTTGAATGATCAACCTGAAGGTCCTGTGCGTATTCTCGAGATGTTTTGGTCGAATCACCTTTCACCAGTCTTTCCAATTCTTCATCGCAAACTCTGGGAAGCCTTCCTTGACGTTCTTTGCCATGAAACGTCTCATCGGCCGAGTGAAATCGCCGAAACCAAAAAGCGACCATACCATAAGAAACACTTCCCTTGCCAAATGTCCTGTTGATATTACCAGTCGCTTCTGTTGCTGTACGTCCACGCTTGTACTCGTAGAAAAAGTGCCCGAAATTGTTCCTTATCCATGCCCTTAAAACATTAAATTTTTATTCAAAATAAAGACTGATTGTAAAGTAAAAAAACATAAAAGAGAAGAACATATATCATAACAATTAGCTAAAAGTTTAGTATCAAAAACGCAAAAGGACTTTTAAAATCAAAGACAAAGTTTGAGTCTTGTTTATTTCGATTATTTTCCCACCAACCTAATAGTTTATCGGGTCAACAACAAAGAATGAAACTTACTTTGCAAAATCGAGATATGAGAATTAATGCAAAACATAGAACAAGATCTAACTGGTAAAGTGGCAAAGAAGCAAATGTGCACTTGGATCAGATCTTTTTAATTTCAATTTTTGCATTTTTCGATTTTTTTTAATTGCTTCACATCGGGATTTGTTTCAATATGGAAGTGTCGGACGGTAGCCCTTGTCCTTCTTCCCGCAACCACAGCAGCGTCTAAAGTAAATACAGAATATCTCTGATTCTTTCAAAATAGAATTCTTCTTTTCAACCAATCAATTCATCGTAGGATTAAAAGCAAGCTTTTTATAAAAGAATTCCGTATATAAAACTGCTACCAATGCTAATAGCTAGTGATTCTAGAATTTAAACGATGTCGAAGCTCGACCCACATGCAACAACCGCAACAGCAAAAAGTGATGAGCGATGCTCCGATAATCCACAAAGCAATGTACGGCAACGGCTGGAAATGCGCACAGCAATCTGAAATTAAACTTTATTCCCTTGCAAATTTTTATTTTTTATACCGCCGTGGCAGCAATGGTAGTAGACGAGGTCGGTCTCTTTACCTAAAAATTATTGCTTTTATAGGATATCAAAAAGCTATTTCTCTTGGAAAACATTTAAGCTATTCTAAAATGGAAAAGAAAAGAAAAGTAGAAACTCTTCAAAAGTATGGAAGTGATCCAAAAAACGCACATTTTTCAGCCTTTTCCTCACATCCCCCCAATCGGGACTTCCTTGGTTCGAGTGAGTAGGTGGCACCCACTGGACTTACCAACACCACAATGAATATCAGAGAGTTGAAGCGAGCATTCGAGAAACACAATCTACTCGCCGCCCCAATCCACTCCAAACTTGAGTACTGAAAGTTTAAAATGAGCCCTTTACTGGTGTACATATTTCATTTTATACAGCGATTTTCTTGTTGGAAGCTCAATCATTCACACAGATATACACAGCCAGAGCTAAATGTTCGAACTTAGCTTATCCTAACTACATGGGTAGATTCAAACTTACAGGCAGATGACTAAAAAACATACAGGCCTAAAAAGTCTCTCTGCTATATAGATGCCCTTATCTGGCTGGTCTTATGATCTTAGTATTTATATTTTATCTTTTCAGAAGCAATTTTTTCATGCAGCTAACCTTTGTGCCTAGACTAAACACCTAATCCTTGAAGATTCAGCTCTGAACTGAGCTCTGTGAAACACTACATCTAGTCACACTTATCATTTGGGAAAGTTTATTTGCTGTTTTCGAGTTAAGTTTTTAAGTCGAAGCTCTTACTAATGAAGACATATCGAAGAGCCGTGGTTAAATAATCAAAGTGTACAAAGAGCCAAAATTAATTTCTCAAGTTATATTGCAAGATAGAATTGGTCGAGTCAACAAAAAAATATTATTGGGCTGCGTTTGAAAAAAGTCGAGGCCTTATCTCTCGCTTTTATTCACTCGCCTATCAAGTTGCCATGTATGACTGTGAATTTGTCTTTCTGAAACCCTCTTTGTTCAACGATTAACAAAGGAAACTCCTTAGATTTGTTTTAGTGCTATCTTTGGGACGTTAGATGAATTTTTATGACCAAAAAGCGTGGGATGATATTAATTAATTGTTCGTAGGCGTATCTTTTTCAAGTTGGTGTATATTCTTATTGTTCATATGGCAAAAGAACTCGTAAAAAAAGTTAACCATAGCAAAAAGCACTAAAAATATTTTTGAAGGTGAAGCTGCCATGTATTGGAGGTTTTCTCCTTTCGGCGACGAAGATTACACCGTAATCTATCAATCAACGAATCGAAACATAAACTTCAAGTGTGCTATATTGTGAACGTTAAAAGCTAGAACATATATAGCACATGTCATCGATGCCATTAAAATTGTTTTATTATTTGGAATGCTTTGGATTGATGTGTTAAATTAGCACGAGAAACGGATGGATGCACAATCTTATGATTAAATTCCCTGAGATGGCTCATTGAAGAAAAGCCTTTCAATTTTATTAGCTTAAAATATTTCTTTTGGATCAGTTTTAAACATTCTAACAAAAAATACCTTATGGCTGCGTTTGTAAAGAGTCGAGGTCTTGTACAAACAAGGCCTTATCTCTCGCTCTTATTTACTCGCTGTACCAAATGCCACATGTGATCCTGAATTTGTTTTTCTGAAGGTGTTTGTCCCGATAACTATTTTTAGCGTTGCTTTCTAATTCTCCAGAAAAAATGTGGGCAACTATACAGAAATGAATTTGGTTAGAAATGGAAAAGAGAACTTTTTGAATGGGCGTCATTTGAGCAATTTTAACGCATTCTCAACATCATTTTCAGCTAATGTTGATGAAATCAAATGATAGATCGAGCCCAAATTACAATGACCAAACCACAGCTTTCACTGAGCGCAACAAACTAAGCTCCTCTTGTTGGGAATAAGCTAAAGGGTACACATTAGATATGAGAAGGTAAAACAGGTAGAATAGGTAATTCTCCGAATCTTCTATTGGAAACAGATATTTCAATTTTAATTTTATGATATTTTCCATTTCCTTCTTGTTGTTTATTTCTCGATTCGGAAATATGGGATTTGAATGGATGGTTCACCGAGACTCCCTTGCCCGTCTGCTTAAAACCCCTTGCCCGTACCTACCTGCTGTTTGCAAGAGAAAGAGCACATCGAATAAAAACTGTACCTACCTAAAAACCTATATTCTTTATAGCAACAACATCAGCTTGCAAATCAGATTATTCTTATTAGCGAATTTATTGTTTGGCTTAAAAGTGACATGCTTCGGTCTCCAGATAAGCCATTTTCAGACCATAAATAAAAAAAAACTCTGTTCCAGATACCAATTCATATATTGCTGTAGCCCTTCTGTCCTTTGAAGCAAACAAAATAGATTTTGCAATCAAAAGAGTGAATAGTTGGACAAAGGTTTTGAATAATTGAAATGAACAATTTGAGTCTTTACGTTGCATTTCTTTTCCTTGCAGAACCATTCAAAGGGGGTCGCCCCCCTTTGGATCTCCAAAAAAATCCATTTGGGGAATCCTTTAATTTTTTCAAAATGTTATTTTTCTATTTTTCCAAAAATATCGTTTTAAATTTTACTGCCGATAAAATATTAGTAAGTTTTAGGCTTAGATCTATTCATAGAACACCCACAAGGTGGGTCTAAAGTCAAAATTTCGAGGAGTCAGGCGGTGTCATTCTATTAGAGGGTGTCATTCTAATACAACATTTACGGTGTTTTACTCGCTAAAAGTTTTTATCAGAACTGATCGGTGGCTAGAGAATTTTATGAACTAAGAAGGTTCAAGGATTTTTTTTAATTAAAATTTCGAAAAAGTCAAGCCTTGAAACGGAAATGACGAAGAATTTTGCATTTCATAACGTTAAAATACTCTTGTTTTCTCTGAAAGCTGACAATTTTTTTGGTTTATTTTGGAGCTTGAATCCTAGTTTTAAAAACGCCGATTTAGTTTTAGAAAAGTCAAGATCTACTTAATTTTCTCTTTTTTAGAGGATCACATTGGGAATTTGAATCGACACGAATGGGGGATCGGTTGTGATTCGGAAGAGAAGTCGAGAAGAAAAAGGGGATGAGATAAGGGTTGGGAAAGGGAAATGAGAGACAATGAGAGAGAATTGATGGCAATCGAATCGAGAAGGGAAGCAGACTGTCGGCGATACTGGTGAGTTGTGCAGCAAGTGAGTAATTGAATCGGATAGGAAATGAAAACGAGTAAAGAAACAAAGTCACACATTTCTTTTTCGCTTATAAAGTCTCATGGTTGAAGAAGCCCAGGCTTTGGGTTAGATCAGGCCTAGATCTGGTTGTACTTCAAAAGAGTTTAGAAGGATCCGATTTAACAGATACTGATCCCATTTCTGATTGATCTGGATCTGGATCAGAAATCTGACTGATCTTGGGGCTCAGTTGAAAATCCGTACAATAATTTGTAAATACTCTGTTACACAAAACTCTATTCCAACATTGACACATTGACGACCGCGCATCTTTTGCAAAAAGCAGGGAACAAAGTGAACAACACAATCTCAGAGATTTGCCAGGAGGGTGGGTTCAAAAGAACCTAGAAACCGAGCCTGGCCGTGAATTTAGGCCAACAAGCTCCATATAGTTCATTTTCACAGTTCTAATTATTTTATTTCATACACTAATTTCTAATAGTTAACTTCTCAATAAATTTATCGAGCTGGTCTGGAAGCTGGCTGCAGAACTGGGGAGCACTTCCGAGGTCGAGTAGAGGTCGGAAATTGGCTCCGCGATTTCTTTGACGCGCGACTCAAAAATTTTTGAGAGAAGGGGATCCGAGCTCTACCTAATACCGTATTCTCTCTAATAGTATTGCGGTCCGAGAGGGGGTTGAAAAAATAGTAGTGCGCACTACTATTAGAGAGAATACGGTAAATGGCAACGAGTCATAGATAATAATGGAGATTACCTTGAATACATGTGTGGTTTACTTTTTTAGAAAAATACAGTGCAAAAATTTTCACTTTGAACTTTCCAACCTAATATTTTATTTTATTTGCTAATTTCTAGTAGTTAACTTTTAATATATATGCTATACGTTCCCGGATCAGAATTTCCTCTAGAACTGTTTTGAGCGTTCGTGAGGAAGGCGTCATCTAACAAGGGAAAGGTACTGAGCTTGCCATTTGATTAGAGACCAAGTCCATCTTATAAAGTCGGCCATGGGCATCTCGAATGCATTTTCAGTTTTGCTAAACGCTTCGCAGGTGCGAGACATACTTGGCATAAAAAACCACCTTCGTTTCTTCATTCTCGACTTTTCGAGCTCCTTATGAGATCGATGGTGAGATATGTATTTGAGACAATAAAGCTAACTACAAGGTTACACTAGTACGAAAAAACTGGTACTAGAAGGTTACTTTTCACCAAATTTTCCCAGAGCCAATCGTGTGTATTAACTGCAATCGCCACAATCATGCCATCATCAATTCCCATTTGTAGGTAATCGTCTCGAAGCTTTCTTCCGGCCTTACCGATCAAGGTGACGAGGATCGTGAATGTCTTGTCCCGTCAACTCCTTCCTCAATGTCCTCAATCCCTGCATTTCAATGGGCTTCTCCCCCTCCATCTCCATCATTGATCATTCGTCCTGTCTCATCCACTCATCCCTCAACTCCTCCCGTCTTCAATTTGCTAATTGTTAGGACACATTCGTTTTGATCTTCAAAAACTGCCCAGCCCTGATGGTACTTTTTCACCGTGCCCTTTGTGACCAAATCTTGTAAACACATCCTTTCTGGTGTGCTCGAGTCGTTGTTGCAAGAAAAAACGGAGAAATCCAGAAAGGTGGTGTTTACAAGATTCGATTACAAAGTAGATCACAGAGCTACAACGTGATCAAAGCTACCGCAATTGCACAGGAAAAGTACCATTTTCAAGGAAAATTTTTCAATTTGCACACCCAACTCCCGAAAACACAGCTCAGCACACAATTTTTTATTTCCCCCCTTTTTATGAATACACTGGTTCTCCTGTTATTGCTTCCTTCCATTTACGGGTTTCCCTCATTTATTGGTACTCATTCTTTCTTTTCTCATCGTTGCTTGTATATTTCAGAATTTTACAAACTTCCCTTTTTCTCTGCGTTTAGTAATCACATATCAATAAGAATGATAAAGTTATTTGACTATGGATTAAGAGAAAAAGACAAGAAATGGCAAATTGTTGGTTTGCAGCAATAAAGTTTCAGCATCGATCCGTTTTTTTCCATATTTCTTTACATATTTCCCCCTTTTTATGAATACACCGGTTCTCCTTTTATTCTTTTCTTCCATTTACCGGTCTCCTTCATTTATTGGTACTTATTCTTTCTTTTCTCATTGTTACTTGTACATTTGTGAATTTTACAGACTTCCCTTTTTCTCGGCGTTTAGTCATAACATATCAATGAGAATAATGAATTTATTTGACTATGGATGTAAGTGAATATATACAGAACGAAAAAGAAATTAAGTAGAGAGTAGGTTTGGACATATTAAACATGGCTATGTTTCATCTTTTTGAATGAATTTTAAAATGTTTATGAGAATTCTGAAAGTTTCCTTCCAATTCCCCTTTTGGTGAAAATCTGATTTCTCTTATTTGTGTGTGGGAACATTTCAAGCATGAAAATCGTTCTCTTCCGATAAATACTTTATTTATTTGAAAAAAAAGAAAACAAGTGACATAAAGATGAATAGAGTTTACAAATTGGACCCGTAAAATAAAAGCTCTGGAAATTGTGGAGTCAGGAAGATTAGGGTTAGGATACAGAGCAATAAGCACTTTTTTCTTTGTCTTTCTTTTTAGTAACTTCTTTATCTACAACTATAAGTCTAGCTTCTTCTTTTGGTTAGTGAATAGGAACTCGAATTCGGCCACATTCTCAAACACTAGCCATTCTGTTTTGGGCTTCCCTTTATAATCAATCAAGCGGATGTAAGGTGTCCATCTATTACTCTTGATGAAAGCATAGACCCTCTCATTGAGCTTTGACTCTGGAAAGTATTTTCTTAATACTCCAACATCAATATGATGAAGTTTCATCTCGAAATCAAATCCAGGAATAGTTTCCCCATTTTCATAATTATTTGGATGATCCAAGAGAATCAAAAATGGAATATCTAAGAGATTTTGACAGCAAAGAAATAGAAATGGACGTACCATAAAACGGAAAGACAAAGCTCTATCAGATCTTATACAATTCATGTAACTTTCCAGAAACAGAATCTCATTTTCCGTGATTTCACCACGTACTGGAAAGTGCAATTCTTTCGGTAAATCTGATAACCATCCTTCCCATTTTTTAAACCCATCCATTTGACATCTCCCTGAATGATTCTTTTGACAAATTGAACGAGGAGAATTTCTTAATTGGAATATGTAGTGGGGGAAGGGATAGGACATATAAAAGCTTTTATCTGCAGAAGCTTCATAGAGAAGGGATGCAATATTAAATGAAACATTATTCTTCTCCGCATCTTCTATTGGAATCAGATATTTCAAGTGTAACTTTATGATCGTTTCCATTCTCTTTTGTTGTTTTTCAAATGTCCTAATTATTTGTTGAAGAGGGATTTGTTTGTAATGGGAGAAATGAAGTATTTCAGGTTGTTGGTGTTTATTTTCAATTTTATAGCTCCAGATTTCAGTTCTTGGATTGTCTACCCATTGTCCGTGTATTCGTTTCCATAATCTTAAGTCTTCACTTACAAACTTATCCAATTCTATATGAATCCACCCCTGGCCAGTCTTCTGAGAGATAAAACATCGAAAATGGAAATTTGTTGTGTATTTCTCTCTTCTCATTTTTTTCAAACTGTTAATCGAATGCTCACACATCCTCCAATTTCCCAAACTTGATATCCAAATGTCCTCATGACTTTTAAGATCTGAAAAAACTTTGTTTTCTTCCCATAGCTGTTCTTGAAAATCTCCCAAAGCAAGCAATTCAAATATTTCATAAATATCCTTTTCATGTAATTTCTCTCTTTCATCAGAATTTAGTCTTCCGAGTTTATCTCGCCTTGTATTTTTGGCCGATCCCGCCGATATACCGATATATCGTTATATCGCCGATATATCGTTTTGGCCCATCCAGCCAACGTAGCCTCCAATGGCTCCCCCATAAATCTCCTTGCCAATTTTTTTTCCTCAGATTCAACTATAACCACTTCTGTTCTATTATCAAATCCAATCAGTTCTTTTTGGTTCTTATCTTCTGTGGGCATAAAAGGGAGTAAAGAGATGAATTCATTTGTCTAGGTTATTATATTTGAAAAGTTTTAAATTCCAAAAAAAGGAAACTTATTCAACTATTCGGTTGGGAAGTATGAAACCTTCCAAATTTCCTTTCACTTATTTTACCACTGTGATGAATAGAGTTTTCATATTTTATGTCGAATTCTTTGGACTACCAAGTATTCAAGGTTAAAAATCTCTACAGAAAACAGAAAATTTTTAGTTATTATTATGGTAGAATAAGTGAAAGGAAAAACTTTCCAACCTAAAATAATAGTAAACGAGAGATTCAACTTCTTTAAAAAAGCTTACTTTCTGCGTTTGTTTGAAGAAATCCAAGACTTCAGAAGCTGGTGGACGATGAATACGTTGAAAATTAGTACACATGAGAAATGGATTCTTAGAATTGAAAAGAAAATCTTGAATTCAAACCTCAAGATCATTTTTTGAATCTCTGATTGACACTCAGGTGATTCGATCTCAGTAACACGCTTGATGGCAATATCAAATACTAAGCGGTCACGATCAAACGCTCCAGATTCCCCGTAGTTTGTGAAAATGGTTCTAAAAGAATAGAAATGTTGTTTTGAAGTCTTGGTCGTACATCAAATAAAATCAATATCGTAGTATTAATACCTCCTTTCGATGATTTCCCACATAACAAGTCCCAGACTGTAGACATCATTTCGATGGGAATTCTGGAATGAATATATTTTATCATTGGATTGAAAAGAATGTAAAGCTAACCAAAACATCAGCATCCTTTTTTTTGTTCATAAGCATCCCGTTGTACCCCATCCTCCTTCATATCAGGTGGACTCATATATCGTGGTGTTCCAATAAACGTCCCCGAAACAGTTCCATCTTCCACTACTTTTACCAATCCGAAGTCACCAATCTTCAGCTGGTATTTTATGGTCACAAAAATGCTATAAATGAATTGAACTTTGACATTTATACGACTGAATATTACTTGCCTGGTTTGATATCTCGATGGACCAATTTGTGTTTTTGATAAATGTGATCAATGGCATCAAATAATAGGATTCCCCAGGTGAGAGCTGTTTTCATTGAATAGGTAATTGTTGTACCAAGAATCACTAAACTCTAAAATATAGCAATACCAGTCCAATCCCAACCTCCCTTGAGTGGTCCCTTCTGACAATATTCCATTACAATTCCGACTCTTTTCTCTTCTTCTGTGTATCGATACAATCGGACAATATTTTTATGAGAGCAATCGGTGCAATCGGACAATATTTTCATAACTTCGCATTCATTTTTGATGATCTTCAATTGTGCATCATTTTCAAAAGAAATATATTTGATCACAGCTCGGCTAAAAAAAGAAGTTTATGGTACAATACAACCTCTTCAAAAGACTTAATGTTGAACATAGCAGTGAATAGATCCAAAATAACCAACGGTTCGTGTCCAATCAATTTTGACACGTTTCCATATGCTCCTTTCCCAATACACTTTCCCAATACAAATTGATCGGATGTTGTCATTTCTCACAGATAAGGCTTCAACCTAAACAACTAATGAATGAAAGTTGATATAAAAAGATGAAATGAAAACTCGAAAAGCAGCTAGAAAGTGCAAAAACTTTGGCAAGAAAGGTCTTATCTCTTTCTTCTCTCCACTGCATCCCCATACTGATTGATTCTGGGTTTTGGGAAAATGAGAGGGATATGATAACTATAAACTGAATCCGCTTAGTTCATTCAATATTCTACCAATTTTTTCTTAAATTTGACTTTAGTCCCATTCAAGAATTCCCAAAAATTCCCATTTAAGGGAATTCAAAAATCCTGCTAACAATAAACTTAACCTAGCCAAATGCACAAAATATAAATTTGAGCATTTTGTTTCCTGGCTCAAAACTTACTTTGCCCCCCTCCCGTTTTTTTTAACGATGAGAAGAAAAGAATGAGTACCAATAAATGAAGGAAACCCGTAATTAGAAGGAAACAATAATCGGAGAACCGGCGTATTCATAAAAACGGGGGAAATATGAAAACAATTGAGTGATGAGATGTGTTTTTGGGAGTTGGATGTGAAAATTGCGAAATTTTTTCCACTTTTCCTTCACGGTTACGGGAGCTTTGATCACGTTTTAATTTTGTGATCAAATCTAGTAAACGCCACCTTTGTAGCACCCATTACTTGGTTAAAATGTTCCTAAGACAAAATCTAAATATTTGCATGAATTTTTCGGACAATAACTGTGGAAATTTTATTGCAGTTCTTGTGCTTTTCAAAAATGGCACTTTGCTCGAGGTCAATTCTAAGCCTCTCATACAAGTGGAAGTTTTATTTATTCCGCTAGCTTTTTAAATTTTGCTCCGAAATGTAGTCCTAAATGTTTTCTTTTTGAAATGATTTGGAATTTGTCTCGAAGCAGCGATTTAAAAAAACTGTAATGTTCTTTGTGATTCTGAAGGCCGTTTTTGAATCAAGTCAAATTGAAGAAAAACAAAACAAAAACAAAATAAAAATAAATTTAATCAACTAAGGAGATTCAGTTTATTGTCATCATATCCTTTTACTTTTCCCAAAACGCAGAATCAATCAATCTGGGAATTAAGTGGAGAAAAGAAAGAGATAAGACGTCCCTTTCTTGAAAAATTTTTGCCCTCACATTCTAACTCCTTTTCGAATTCGCATTGCATCTGCTTTTTTATATTTCAGTATTAGTTCTTTAGGTTAAAGCCTTATCTGTGAAAAATGACAACATCCAAACAATTTGTTCAACGTTTTATTGGGAAAGGGGCATATGGAGAAGTGTATGAATTGATTGGACACGAGCCGTTGGTTATTTTTGATCGATTCACTGCTATGCTCAACATTCAGTCTTCTGTAGGGGTTGTATTGTACCATAAGCTTCTTTGTTTAGCCCAGCCGTCATCAAATATATGCAGCCAAAAAATGATGCAGAATTGAAGAACTTCCAAGGTGAATGTGAAGCTTTGAAGAAGATCTATCATGACAATGTTGTCGAATTGTATCGATATATAGAAGAAGGAATAAGAGTGGGGATTGTCATGGAATATTGTCAGAAGGGACCACTAAAGGGAGGTTGGGATTGGACCGGTCTGGTTATATCTTAGAGTTTAGTGATTCTTGATCCAACAATTACATATTCAATGAACACTGTTCTCACGTGGGGAATCCAATTATTTGATGCCAGTGATCACATGTATCAGAAACACAAATTCATACATCGAGATATCAAACCAGTCAAGTAATATTTAGTGGCATAAATGTCCAAGTTGAATTCATTTATAGCATTTTTGTCACCATAAAATACCAGCTCAAGATTGGTGACTTCGGATTCGTAAAAGTAGTGGAAGATGGAACTGTCTCGGGGACGTTTATTGGAACGCCACGATATATGAGTCCACCTGATATGAAGGAGGATCGGGCACAAGGGGATGTTTATGAACAAATAAAGGAAGCTGATGTATCGGTTAGTTTTATAATCTTTTCTATTCAATGATAGATATATTCATTCCAGAATTCCCATCGAAATGATGTCTACAGTCTGGGACTTGTTATGTGGGAAATCATCGAAAGGAGGTATTCATGTTTAAATAGTGAGCTCCCTTGAGATATCAAGAAGACCTCAAAACCACACTTTCATTGTTTTAGAACCATTTTCACAAACTATGAGGTATCTGGAAAGTTTGCTCGTGAGCAATTCTTGTATGATATTGCACTCAAACGTGTTACTGAAATCGAATCACCTGAATGTCAATCAGAAATTCAAAAGATCATCTCGAGGTTTGGATTCCAGATTCTCCTTTATATTCTAAGAATCCATCTATCAGGTGTACTAACTTTCAACGTATTCACCGTCCACCAGCTTCTGAAGTTTTGGATTTCCTTGCCCAAACGCAGAAAGTAAGCTTTTCTAAAAGAAGTCGATTTTCTCATTTACTATTATATTGAGTTGGAAAGTATGAAATCTCGCAAATTTCTTTTCACTCCTACTTTCTTTTTTACCATAAAAATAGTTAAAATTTTGGTGGTTTATGTAGAATTCTCAGAAACCCCAAGTATTAAAGTTTGAAAATCATTTGTGGTCAATAGCTGAAAAGGTTTGAAATTGAATTAGGTTCACATGGCATGTATCTCCGTGCCTCATCACAAAAGTTCTTCTTTCTTTCAAAATATACAGCGAGAACTTTGAAATAGCTAGAAGGTATTTTAAATGAGTAACTAGGAATAAATGGGAATTTGCGAAGTTGCATACTTCCCAAGTTGAGTAAGTTTCCTTTTTGGAGATTTAAAACTTCTCAAATATAAGAACCTAGACAAATCGATTCATCTCTTCACTCCCTTTTATGCCCACGGAAGACGAAAACCAAAAAGAACTGATTAAACCAATTGGATTTGATGACAGAAAAGAATGGGTTTTGGTTGGATCCGAAGAAAGGAAATATGAAAAAAGATTCGATGAGGATAGATGGGATATCATCCCTAAAATAATGCAAGGTAAACTCGCAACACTAGATTCTGCTAAAAGAGAGAAGTTCTTCAAAGATGCACCAAATATTGTTTCAAGATTAAAAGAAGAAACTCAGAAATTCCAAGATGCTCGTTATGTGATTGAGGAAATATTGGAGATGGAAGGAAAGAAGGAAAATCTGCCTGAAAAGAATATTTATGAAATATTTGAATTGTTTGTTTTGGGGGATTTTCTACAACAGCTCTGGCAAGAAAACTATGCTTTTGAAACTCTTAAAAGTCACGGGGAGATTTGGATATCAAGTTTTAAAAATTGGGGGTTATGTGCGGATCTGATTGACAGTTTGAAAAACATAAAAAGAGAGAAATACACCACAAATTTCTATTTTCGATGTTTTATTTCTCAATTGACTGGTGAGGGATGGATTCATATAGAAAAGGATAGGTTTGTAAGTGAAGACTTCAAATTATGGAAAGAAATACCAGGACAATGGGTAGACAATTCAAGAACTGAAATCCGGAGCTATGAAATTGAAAATGAAGACAAAAAACATGAAATGTTTCATTTCTCCCATTACAAACAAATGCTTCTTGAACGGATAATTGAGGCATGTAAAAAACAACAAAAGAGAATGGAAACGATCATAAAGTTACACTTGAAATATCTGATTCCCATAGAAGATTCGGAGAAGAATAATGCTTCATTTCATATTGAATTACATCTCGATGAATCTTCTGAAAATAAAAGATTTTATGGGCCCTATCCCTTCCCGCACTACATATTCCAATTAAGAAATCCTCCTCGTCCAATTTGTCAAAAGAATCATTCATGGAAATGTCAAATGGATGGGTTTAGAAAAATGAAAGGATCGTCAGATTCACCTAAAGAATTGCACTTTCTAGTATGTGATAAAATCAAGGAAAACGAGGCTTTGTTTCTGAAGAGTTACATGGATTGTATAAGATCTGATAGAGATGGAACTTTTGTTCTCATGGGACACCCATTTCTATTTCTTTGTTGTCAAAATCTCTTAGGTATTCCATTTTTGGTTCTCTTGGATCATCCAAATAATTATGAAAATGGGGAAAGTATTCCTGCATTTGATTTCAAAAAGAAAGTTCATAATATTGATGTTGGAGTATTAAAAGAATACTTTCAAGAGTCAAAGCTCAATGAGAGGGTCTATGCTCTGATCAAGACTGTGGATTGGATTGATTACATCCGCTTGATTGATTATCAAGGGAATCCAAAAACAGAATGGCTTGAGTTTAAGAAAGTGACCGAATTCTGCTTCCTATTCACTGACCTTCCTATTAAAACAGAATGGCTCGATTTGGAGAAAGTGCCGAACTCGGCTTCATATAACCGATTCACTGACCAACAGGAGAAGCTAGACTTAGTAGTTGAAGCTAAAGAAGTTACTGAAAAAGAAAGACAAGGAAAAAAACCTTGTTGCTCTGTATCCTAACCGTTGTCTTCCGGACTTCCCAATTCCCTGGGTTTTTATTCTGCTAGTCCAATTCTGGAATTCTATCTCTCTTTATGCCACTTGTTTTTTTCTTCTGCTTCGAATGAATAGAGTATTTATTAAAATAGAGCATTGAAATTTCTATAAAACCGTCCATAAAATGTACTTTCTGCCCTCTCTCAGTAATAAATGCGATTGTCAGATTAACACACACAAATAAGAGAAGTCCGATTTTTCACAAAAGGCGAATTGGAATGAAACTTTTATTATTTTCATAAACATTTTCAAATTTATTCTAAAAGATTAAACATGACTATGTTTAATGTGTCCAAACCTGGGCACTACTTAGTTTTAGTTTTTCCACTATTTTCTCTCACTTTTAAACGGATTTCTGTTGCTTTTTCGTCCTGCAGACATTCATTTACATCCATTTACAGTTTTTGAAGATCAAAACGAATGTGTGCTAACAATTAGCATATTGAAGACGGGAGGAGTTGAGGGATGAATGGAGGAGACAGGACGAATGATCAATGAGGGAGATGGAGGGGGAGAAGCCATTGAAATGCAGGAATTGAGGACATTGAAGAGGGAGTTGACGGGACAAGACACATTTGGATCCTCGTCACCTTGATCGGAGAGGCCGGAGGAAAGCTTCAAGACGATTATCTACAAACCGGGATTGATGATGGCAAGATTGTGGCTATTGCAGTTTACATATCCTATTGGTTCTAGAAAATGCCAATTCGGAGCAAAGTGACCTTGTAGTAGCATTTTTTCCGTACTACCGTAACCTTGTAGTCAGATTTTATTGCCTCCAATACATATCTCATCATCGAATCTCGAAGCTCTAAGGAGCTCGAAGGCTCGAGGATGAAGAAACGAAGGTGATTTTCTATTTCTAAATTTCTCCCGCCTGCGAAGCCTTTTGCAGAAACTAAAAACGCATTCGAGATCCTCAAGGTCGACTTTATAAGATGGACTTGGTCTCGTATCAAAGGGCAGGCTCAGTACCTTTTCCCTGCTAGATAACGCCTTGCTCACGGGAATACACTAACTCTATTCTCTTAAGGACAGCATCAAGAAGAAGTCAAGGCCCTTTTCATAGGTTTTTTCAATTTACTACAAACAGGCACTACAAACACCGATCGGATCTCGCTCCCTCCCATCGTAGTCAACGCTATCGTGGCCATCCAAATTCCATTTTTTTTCAGCGGAAAAGATGACCTAAACAAGCAATATTTGATAAATGACTCGAATGCGACAAAGCCCAAATATTTTGTGTGGCTCAAAACGACCATTTGGCATCGATTTACAGCCAAGAAGAGAATGATTTCGTTCTGGGACTCGGTGAGAAGTCGAATGAATTTTCTCTTGAGACTTGAGATTTCAAGAATTAAAAGTAGTCCTACTTTGGTGACTTTTAGTGAAAGGAATTTCAGGAATACAAATTTCTCTCAATTTCAGTCAAGGCCAACAACGTTTTTGGTGGGGAGGGCACCTTGTGGATCGGACTGAAGGTAGGTCGGAAGTCAGTTTTGTCTTTATGCTATTTCTTTTTTTTTTCATTTGTCTTTCAATTAATAAAGTGTTTATCTAAAACGGAACGTTCTTCATTCTTGAAATTTTCACAAAACCCACCATAAAACGTACTTTCTGCCCTCTTTCAGTAATAAATGCAATTTTCAGATCTACACACACAGATAAGAGAAAGCTTTTCAATCAGATTTTCACAAAAAGGAGGATTGGAGTGAAACCTTTCTATTGTGACCGAAAAGTACGTTTTATGGTGGGTTTTGTGAATATTTCAAGAATGAAGAACGTTCCGTTTTAGATAAACACTTTATTAATTGAAAGAAAAATGAAAAAAAGAAGAAAAAAAAAGATTTTGATCGGCTAGTTTTTTTGTTGTTGATGAACACAGAAAAAAAAGAGGGACACTCCGGTCCGACGAAAATTTTTTCGCTAGCCGATTTTAAATTAAATCTCTCAATACTAACTTTTTCTTTTTTAAATGCGAGCTCACTTACGATTTTCATTTGAATTCAACAACGAATTGAAGGCCCAACCAACAAAACAACTATTCTAAATGAACAAAAATCCTAAACAATAATAAGTCTCGATATCATGTATATCATGGAATCTTTAGAGATTCCATGATATACCATTCCAAACAATATCCCGGCCAGAGTGTCCCTCTTTTTTGTGTGTGTGTTCATCAACAATTCTTCAACATCAACAACAAGCTCCTCACGTCTGACGACCTTTTCCATGTGCTTGTTTCCTTTTCTTTTTCCCGTGATGTAGAGCGCGACTCCTTATTGCTCATCTCGAAACGAAAAATTTGTTCATCCAATTCACTTCTTCCGTTCGCAGTTAAAATCGGCTACGACATATAAAATTTATCAAAGCTTACATACTTTCTTTCATAAAACCCAATTCTCTGACTTCCATTTTGTGGTTTCTACTGTTTTATACAGTAGAAAGCACTTTTAATATTCAAAAAAATTTGACAACTAATTTTTTCGGTCAAAAAATGCGAAATCGGTTGTGGAAATTGGTCTTCCAGCGCTTTCAACGATTCACCGATCTTTTCGTCGATTTAAAGTTGAAGATGCTTCATCTCATCGACTTTTTCGTAAATTCTTTGATTTTTTTTGCAATAGATCAAGAAAAAAACAAAGTTAAAGGATTTTCAAAGCTAAACCTTGTTTTCAGCTCCCATTTGACACCGCATTGAGTGTTCGGAAACAATTGATGGATCGGATAGACGAGGGAATCTCGACATTGGATGTTTATGGAGAAGAAAGTGTTGAGGAGACGAAAGGCTAGGTCTAAAACCGATTCTAAGCCTAAATGTGCTTATATTATGTCAGTGCTCTGATCAGCACTGATATAATAGGAATTTTGGTGACCAAATATTTGTGTTGGTGTAAATTGGTGACTTGAACCATAAGTAAGACTACTGGAATTTTACCAGCACAACGAACAAGTTGAACAATACTTCAACTATATGATTATCGTTAAATCCGATCAAGACAATTAACCAGGATGATATTTTGAAAACACCCCTTACAAGTAGCCAGTGTTTTTGATAAAAAAGCTTTACGGTCTTACTAACTGAAATTACAACAGCGATGCCAAAAAACCGATTTGCAAGCCGGTATCTTTAAATCACAATGCGCAGTTCTTTGTACGCAATTTATTTAACTGTGTGAACTTCAATAAGTATCTCGATACTCTAAATACTTCAATAAAAGCTTCAAACAAGAAAAAATCAACTTCAGCTTGAACTCACAACCGTTAAACCTTGCCGTTCAATGTCACCCCGCTGGATTTCCTGCCAAAATCTTGATCGGATTTCTTCCAGATCTTCGAGATCGAGGGTGCAAATTGGAAATTTCTTTCAATCAATTTTTTTTGTTCAAATTTGCAATTTAAATTTCATTTAACTTACCCTAATGTTTCAGTAATCTGATCAAAGATGCAATGTGGATAACATGGATGTCAAAGTTGAGAAATTCGTTATAGGTTTATCTTCAAAAAAAGTTTGGAAATTTCGATTTTGTAGTGAATTTTCCCAATATTCTACTACAAAATGCCGAAAATATTTGTTGAAATAAACTTTCAAAGATTTGTTCTAGTAATGGGCATTTTTTTTAAAATCGAATCGAGTCGAGTCGGATGACAAATATATTGTATTTTCTCCAATAGTAGTGCACCGCACCGAGCCGAGTTGATGCCTATTTTACGGTTTCCAATTTTTGCCAGAAGCTCAGCACTCTAATCCCCCACAAGATCTCATCGTCAGCTACATTTTCCGACCGCACATCGATAGGTTCTGATAAGCGGTTTTTGAGATTTCGAGCAATTTAGACGATGATCAGGGTAATTCTTATGTATAGCTTTTTTGCTTTCTTGTTATTTTGTTTGCTGAATTATTTTGAAAAATAAAGAATTTGAAAGGGAAAGTACAAAGCGAGTCAGTGGTATTTTTTAGCAAAGAACAAAAAAACTTTGAGAATTTGATTTTAAAACAAAAACACAAATAGTAGAATATGAATATTATGCAATTATCATAAAAAGGCAACAATTTATCGTAAGATCTACTATGAAATCGATAATTTATTGGGTTTGTCGTCGAACATTTCGTTCCCACATTTCATAATCGTCTCTTGTCGGGTTTTCCGGTATCAGTTCCACCGAATGTTTATGTAATTGTGCATAGAAATACCAATGAAGATGCTCTCGATAAAGACTTTCGATTGTTCCATCATCAATAGAGTCGCCTCGATGAAAATCGAAACCCTGAAAGAGACTATGCTCCAATCGTTTCTCTTTGTAAATTTTAGGAATTTTTTCGTTAAATTCATCCAAACATTGAGGAGACAACGATGAGCGTTTATTCAGATATTTTTCCTTCGCTTCATTGGCTCTTTTTGTGATATCGGATTCTTTCAAAAAACATAAAGGCTTCTCATCATCATTTTCAAGGAAAATTGGTTTTGATTGTCTTGGTGGAATTGCGGGGTTTTCATCAGAATTTAGGCTCATCTCAGAGAGAAAGCCGAACAAATCGAAATAAAACGTGTTCTCGAGTGTGGTTTTTGGTTGATCGGGTGCTATCTAAACTTGGAAACATTTTAGCCTTTTTTACAATGGATCGTCAAATTTTTGGGTTCTGGCACTTATCAGTTGAAACTGACATGAGGTAAAGTGACTAATTGAGCTATAAATTGTGGCCATTAGATGTTGTATCTTTAAAAATGCGCATAAAGCAAAACTTAAAGCTTAGACACTTAAGGCCGCCTGAATATTTGGAAAAGTGAAAAGCTTTTTTTATATGAATTTCAGTACTATGAATAAGTCTGAATAATAAAGGCAAGCACTTACTTTTATCACAACGTCACCTACTTTCACATCATCTTTGACTTTTGGTCAGCTGATATTTTGAATCGTAGACGTGAAATTTGTTTGGTAGATAAACATTTTGCACATTCGTATCCACATAAATATAGGGAGAGTTGAGCTGAAATAAAAATTGAAATAAAAATTTAGTAGCTCGACAAACGGGCAAAGCTTTCAGCGCTTTAAAGGCCTCGATCGCCGAGTAGCGCTTCTCTCGTAGAAGATGAATACATCTGAAAGAGATTATTGAAGTCATTTCTTGAGCTAAAAAAAGATTCTTTTAAAAAGCAACGGTCACTTTTCCACTATCGATTTCAGTTGTTCATCGTCACAATTTGGAACAACAAACTGTTTAACGGCAACAAGCATTTCTGCTTGGTCTGTATGGACTTTGACTCCGTCCTTTTCATCGTTGCGGTAGCGTCTGAAAATTCGATGGTTTTGATGAAATTCTTTGCTGGTTTTGATGGATTTCGATGGTTTTGATGAAATTGCTTTATGATGCTCTTATTTTGTACAAAATTAAACTATTTGACTAATTTGACACTTTAAAATTTACATTGAAACTTGACTCTAATATGCATAGGAATTCGTCACTCGAAGCGAAAAGAAAAGAGTAATTGAGATTGTTAAGTATGTCAAAAAAGCCATGGTGTACTTTAAAAACCGATTTTTGTACGCTGAAACTGAAAAGGTAACAGTATTTAAGGTTTAGTAAGCAAGAATTGTTTCTTAAAGGGCACCTATTTGACATTTTGATTGGGAACTGTGACCCTCAATGTCTAGTAAACTTCAGTCAAGTAATCAAGTACCTAGTGTACCAAACTAAGCTCAATAAATACTTCAAATAACACGAAACTCTCTCTGAATCAACTCGTAGATGACCAATCCCATCCCATAAACATCATTCTTCTCGTGTACCCATGTCGTTTTTGATAACTTCACCGAATCTTCTTTCATTTCCCAACCTTTATTCTCAATTTGTTGCTCAGGACTTTTATATCTCGGAGATCCCAATGCTGGCCATTCTTCTTGTGTCACGACCGGCTGCTCGTGCAACAACTGTCGATCTTTATGTGGGTTTCTCTTAATGGCTCGGCAAATTGTCGACTCTGAGTGGATTTTCAATTGCTTTTTCACTTCATTGATCGTTTTTCCTTGATCTTTAGGAAAATTTGATCGCCATCCTTCCATTTTGAATCGAACATCCGTTTGATTGATTATCAAGGGAATCCAAAAACAGAATGGCTAGAGTTTAACAAACTGACCGAATTCGGCTTCCTATAACCAATTCACTAGCCAACAGGAGAAGCTGGAAGTAGTAGTTGAAGATAAGAAGTTACTAAAAAAAAGACAAAAAAAATGCTTAGTGCTTTGTATCCTAATCTTAGTCTTCCCGACTTCTCAATTTCCAGATTTTTTATTTTACTAATCCAATTTTTGAGGTCTATCCATCTTTATGCCACTTGTTTTTTTCTTTTTTTTCAAATCAAGAAAATGTTAATCGAAATTGCACGTCCTTCATTCTTGAAATGTTCACAAGACCGTCCATAAAGCGTACTTTCTGCCCCCTCTCAGTAATAAATGTAATTTTCAGATGTACACACACAAATAAGAGAAATCAGATTTTCACCTAAAGGGGATTTGGAGTTAAACTTTTATAATTTTCACAAACATTTTCGAACTTATTCTAAAAGATTAAAAATGGTCAATGTGTTCCAACCTAGTTATTGGTTAGTTTTAGTTTTTCCACTATTTTCTCTCAATTCTAAACGAATTTCTGTCTTTTTTCCGTTCTGTAGATATTCATTTACATCCATAGTCAAATAAATTTATTATTCTCATTGATATGTTATTACTAAACGCAGAGAAAAAGAGTAGTCTGTAAAATTCACAAATGTACCAGCAACGATGAGAAAAGAAAGAATGAGTACCAATAAATGAAGGAAACCTGTAAATGGAAGGAAACAATAACAGGAGAATCGGTGTATTCATAAAAAAGGGGGAAATCTGAAAAAAATTAGTGCTGGGCTGTGTTTTTGGGAGTTAGATGTGAAAATTGAGAGACTTTTCTTCTGTAAAAAATGTAGGATTTGTTGTTTTTTGTTTGTTTCGTTCATTTTTCTTTTATTTCTTGATTTTATTTAATGCTTTGATTTAGGAATTCGTGCGAGAGGAAGGTGCGAAGGATCGATCACCGGAATCGACAAAAGACCAACAACGCCTAGTCAGGTAAAGTGTTTCCTTTCGCTTCTCCCAAAACCAGAATCAATCATTATGGGAATAGCGTGAAGAGAAGAATTACTGAAATATTATTTAGATCTCCACTTTGAATTTTCGGCACTTTAATACAGTTCCATTTCGATTTCAACTTTTCATTTGACGAGAAATCAGCGTCTCTGATTTTTGGAACTTTATCGTCTCTTTGTATAAAATCGATCAGATTTGATTAAAATCCTTCACACCACTCATCTACCACTCACCATCTACCATTTCAGCTGAAGAATGGTGCTTTTGGGCAGAGTCAAAGCCTTGACACTGAAATCGGCTAAAAAATCTTTCTCTGAGCTAAAACTGTCTAAACGCCCACTCTCTGGCATAGCTATCTTTGCTTTCTATTCTAGTGAAACAAATTCTAAGTGAAACAAAGCCGAGCTGGCCCTTTATCTTCTTTTTCATTCACTACACTCAATCAATATGAAAAGAAACAGCTAAGGCTTTTGTTAAATTCTTTACGAAACTTTTCTTCACAACACATTATTGCAGGCTTTAAATGAGCAAATCTTCTGAGAATATTATGACTAGATCTAACAATCTTCAATATAATAATTTTTCACTTTCTAACCAGTCAATATAATAATCGATCTCCATATCTATTATCCATATCATTTTTTTGCTGAGCCTTTAGTATTTTGCTGAGACATTTGCAGTTTCAGCGGCCCACGATAAACTATGGCAACAAACCAGCGATTCAAAGAACGATTTATTGGTGAAGGAGGAATGGGGAATGTGTATGAATTGGAGGGACATGAACCGTTGGTTATTTTATTGAAAAATACAGTGTATAAAAGAAAAGAGGTTGTAATGTAAAATAAACATAAGCATGAAGTGATACCAAAAATATGTTCTTTATTGTCGTTTAACACATTCACGACAAAGGGACCCACCCCCTGAGGTCATCAGGTACCCATCAAGTACTCGACAACTCTTGGTGACTTTCATTTTTAAATTCTCTCAACTATGTAAACTCAAAGCTTGCATACAAATACTTTTAATCGTCAAGAACAATATGGTTATTGGTAAGATTAAAGCTTTACTTGTACATATTAACATAGAACATAGACATAGAAATACGATATCGAAATTAATGGATTCTTCCTTTATTTAGCCCAGCTGTGATCAAATACATGTTTTGTGGCAATGGTGAACAATTGAGGATCTTCAAAAATGAATGTGAAGCATTGAAGACCGTTTATCATGCAAATGTAGTGAGAATGTTATACACAGAGGAGAATGGAAGGGAGTTGGGAATTGTAATGGAATACTGCCAGAGGGGATCACTCCGAGATGGTTCGGATTCAAAATATATTGTTATAGTTTACAGTTTAGTAATCTTCAATCCAAAAATCAGCTATTCAATGAACACTGTTCTCACATGGGGAATCCAATTATTTGATGCCATTGATCACATGTATCAGAAACACAAATTGGTACATCGAGATATCAAACCAGCCAAGTAATATTCATTGATATGAATGTCGAAGTTCAATCCATTTATAGCATTTTTGTGACCAATGAATACCAGCTGAAGATTGGTGACTTCGGATTGGTAAAAATAGTGGGAGATGGAACTGTTACGGGTACGTTTATTGGAACACAAGGATATATGAGTCCACCTGAAATGAAAGAGGATGGGGTACGACGGGATGTTTATGAACAAATCAAGGAGGCTGATGTATCGGTTAGTTTTACATTCTTTACGGCTTGGTAAAAGTAGTGGGAGATGGAACTGCTCAGGGAACATCTTGCGCTGGAACAGACCGATATATGAGTCCACCCGAGTTGATTGATAATCATATACGGGATGTTTATGATCAAATCAAGGATCCAGATATTCGAGTTTGATTATGTACCTTTATCATTTTAAATAAACTTCAGGATTCCCATCGAAACGATGTTTACAGCCTTGGCTTGGTCGTGTGGGAGATCATTGAAAGGAGGTATTTATTTGGAAGATTTTATGAAATAAACCACCAACATACGCATAAAGGTAACGCAAATTAAAGATTCAATATTGAAGGGCTGTACTCGAAAAAACGAATCTCTTTAGAACAATCTTCTTGAAATATGGCCCAGAAGGAGCATTCAACAGAGATGAGCTCGTATTAGATATCGGCCTCAAACGTGTTACTGAAATTGATCCACCTGAATGTCAATCAGAAATCCAAAAAATCATCTCGAGGTTCGAATCCAAGATTTTTTTATATTTTAAGAATTCACCTATCAGATGTACTAATTTTCAACGTATTTATCGTCCACCAGCTTCTGAAGCTTTGGATCTCCTTGCTCAAGCGCAGAAAGTAAGCTTTTCTAAAAGAAACTCAAACTCTCGTCAGCTATGATATTGAGTTGGAAAGTATGGAAAGTACGCAAATTTCCTTTCATTTATTTTACTATTATGATGAACAGAATTCTCAGGTTTTTTGTAGAATTCTTAGGCCTACCAAGTATTAAAGTTTCAGAATTTTTTGCGTTTAGGCAGTTTAGAGAAAAAGTTTAGAGAGAAAACTTATTTTGGAGATGTTTGTCCAGAGATGTGGTAGTCCTAAGAATTCTAAATAAACCTTGAAAAATCTAGTTATTTTAGTGGCTATTTCAAATGAGTAACTAGGAGTAAATGGGAACTTGCGAAGTTTCCTACTTCCCAACCGAATTGTTTAGTGAGTTTCCTTTTTGTTGAAATTTAATACTTCTCAAATATAATAACCTAGACCAATCGATTCATCTCTTCACTCCCTTTTATGCCCACGGAAGATAAAAACCAAAAACAACTGATGAAACCAATTGGATTTGATGATAGAACAGAATGGGTTATGGTTGAATCTGAGGAAAAGAAATATGAAAAGAGATTCGAGGCGGGTAGATGGGAGAATAGATGGAATAAATGGGTGAAAAATACAATGCTAGATAAACTCGGAACACTAAATTCTGTCGAAATAGACAAATTCTTCAAAGAAGCACCGAATATTTTTTCAAGATTAAAAGAAGAAACTCAGACATTCAAAGATGCTCGTTATGTGATTTGGGAAATATTGAAGACAGAAGAAAAGAAGGAAAATCTACTTGAAAAGGATATTTATGAAATATTTGAATTGCTTGTTTGGGAAGATTTTCAAGAACAGCTCTGGGAAGAAAACGAGGCTTTTTGGGATCTTAAAAGTCACGAGGAGATCTGGATATCAAGTTTTGAAAATTGGCACAGGTGTGCGTATCGGATTAACAATTTAAAAGAAATAAAAAGAGAGAAATACACAACAACTTTCTATTTCCGATGTTTTATTTCTCAATTGACTGGTGAGGGATGGATTCATATAAGATGGGATTTGTTTCTAAGTGAAGACTTGAGATTGTGGACACAAATACCAGGACAATGGGTAGACAATCCAAGAGCTGAAATCTGGAGCTATGAATTTGAAAATGAAGACAAAAAACATGAATTGCTTCATTTCTCCCATTACAAACCAATGCCGCTTGAACAAATAATTGATACACTTGAAAAACAACAAAAAAGAATGGAAACGATCATGAAATTACACTTGAAATATCTGATTCCAATAGAAGATTCGGAGAAGAATAATGTTCCATTTGATATTGAATCACTTCACGATGAAGCTTCTGAATCTAAAAGATTTTATGGGCCCCATCCCTTTCCTCACTACATATTCCAATTAAGAAATCCTCCTCGTCCAATTTGTCAAAAGAATCATTCACGGAAATGTCAAATGGATTGGTTTAGAAAAATGAGGGGATGGCGATCGGTTTTACCTAAAGAATTGCACATTCCAGTATGTGGTGAAATCACAAGAGATGAGGTTTGTGTTCTGTACAGTTACATGGATTGTATAGAATCTATTAAAGATCTGAGTTTTCGTTTCGTGAAACACCCATTTTTATTTCTCTGCTGTCAAAATCTTTTAGATATTCCATTTTTGATTCTCTTGGATCATCCAAATAATTATGAAAATAGGGAAAGTATTCCTGCATTTGATTTCAAGAAGAAACTTCATCATATTGATGTTGGAGTATTAAGAGAATACTTTCAAGACTCAAAGTTCAATGAGAGGGTCTATGCTTTGATCAAGAGTGATGATATGACACCCTGCATCCGCTTGATTGATTATGAAGGGAATCCAAAGACAGAATGGTTTGGGTTTGAGAAGGCGGCCAAGTTACCAATTCCTATAACCCATAACCAATTCACTGGCCAATTCGACAAATATCAACCATCAAAAAACACAGAGCTGAAAACCTTTGAGCGAGATCCTGTAGAAGGTGATCAATTGCAGTTGACTTCCATGAGGGTTCACTTTTTGCATTATATTTGCAAGATTCAATTTTCAGATTGATTCAAAAACAAGCACTGTAGAAGAAGACCCCAACGTCAAGCAAAGTAAAAACTTTCCGGAAGATGATCCACAGGTTAGGAGTTTTCTTACGCGAAACCTTAGATCATGATATTGTGAAATCCTCTGAGAAATTCTCTTGAAAATTTGCGATAAGGGTTTTGTTTAGATACAAAGATAATCTGGAAGAAAAAGGCAATGTAATTTTGGGGGAGTGAGTGAAGGGGAAGGCTAGGGCGGGAACACCCGCCACTTCCATTCGATTCTCTCTGTGATCTTCCCATCATTCCCCCTCCTTCTTGACACCAATTTCTCGGAAAAGTCGATAATAAAACCTTGGCACAAAATAATGGTTTTTTGTTCTTTTCTCTAGCTCTTATCAAATAGTCGATCATTTGCTAAAGAAAGATCACCTTTGTCTCTTTTTCTGCAACATAAAAGTGAAGCTTTACTGATTAAAAGCTGATAATCAAGAAAACGAAAAGGATTTCTTTATTTGCAAGAAATTTTCTTCTCTATTCTCTTGTTTCTCAAGAAATTCGACAAACACGAGATCTTCTAGAGAAAAACCTGAAAAAGATCAGGTGAATTAGGCTCAATTTTTTGGCACAAATAATCAAAGGGAGGTTTTTTAGGGATTTTTAGGTTTTTGAACTGAAACTAGTCATTAGGTAGTAGTTTCACTACATTACAATGAAGATACAATGAAGAAAAAGATTTACAAATAAAGAAGGTTTTAGCTCAATTTCGAAGGATACTTGGCGAATTCTTCTTTCGATTTTCCTATAAATCAACAACCCTATTCGTCTCCATTTGATCATCAATTTGGAGGAAGACCACGATGGACACGGATGGATTCAATAGATGTTCATGGGGATGATGAAGAGACTGAAGTGATAAACGATGAGTTCAAGTCTCCAACTGTGGCAGAAGAGTTCAAACCAAATCGGTACCAACCAGTGTTTTTAAGTAGCGTTTATAAAGTAAAAACTACCGTAGAAGTGGCTTTGTTTTAGCCCACTAGTTTGATAAAATAAAAGTTAAAATGTTAAAGCGCTAAAAGCTAGAAAAATGACAGTGCGTGTTCGTCAAAAACATTGCTTAGCAACTGTGTCATTAGAGGCTATCAGTGCTTTTGTTTTTGTTCAAAATTGAACAAAGTTTGATTGGCAGTCGAACAGAAGCTGTTGTTAGGCGAATTTTCTTCTAGAGGTTGGCTCTAAAACAGAAATACGCTCCAGTTTTCACGATGCCACTGTTCTTGTATAGCTTATTGCAATAATACTAAAACTTTTTTTACATTTCTAGAGATCAGAAAAACAAGTTATTACATCAAAATTTATTTTTCAAAAGTTTTCAGTTACAACTACACCCGTAAACGTGTCAACACCGATCCAAATCTCTGCGATTATGGTGATTCGATGGAAAACTTCAAAGAAGCCTTGAGAAATTTCGAAAAATTTTACGAGAAATTGGACACAAAAGAGAAGATAGAGTTTATGAGGAGAACACAGGAGATTCTACGGAAAAAGCTATTGGAACAATGTCATGTCGGGAATATTAACGTAAAAGAGTTGAGTGAAGGGAAAGAAGAAAAACTGATCGAAGAAATAGTCTTTTGGCATCGGAAAGCTCAATACGACGAGTACATTAAAGCTTTTTCACTGATAGAGAAGCTGAAAGGAGTTCATTTTCAGGATTGGGGTTTGTACAATAAGCTGTGCCAAGCATTGGCAAGATTCAATGTTTTTGTGACGTCGATGTACAGTCAGAAGATCGGTTTCGATCATTATACGACAATCGGATCGAAAGAAAGCTGGTTGCTGGTAGAGAAAGAGAATTTGATTCATTCATCGCAAACTTTTTCTTATAATAGGTTTATTAAAGCTGATTTGACGATGGTTGAAGTGATTCCTGGGAAATGGATGGAAAAAGCGCAAGGTGATGAATTGGTTCGGGTAAATTTATCAAATGAAGAGACCAAAAAGGCTTACCAACAAGCAAAGAGTGTTAAAAACATACAACAACATCAAATTAATAAGTTTGAAGATCTAGAAAGCTTCTATTTCTACGAAAAGTTGATTTTTAATGATATCATGTACATTGAAGTCAATCAAGTGATTGGCGCCTTGGAAAAGGTCTAAAGATCGTCTAAGACGCTTCATCGAACTCAAATTTCGGTCGATCGACAAATCCCAAACCCCGACTTGTACAATTTCGTTAACGCAAAGTATTTAGGCGTTCGATACCCAAAGCTTGGCTATTATTTCTCTCTAAAGACACCGCCAATCCCACTCTGCCGTCATGAGCCTAAATGTGAGCTGAGTGAAATGATCAGCTTACCGAAAGAAAAAGATAAAGCTCTTCAACGCTTCAATTGTTGCCAAAATTCAACTCAAAAATCGATCGAATACCTTGAATTTTATATTGAATTTTGTCGTGAATTGGACGCGTTAGTTGACGGACGGCTGGACACAGATCACCTCAATTTGATCACTGAAATCAAAGATCCTGATGATGCAAACTATTTCCTTTTCTTATATCTTTCAAAAAATCAAAAATTCGATGATAAGGCTATCATTTTACTGGATAACCCAGAGCTTTATCACCCTTTTGAAAGGGTTCCATGCTTCGATTTTCACCTTAATTTCTTTACGATCGAAGCATCGACTTGTCATCGACTTCTCAGCCAATTTGATGAAACAAAAGAGATCATAGCAATAGATATAAATATGAATGGATTGATTTTAAAAGATGAGAAAAGCCTAAAAACGACAGAGCTTTTCATAAATTTCTTTGAAAATCCCTCTCAAATACGTGAGGAAGGTCGACGTTTATCGTCGGATGCTCAATTTTTATTGCCCGACTTCTTAGAAGATTCCGATTTCGAGAGAATTGATGTTTCTGATGAACAGTCTTCTGGATCAGCAACGAGTTTAACATCAAATCGTTTTTGATACCTTTCCCAATCATCAACCTCGAAAAGTTTAGAGGTACATTGTTTCCAGGATTTACAGGGAAAATATGGTCTGGCACACGAGACAAAAGATCCATCAATAAAAACAAAAGATCCAAAAAGATCCATAAATCCGGCTAGACTCCAATAAATATACTCAAACGCCTCAAATACTATAATATTTCCACTTTTTGACGGAAGTTGACGATCGGACGGCGGAAACGTTGCTTGAGAAAATACAAGACTTCGTCGAACCCGACTCAATGATAAAATGCCAATCTTTGTACCGAAATTTGTTGTCAATAAGGGTAATACAGTTTACTTTAGGAGTGTCTCTTTGTAACCTCTATTCTTTTTCAGAAGTACGTGGCTGCTTTCCGCTTAATAGCGCACTCCAGCTCTCGTAACCTCGACGCCGTCAAGCAATGCGCATATATAAGCACATTTCTCCTTTGTTCTAAATTTTTTAATGTTATATGCCACCTATGTTTAAATTAAATTAATACGTAAAAATTACCTATTTGATGAAAGAATTGTTGTTGTCTCGACTGAAATTTTCTTCTATTGTTACAATGTTTCTTGCCGGCTCTGGCCTCTAAAAAACTCTTTGAAACAAAGTAACTCCATTAAACATAAAAGTTAACTTATCCAGTCGACTCCTAATATAATGACTCTTGATACAACGATTTTTCGATATAACGATTCCATTTTGGGGTCCCGGGAGAATCGTTATGACGAGAGTCGACTGTAGTTAGGTCATTGTCCCAACAAACAATCTCGAAAAAAAAACTCTTCAAAACATTTAAACATTTAAATTCCATTTAAACATAAAACTTAACTTATATTTAGGTCGTTGCTTTTCTTTATAAGTCTTTATAAGTTCTATAAACTGAAAACCCGAATATCACTTCACTAAAAATAAATAAAGAACCTTACAATTAGAAAAACAAAAAATAAATCTACAAAATAAAACAATCCCATTAAAATGAAAAAAATGGGTAAAATGGCGTTATATACGCACATTGCTTGACGGCGACGAGGGTGCGGTAGCTGGGGCGCGCTATTAAACGAAGAGCAGTCACGAATCTCTGAAAAAGAACGGAAGTCTTTTGGTGATCTGTCAATAAAAATTTGGTTCAATGAAACTGTGTCTTTTCAACCGTCATGGACGATCTTATATATTCATTTGTTTATTTGTTACATCATTATTATCTAACTATCAGAATCGATGAAAGAAAAAGACTACACGAATCTTTTCCGAGATCAGGAGACACACTACAACCAACTTAACATCACAGGAGAGGGCGGATTTGGAGTCATTCAAAAGATTTGTCATGTTCCGTGAGTTTTTATTGAAAAACTTTTAGAACTTTTCTCTAAAGTTATATTCAAGTAGATTCAAGTAGATTCAAGTATAAGTTATTGGTTTGGCCGAGTAATGAGTCAATTTCAAAAAGAAATATTTATTGAATAAAGCCATCTATTAGGTTGGTAAAAAGAAATGCGCGTTTTCGTTAAAAGTTTATTTTATTATAAAAACAAGATAACAATACAATAATCCAAAAGGTATTCGCCATCTGCATCAATGACTTGTCGCCAACGTTCACGCAGAGAATGGATGCCCTTCTTGAAGAACTCGACCGGCTGCGACTCGATGGAGTTGGACACCCAAATTTGGACCTCGTCGCGGTTCTTGAACTTTTTCTCGGCCAAGGAGTGGTGCATTGATCGGAACCGATGGTAGTCGGAAGGCGCCAAGTCTGGGCTGTATGGCGGATGAGGCAGGACTTCCTAGCCCATTTCTTCAATTTTCTGCTGGGTCATTTTTGCGACATGCGGCCGAGCGTTGTCGTGGAGGAATTTTGTCGACGCCGTATCCACGCCTTGACGTCGCAGCGCCTGGTCCACGCGGTCCAATTAGCCTTGGTAGAGGTTCCCCGTAACTGCTTGACCCGAATCCAGAACCTCAAAGTACACCAGGCCTTTACTGTTCCACCAAACACAAAGCATCACCTTTTTTCCGTGGATGTCCGGTTTTGGAGTCGGTTTTGGAGCTTCACCGGGGTCCAACCACTGCCGCTTTCTTGCTGTGTTGTCGTATTGGATCCACTTCTCATCCAAAGTAACAATGGAGTCGAAAAACCCACTGTTCTTGGCGCGGTGAGGGAGGGTTCCGGCGATTGCGATGCCTGTCGCCTTGTTTGCGTCGGATAGCTTATGCGGTACCCATTTTCCGCATTTATTCGTCTTGCCCATGCCATGCAGATGATTCTCAATGGTGAAATGAGTGCAGCCGAACGGTTCTACCAGGTCGCGAGTGGTTTGGCGTGGATCCGACTTAATGGCTTCCTTCAATGCGTCGTTGTCGATGATTTGAGGTCGACTCCCGTGTTTTTGGTCTTCCAAGCCTTCGTCGCCGTCTCGGAAGCGCTGGAACCATCGTTTACACTGACTTTCGGATAGAGCATCTTCGTCAAACACTTGAGATAGAGCGCGATGAGCTTCAGCAGCCGATTTGCCTTGCTTAAATTCATACCACAAGCAGGCCCGCAAGCGAAATTTTTGGTCCGACATTTTCTAAACACTCTTTCTTGTAAAAAAACAAAGTAAACATAGACAAATTATATATCAAACGATGCGCAAGAACACGCTCTTTCCAATAGAATAAACTATTTTAAAAAATCTTGACTGTGAATAAAATGCAAATCAACAAACACGACGCTCATTTCTTTTTTACCAACCTAATAAATCAATCAAAATAGTTTCCAACTTTTTCATACCGTATTTTCTCTAAAAATCGTGCACCCTGAGCGTCGCATAAATTGCTCGAAATCTGAAAAATCAGAACCTATCGATGTGGGGTCGGAAAATGTGGCTGACGATGAGATCTTGTGGGAGATTTGAGTGTTGAGCTTCTGTGAAAACCTTGTAAGCCGTAAAATAGTCACCAACTCGGCTCGCTTGGGCGCACTACTATTAGAGAAAATACGATATATAGTTTTCTTATGATCAGATGCTAGGCTCGAAGATGAGCATTGAGCAAACCCAAATAGGATTACATGCTGAATATGCGAATTTGGCAAATTTGCACTAATCGAAAAAAGAAGTAGTTAATAAAGAAATAAGAAAGCATGTCAAATCAATGGAAGTGTGTTGAAATAAAGAAAGTTTGTTGTCTCTTTTAGTGGTAAACACTGAGAACCAACTAAAACTTTATGGCAAAATTTCCTTTCTTACGTGTGACTCATTACTGATTGGCTAACCCAATATATAGAAGTCGCAAAGAACTTTCAAACATCATTCAAATGATCAACTTTTACCAGTCAAAGAAAAAAGTTTTATCTTTTAAGAAAACCTACTAGAATTCAAATAAAAGTTATTAGTAATGTTAATTTTTAGCTTTTAAGAGCTTTTACTTTATTCATCGACCCTCACCTTTATTCATCCTTGTACTTTATTCAGTTTAACCATAAATCCTTCTTCTTTTGAATGGCAAACCAGCTAACTGAAAAAACTGAACTTTTAAAAGAAACTTTCAAGAAAACCTATTAAAATTTAACATGATTATCAAAAAGACTAACTTCTAGACCTTTAAAATGATTATCATTTAGCCCAGCTGTGACGAAAAGGAAAAGAGATGTCCAAAACAATGGCTGGATTCCTCAGGATCAAGAAAGGGAACGATTCCGAGAAGAGCACAAAATTCTGAAGAGATTATACCATTCGAATATCGTCAGCTATTTCGGCTTTTTCAACTATGGTGATGATGATTTTGGGATTGTGATGGAGTATTGCTCTCATGGGGATGCAAGGGATTTGACACACAGTTAGTTGCATTGATGAAAAATTGATGTTATAAGCGGGCTTCATTTTTGAGAATATCCCCCTAGATAGTTTTAGGCTTACAAGGCTTTATGCTTTTGCACCAAAAACTGAAAATGAAAGCCATGTGAATCATAGACCATGGCATAGCTTTCTTTTTTATACAAAGAGCTCAAAGAAAACTGATCAGGATTCTGAGAAAACCGAGATCTAGTTTTAGTGGATCTTGTTTGATAGCAAGACAGCTAAAAACTTGTTCATAAATATAACTTCACTCAAATTCAGTCTGAGATCATGCCGAGTTCTTTCGACTCTATTGCTCTTTTTGGCCATTATTTATCAACCTCTAATCTTTTTTAACGCTTATAACTCCACTTTGCCTTTGAAGATGCCGCTTGTCATTTTAATTTGAGACTTCTTTTTGTTTGAATTCCTACTGACACTGTACACCAAGTTAAGGTGAGCTTTTTGATCGAGACCCAGACCATTTGATGCAGATTTTCACGCTGATTCCGAATCTGCTTTTCGTTTTTGCAAAATGGCTCTCTATAAAAAGTTACAAACTTTTTTAAATTTGTAGCCAAAAAATGAAATTTTCCGAAATGGGATTCCCTCATAAGGCTTCTTCAGTGCCAGCTAGCAGCGTGGACTGGCAGCGTACCCCATACGAAACGATTTTTTTCGTTCTTTTGCTTGGGTTCAATTCCATCCTTTGTTCCTCTTTTTATTTTTATGTTTTAACACTTAATTTTGTTTTATTTTTATATTTCAGAAGGTATCACATTTTTAATTTCTTTATATTGAAGTTTATAAACAAAATTAAACATTTATGATAAAAAGTGAAGTAACAAACAAAATAGTAACAACACTAACGGAATAGGCGTGAAATCCTGCATAGAATGGTCTGGGTCTCGATCAAAAAGCTCATCTTAACTTGGTTCACTTCCCTTGTGAGGAGGGACCGCCCCCAGCAATTACCTAGTCTTGGAAAAGTCTAGGAAAAGCCTAGGAAAACTATTGGGTTGGTGCATTGAAAACTGCCGGACTTTGAACTAAAATTTGTTCAACATAAAACCATAAATTCATTCCAAATAATTTCCATTATTATTGACGACTTCTGCCCATTTTACAGGCAATTTGCGGATTCCTCTTTCGTGGTAGGATTTTGCTTTTGAATCGAAAAACTTTCAAAGCCAATTTTTGACTGCTTCTTCCGAATCGAAGTGTTCTCGAAGCTCATTACTCATGACCCGGAATAAATAGTAATCAAAAGGGGCGAGGTCTCGGCTGTATGGGGAACAAGGCTATTTATTTTAGAACTAGTCAGTTTTGCAACATGAGGGCGCGTGTCGTGAAGGAGAACGATCTTTGACTTGAAGGGCCTATTCTTCTTCAGGGATTCATTCACCTTGTCCAACTGTTCACTGTATTTGATTGCATTAAGGGTCGTCTTGCTATCCAGCAACTCCCAGTACACCACTCCCTCGATATCCCAGAAAACGCAGAGCATAAACTTCTTCTGGTGCAAATCGGGCTTGGGGTCACTTTCGGGTTTCTAGCCTGGCCCCACCCATTGCCGCTTCCTCCGAAAGTTCACAGATAAAACCCATTTCTCATCTTCTGTCACAATTCGAGGAAGTAAGGATTTTCTTTCGTATCGTGAGAGATGAGCGGCCACTTCTGGGGGTCAGTGAGGTCATGGGGCACCCAAGTCCCAAGTTTCGATTTAAATCCAAGGGTATGAAGGTGATTTAGCACTGTAACCTAATCAACCCCTAACCTAACTCTTCTCCCAATTCACGCGATGGTACCCGATGGTCGTTGGTAATGAGTTCGAGTAATTTGGAAGCATCCCGTTGGGGTGCCGCATCTTTCAAAGATTTGTCCCCAGATCGAAACTTGGCAAACCATATTCGTTCTTTCGACAAACGACACGTTTTTTTGGAAGGTGAGTCCTCCACATATATCTTTTTCATATTAGCAGCTGCCAAGCCTGCACTGTGCTCTTGTAGGAACTCATGAAGCATGACATGACGAATATGTCCCGGTGGCAGATTGTCGAATGCAATAGAAGAAGTGAAGAAAAATACCAAAAAATAAAAAGCTGGAAGCATAATTTTTTCGCAATAATTTGAGGAAATGTTGAAGTAACCAAACCCCCTTTCAGCTGGTTCAATGCTGTTGTTTTTTTATCTGCGAGTCCCGCGAAATAGCCGGCAGTTTTCCATTCACCAATCCAATAGGTTCTGCACCATACCCTACAAGTCATACTACTCTTTCCTTAGGGAAAGGTGTAGTTACTCTCACCTTACTTTCTTACTGTTCTTTTAAACTTAAAGTTACAACTACTTAATTTATTCACTCAAATTCAGTCCGAGATAGTCCCAAGTTCGTCTTCTCGTTCGACACGATCATCTATTGGTCAATCCAACTATTCGATGCGTTGACCTATCTCCATTTTCACTCAATCATTCATCGAGACATCAAACCGAGCAAGTTAGTTAGAATAAAAACTACAGTAATTTGCATAAAGCTCAATCAATATTGTAAACCTTCCCTTTCAGCATTTTTGTCACAAAGCATTTCGTGATGAAGCTCGGTGATTTTGATACTAGTTCAAAGGTGGTCGAAGAATGGGCAGCATTGGGAACTCCGAGATATAAAAGTCCTGAGCAACAAATCGAGAATAAAGATTGGGAAATGAAAGATTCGAAGGAATTGAAAGAGAGATGGTTACACGAGAAGAATGATGTTTATGGGATGGGATTGGTCATCTACGAGTTGATTCAGAGAGAGTTTCGTGTTATTTCAAGTATTTATTGGGCTTAGTTTGGTACACTAGGTATTTGATTACTTGACTGAAGTTTACTAGACATTGAGGGTCACAGTTCCCAATCAAAATGTCAAATAGGTGTCCTTTAAGAAACAATTTTTGCTTACTAAACCTTAAATACTTTTACTTTTTCAGTTTCAGCTTACAAAAATCGGTTTTTAAAGTACACCATGGCTTTTTTGACATACTTAACAATCTCAATTACTCTTTTCTTTTCGTTTCGAGTGACGAATTTCTATGTATATCAGAGTCAAGTTTCAATGTAAATTTTAAAGTGTCAAATTGGTCAAATATTAGGTTGATGCATAAGTCTTTTCGTTCCTTTTCGTCTGCCGTTTCAAGCCAACAAATGCACGAATTAAACTACGGTTGATTTCATTAGAAAAACCAATTAATTTTCTGCAAAATAACATTAAAACGGGTTTAAAAAATTAATGCCTGGATTTTCTTGAGAGATGAAGTCGGGTAGTCAAAAAGGGCTAACTCGATGATGCGGTTTAGACACCTTAGCTAAAGAAAACCTATCTTCGTGTCAATAGATAAAAGATAGAGAAAAAAAAGTTTGATATTTCGCCAAAATTTCAGAGAAATTCATTCAGCCAATTTTTCCGTAGAGTTTTTATAGATTTTACGAAAAAGGCGTTTTCACCTCGAATTTGCTGAAAGTCAACCGAAATTCATTTAAAAAGATGCAAATTCAACAAAAAAACACTTTTTTTATAGAGCAAACTATAGATTAATTGGTGAATTTGTTACTTTTTAACAGAAGTACGAAAAAAACGAAAAGACTTATGCATCAACCTAATAGTTTAATTTCGTGCAAAATAAGAGCATCATAAAGTAATTTCATCAAAACCATCGAAATCCATCAAAACCAGCAAAGAATTTCATCAAAACCATCGAATTTCCAGACGCTACCGCAACGATGAAAAGGACGGAGTCAAAGTCCATACAGACCAAGCAGAAATGCTTTTTGCCGTTAAACAGTTTGTTGTTCCAAATTGTGACGATGAACAACTGAAATCGATAGTGGAAAAGTGACCGTTGCTTTTTAAAAGAATCTTTTTTTAGCTCAAGAAATGACTTCAATAATCTCTTTCAGATGTATTCATCTTCTACGAGAGAAGCGCTACTCGGCGATCGAGGCCTTTGAAGCGCTGAAAGCTCTGCCCGTTTGTCGAGCTACTGAATTTTTATTTCAATTTTTATTTCAGCTCAACTCTCCTTATATTTATGTGGATACGAATGTGCAAAATGTTCATCTACCAAACAAATTTCACGTCTACGATTCAAAATATCAGCTGATTCGACCAAAAGTCAAAGATGATGTGAAAGTAGGTGACGTTGTGATAAAAGTAAGTGCTTGCCTTTATTATTCAGACTTATTGATAGTACTGAAATTCATATAAAAAAACCTTTTCAGGTTGATTTCGATTTTTTCGGCTTTCTCTCTGGCCGGGGCCTAAATTTTGATGAAAACCCCGCAATCCCACCAAGACAATCAAAACCAATTTTCTTGAAAATGATGATGAGAAGCCTTTATGTTTTTTGAAAGAATCCGATATCACAAAAAAAGCCAATGAGGCAACGGAAAAATATCTGAAGAAACGCTCATCGTTGTCTCCCCGATGTTTGGATCAATTTAACGCACAAATTCCTAAGATTTACAAAGAGAAACGATTGGAGCACATTCTCTTTCAGGGCTTCGATTTTCATCGAGGAGACTCTGTTGATGATCTCGTCGATGAAACAATCGAAAGTCTTTATCGAGAGCATCTTCATTGGTATTTCTATGCACAATTGCATAAACATTCCGTGGGACTAATACCGGAAAACCCGACAAATGACGATTATCAAATGTGGGGACAAAGAGTTCGACGACAAACCCAATAACTTATCGATTTCATAGTCGATTTTACGATAAATTGTTGCCTTTTTATGACAATTGCATAATATTCATATTCTACTATTTGTGTTTTTGTTTTAAAATCAAATTCTCTAAATCTTTTTTGATCTTTGCTTAACAATACCATTGACTCACTTTGTACTTTCCCTTTCAAATTCTTTATTTTTCAAAATAATTCAACAAACAAAATAACAAGGAAGCAAAAAAGCTATACATAAGAATTACCGTATTTTCTCTAATAGTAGTGCACCCTGATCGTCGTTTAAATTGCTCGAAATCTCAAAAACCGCTTATCAGAACCTATCGATGTCGGGTCGGAAAATGTAGCTGACGATGAGATCTTGTGGGGATTAGAGCTTCTGGGAAAAATTGGAAACCATAAAATAGTCATCAACTCGGTGCGGTGCACTACTATTAGAGTAAATACAGTATATTTGTCATCCGACTCGACTCGATTCGTTTTTTAAAAAATGCCCATTTCTAGAGCAAACATTTGAAAGTTCATTCCAACAAACATTTTCGGCATTTTGTAGTAGAATATTGGGAAAATTCACTACGCAGTCGAAATTTCCAAACTTTTTTCGAAGATAAACCTATAAAGAATTTCTCAACTTTGACATCCATGTTATCCACATTGCATCTTTGATCAATTTCATTAGGGTAAGTTAAATGAAATTTAAATTGAAAATTTGAACAAAAAAATTGATAGAAAGACGTTTCCAATTTGCACCTTCGATCTCGAATCCTATCTGGAAGAAATCCGATCAAAATTTTGGCAAAAAATCCAGCGTGGTGACATTGAACGGCAAGGTTTAACGGTTGTGAGTTCAATCTGAAGTTGATTTTTTTGGTTTGAAGCTTTTATTGAAGTATTTATAGTAATGAGATACTTATTGAAGTTCACACAGTTAAATAAATTGGGTAAAAAGAACTGCGCATTGTGATTTAAAGATACTGGCTTGCAAATCGGTTTTTTGGCATCGCTGTTGTAATTTCAGTTAGCAAGACAGTAAAACTTTTTTATCAAAAACACTGGCTACTTGTAAGGTGTGTTTTCAAAATATCTTCCTGGTTAATTGACTTGATCGGATTTCAGTAACGATAATCATATAGTTGAAGTATGGTTTAACTTGTTCGTTGTGCTGGTAAAATTCCAGTAGTCTTACTTATGGTTCAAGTTACCAATTTACACCAACACCAATATTTAGTCACCAAAATCCCTATTATATCAGTGTTTGACGAGAGCACTGATATAATATAAGCACATTTGGGCTTAGAATCGGTTTTAGACTTGCCCTTTCGTCTCCTCAACACTTTCTTCTCCATAAAAATCCAATGCCGAGCTTTTCTCGTCTATCCGATCCATCAATTGTTTCCGAACACTCAATGCGGTGTCAAATGGGAGCTGAAAAAGGTTTAGCTTTAAAAATCCTTTAACTTTGTTTTTTTCTTGAACTATTGCAAAAAAATCAAAATAATTTACAATAATTTACAAAAGAATTGCAATAAAATTTTCCAAAAATTTCCAAATCAATCTCTGGTCGTTGCCATCATGGCAAGCTTGAGCTCAACAATGTTTCGATACGTTTTGTTCCGTCGTAAATTTTGCGAACCATAAATGCACATAAGTTTTCGATAACATTCAAGTCAGTAGAACCAGCTGGCCAGAAGAGAAGATGGATTCTCTGGTGTTGCAACCATTCCTGTGTGCAACCCCATCTTTGAATCGGGGCACCATCCAGCATAAAAATCAAACTTTTTTTGCGATTCCAGCGCCAAAAAGGTAAAATCCCACGGTCGTCTCGGTAATAGCAAAAACAAATCAGATTTTGCACGAGTCATGATCGTCGAGTCGTGTTGCACTAGTTCGTTGGGTGGTGATTGTGATTTCTATGCAATGGCCAACAATGATAAACATCCGTGCACGAATATTGTAAGAAATCTACTATATATAAAAGGGAAATGTCTGTCCGTCCGTCCGTTTGTACGCTCGAGTTCCGTGGGTCGATTTACATGATTTTTAGTTTGTTGGGCTTAGAATTCTAGGTAGTTGTGTTTTTCGAGCTGCTTCTTTCATGATTTTGACCGAAAAGCTAGCTGAATGAATAGATATTTCTAATGTCGTTTTCAATCAATGGATCTCTACTACTCGAACTACTACACCGGCTTGGATCCTTATTTTCTCTACTTCACCTGCTATTTGACTAATCATGTATGGTAATTTGAATAATTTTTTACAATTTCTTATTTAACCCCAAGTCCCCTCCCCACCCAGGGCGATAATCAAACAGAAAACGAAAGCGATCAAGGGAAAGAAATATCCAAAAGTTTTTTGTAACAGGAAAAGTTCAATAGATTCTGTTTTGATTAGTAGAATATTCAAAACGAATAACTACTTCATTCCTTTGACTTGGTACTTTGAGTACTTTAAGACTTTGTATTGGGTTTGACAAAAAGTTTTTTTGCGAGGGTCTCAAATCAATCTGGACGTGTAATAGCCCGTTTGAAAGCTAATTAACAAGCGGATTCAATAAAAAAAACCCACTGAATGATTCATTGCGTTTTAAAGTTTTTACAGAGGTTTTAGTAGAGATGGTCAGACCCTAAAAAGTGCAAAAATAGCGTTTCATCAGTTTTTTTATTTAAAAATCTAGGGTAAAAACACGCTCATCGTGGTCAGAAGCCAAAATTACCCCTAGAAATTTAAAATTACGTTTTTGAAAGGAAAAAAGTTGAAGATTTTGTCGCGGGCGGCCCTCAAAAAAATTGCACCAACTTTTTGACCAATCCAATAATGTAAGATCTCAGAAAACTATCAATGCACCGTCTAGTGCACCCAATTCCTCGTTTTTCTTGCAGCAGGCCTAATATTTCAAGGAAATCAGGCAATCAAGTACGCTAGGAAGCTTGCGCTTGCAAAAGTGAAGCACAAGTACATCCTGTTCAGTTGGACACCCTTCTCTCAGGTGCGCACTACAATGACAGTACTGTGTATTTGATGAGACAAGATGTGAGAGATGCTCTTCATATCCCTTCTGATGTACAACCGTACAGCAATTGCAAGTTCGTCTTTTATATTTAGAGTCATCCCTATCTTTGCTTAAAAAAGTAAAGAAATGAATGGCAAAGATTTTGGAACCGAGGGGAATTGAACCCTCGACCTTCCGCTTGGCGGTGCTTTACCACGGGGCTAAATTTGCGTTGCAAATTTCCTGTTCGAAGTTTTTCAGTGGCGCAATCGCTGAAGATTACATTCAACAATATTTGGACATCTCAGCGTTCGTCAAAGAAGTTATCTACTATCAGAAAAAGGGAGATTTAAATTCTTCTCCTTTCTGGTGTGCTGTTGCAAAAAAACGAAGAAATAGGTGCACCAGTAAGGTTGCGTTTGTAAGATTTGATTACAAAGCATATCAGCGAAACGCGACCCTAAGCTACAGCAACCGTAAAGAAAAAGTACCATCTTGAACAAACGTTTCTCAATTTTCCGTATTTTCTTTTTGGTAAAATTGGTAAAAAGAAACAGAAATCCGTTTAAAAGTCAGAGAAAATGGTGGAGAAACTAACACTAAGTAGTGGCTAGGTTTGAACACATTAAACATGGGCATGTTTCATTTTTTTGAATAAGTTCGAAAATGTTTATGAATATTATTTCAGGCCGATTTTTGGTTGATGTGTGGTTCAATTATCCAATGATGAAGTGCTTTTTTACAAATTAACTCACTTTTCTGCAGTCTTTTTCTTGTTGTTTGAACCAAGAATTTTGCTGAAACTTTATGGAAATTCTCATGTCCCAAGATAACGGCCATTCAATGATCACGATAATATGGGTTCACAAACTCCGCGATGGAAATCTCACTTTGCCTTGCCATTCCCGATCCGGCTCTTCGTCATGCCAATTCGCAAAATCCACCGCACTTCCGTCTGTCCATTCGATAGCAAATTTTTTCCTCGGATTTCTCTGAAAAACCATTCTTATTTGATTTTGGCTATTATTTCCATTTCAAGTTTTTTTCAACCAACATCCTTCGTCGACCTTTTCCTATTTTATTTCCTAGAAACTATTTCGCATCTTCAGTTTGGGTGAATCAACCTGAAGTCCGATCCAGAAACCGTCGAGAGTTGCGAGAGTCGTCGAGAGTGCGTGAGTCGAGATCTTTTGCTAAAGTCGTGGTTTATTGATATCTTCAGCTTCCTCTATTTTCTCACCGAGTCCCCAAACGAAATCGTTCTCCTCCTGACTGTGAATTGACGCCAAATGGCCATTTCGTTCCACACAAAACGCTTCAGCCTCATCATGTTCGAAATTTCGATCGATTGCCAGAAGTTTCTATTTATGATTTCATGAAAAAAAGCAAACCTTGTAGAAAGAATTCGTCCTCGGGAAATATCTCCAAGCAAGAAAAGTAACCCTTTGATTTCTGCAATTCATTGATTAAATTTGGATTTGTAGTTGCCTACGATATTTTCAAGTCAAGTTTTTGAGAGTTAACCAACACGTACAATATGCAATTGCTTTTATTTGCTTCCAAGAACTCACAAATCAGTCTCCAACTGTGTCGTTTTATTTGCTTTGATGGCGGAGAGCATGGATTTCCTGAAGGAGAGTCGAATAAATTGGGTGGAATGGGTCTTGAGAATAGAATTAGTCGCAAACGATTCTCATATCGGACATGGCAGATGCAGTGCCGGACAAAAGTTTAAGAACAAACATTGTTTTAATTAAATATTTCATTTTTCATTGATTTTTTTGACATTTTTATATTACTTTTTAGAAAAAATAGTCAAGACTCGACGAATCTCACCTTCTGATATAGATACCATTGTCTGAATGAGGGATCTACAAAGCAAGACTTTTGAAGAGATCGCTATGGCAATGGGACGAAAAAGGCACTCTGTTTGGCAAGCCTATCAACGTAGAAAGAACCCGAACCCGACAAAGAAGTTGGGAAGACCTTGAAATACCAGTGACACGTAAGTTTTTTTGAGATTTCCTTTTTAAATGTACAAAGTATTGCTCAGGATGAATCGACGCATCACACTAGCTTCCAAGAAGAACCCGTTTTTGACCGCTTCTGAGATTCGTGAAGCTGTTCGAGAGTAAAATGTTCATCGAAGAACAATACAAAGACGCTTGAACGAGAGTCAACTCTTTTGGCCGAATTGCTGCTCATCAACCGCTCGTCTCTGCCAAGAACAAGAAAGCCAGGCTTAATTTTGCTAAGACACACGAGCATTGGACAGTTGCCGAATGGAAGAATGTGCTTTTATCAGATGAATCCAAGTTCAACATGAGCAATACGGACGGAATCAAACATGTTCGTCACCCGCCGAACACCTGAAATGACCCACGATACGCTGTTGGTACGGTTAAGCATCGAGGAGGCAATGTGATGGTGTGTGGATGTGTTTCATTTGACTGCCATGGACCTTTGGAGCGTGTTTAGGGGATAATGGACTAATTTCAATACCGTGACATCATTCAGAGAGCCATCCCTCCACATGCAGCCCAAAACATGCCGCGAGGATGGGTGTTTATGCAAGACAACGACCCTAAACACACAGCAAGGAGCGTCAAGAAATGGTTTGCGGATAATCATGCTGATCTTTTAGAGTGGCCAGCACAATCGCCAGATCTTAATCCTATTGAAAACATGTGGAGCCAACTTGAGCGTGGACAGCGGTTTGGGTAGTTGAGCCGACTGCGCTGAGTGAATGCTAAGGAATACTCGATATCAAACCGAATTTGGTTATTGTAGTTCAACTATTCGTCTTTTACTGATTTACAACCTTATTGCTCCAAACATTAAAATGAAAATGCAAAATAAAATTCGCCGTGGGGGAAACAAGCGGGAGTACTACTGTACCACCAAGTCGCCTCTATAGAGGGACGAGCGAGCCCTTATAAACTCATAGTGGCTAGTGATTCGTTGTGGTCAGATTCGATCAAATTTCAAATGCGTTTTTACAGAGGTCTAGAGCGTTTGGGCAAAAGCTAAAAACGCCATCGTGTTTTCCGTGTTTTTTTGGACAATAACTGTAAAAAATTTTATTGCAATTCTTGTGCTTTTCAAAAAAGGCACTTTGCCCGAGGTAAATTCTAAGCTTCTCATGCAAGTGGAAGTTTTATTTTTTCCGTTTATTTTTTAAATTTTGCTCTAAAATGTTGTCCAAAATGTTTTCTTTTTGAAATAGTTTGGAATTTGGCCCCAAGTGACGATTATAAAGAGCTGTAATGTTCTTTGTGGCCCTCAAAGCCATTTTCGGATTCAGTCGAATTGAAGAAGAAACAAAATATTGAATGAACCAATAAGATTCCGTTTCTTCCTATCTTATCCCCCTCCTTTTCCCAAAACCCAGAATCAATCAATATGGGAATAGAGTGGAGAGAAGAAAGAGATAAGACAGCCGTTTCTTTTAGAAGTTTCTTTCCCTCACATTCTAACTGCTTTTCCAATTCTAATTTCATCTCCTTTTTTTATATTTTATATTATTAGTTCTTTAGGTTAAAGCCTTATCTGTGAAAATGACAACATCCAGAGAAACGACAACAACATTTGTTGAACGTTATATTGGACGAGGGGTATATGGAGAAGTGTATGAATTGATTGGACACAAACCGTTGGTCATTTTGGATCTATTCACTGCCATTTTCAATATTAAATCTTCTCTAGAGGTTGCATTGTACCATAAGCTTCTTTGTTTAGCTCAGCTGTGATCAAATATATGCTTTGTGGAAATGATGAACGATTGAAGATCTTCAAAAATGAATGTGAAGCTTTGATGAAGATCTGTCATGTAAATGTTGTCCGATTTTATCGACACACAAAAGAAGGGAAAACAGTGGGAATTGTAATGGAATATTGTCAGAAGGGATCACTAAAGGAAGGTTGTAATTGGATTGGTATTGTTAAATCTTACAATTTAGTGATTCTTGGTCCAACAATCACATATTCAATGAACACTGTTCTCACATGGGGAATCCAATTATTTGATGCCATTGACCATATCTATCAGAAACACAAATTGGTACATCGAGATATCAAACCAGACAAGTCATATTAAGCGGTATAAATGTCAACGTTCAATTCATTTAAAGCATTTTTGTGACCAATGAATACCAGCTGAAGGTTGGTGACTTCGGATTCGTGAAAGTAGTGGGAGATGGAACTGTTACGGGGACGTTGATTGGAACACCACGATATATGAGTCCACCCGATAAGAAGGAGGATGGGGTACGACGGGATGTTTATGAACAAGTGAAGGAGGCCGACGGATTCGTTAGTTTTACATTCCTTTCTATCCGATGATGTATCCATTCCAGAATTCCCATCGAAATGATGTGTACAGTCTGGGACTTGTTATGTGGGAAATCATCGAAAGGAGGTAGTCAGGTTGAAATAGGGACCTCTTTTGAGATATTAATAAGTTTTCAAAACGACTTTTCATTGTTTTAGAACCATTTTCGAAAGCTATGAGGCAACTGGAATGTTTTTTGATCGTGAGCGATTATTGATTGATATTGCACTCAAACGTGTTACTGAAATCGAGTCGCCGGAATGTCAAACAGAAATTCAAGAAATCATCTTGAGGTTTGTATTGGAGATTTTCTTTTATATTTTAAGAATTCATCTATCAGATGTACTAATTTTCAACGTATTCATCGTCCAAAAGCTTCTGAAGTTTTAAATTTCCTCAAACAAACCCAGAAAGTAAGCTTTTTTAAAAGAAGTAGAAATTCTCGTCTACTATAATATTGGGTTAGAAAGTTTGGAAAGTACGCAAATTTCCTTTCACTTATTTAACATAATAATAACCAAAATTTTCCTGTTTTTTGTAGAATTCTTAAGGCTACCAAGTATTAAAGTTTAAGAATCTTTTGTGGTAAAATAGCTGAGAACGGCCGGATTCAAGTTGACTTGTGTTCACATGCCATGTAGATCCGTGTTCTCGCACAAAAGTTCTTCTTTCTTTCAAAATATGCAGCGGAAACTTTAAAATAGTTAAGCTTAAAACTTCAGCAAATTTCATGTTTAAAACAATTAGAAAAGCACTTCTTGGTGATGATTTCTACGCCGACCTTCGGACAAACATCTCCAAAATGAACGTTCTCTGAGTGAAAACTGCCTAAACGCCCACTTTCTGGCATAGCTATCTTTGGATTCTATTCTATCTATTTTAATGGTAAAATAGGTATATAGAAGTAAAGGGAAATTTCGTAGTTCAAACAACGAGTAAAATTCTGCAAAAAAGCGACTTAATTTGTAGAAATACATTTTCCACTTGGGTAATTGAACCAAACATAGCCGACTGTATGCCAGAGAGTGGGCGTTTAGGCAGTTTTCACCCAGAGAACGCTTATTTTGGAGATGTTTGTCCGGAGATATGGTAGTCCTAAGAATTCTACATAAACCATGAAAATTCCAGTTATTTTAGAGGTTATTTTAAATGAGTAACTAGGAGTAAATGGGAATTTGCGAAGTTGCATACTTCCCAACCGAATAGTTGAGTAAGTTTCTTTTTTTTGAAATTTAAAACTTTTCAAATATAATAACCTAGGCAAATGAATTCATCTCTTCACTCCCTTTTATGCCCACAGAAGATCAGAACCAAAAGGAACTGATGAAACCAATTGGATTTGATGATAGTACAGAACGGATTAGGTTAGATCTTTTGTCTTTTGGGTTAGGTCTTTTGCGCTTCAATAACAAAATATTATTTTGTGTACATTGTGTTGTGAGTTAGGTAGGTAAGATTTATTGGTTGACAGAAAAAAAGAAAAAACATCCAATTACGGCGGGGCTAAAATCATAGCCAATCAAAAAACAACAATAGTAGTGAATCATATACTGAGAATAAACAGAAAACTACGTGAAATTTGCCTTCAGGCATATATCATTGTCGTTCCTCCTTGAGCTCCAATTGAGTCGTGCACATAGGGTTTCATTCCGACTATCGAATTCCAGCGACCTCTTCGACGCAGTGCTTCCAGCCGGACTCCTTTTCCGGCTTCCGCAGTGTCTCCAGCTCTCAGCAAATGTGATGTGTAACCTGGAAGTCCAAGTGTCTTGAAGAGCTCTTTCATGTATTTGGCGGCGGTCTTCGAATTGATTGGGCTCTTCGTGTCGTCGTTTGGGAAGACGAATCAATCCTGTTGTTTCTTCGACATCATCCATCGACCGCAGAGTTCCTTTGCCTTGTTGTTTTCCATGAACGAGACGAAAGTGGCATGCCCTTTCTTCAGTTGATCATTCTTGGCTTGTGAGATAAACTAGAGCGTTTGTTTCTTCTCTATCAAGTTTTCCCATCTGAGAGATGCCGCTTCAGAGACACGCAGGAATGCGAAATACAGGACCATGATAGCTGTCGTCCCAAATCCACTTCTTTTGTAGCCGTTGTGCGGAAATCTATGATCTTGTGGATGTGCTGAGCTTAGATCGGCCTTTCGGTCGACCTTTCGATCGAATTCGATGTGTAGTTGAAGCCGTGCTAGCGGCGGCTGGGGTGATTGCTGTCAAGAACCTCCCGTGCTGTCCTTTTGGTTCTCCATTGAAGAATTTGAATGTAGCGAGGTTGAGGTGAATGTTGGCCGGTCCGACGCTTCCAACTTTGTTCAGCAGAAACGTGGGTCACGTTTTAAGCTGCGTGTACGGTAGAATGTACGCAAAACCATATTATGTGCATAAAAAGTTAATATCATTAATAAAAGGATTTATTGAGCTCATCATTGTGAGCTTTTCTGTTTTTGAATTATCTGCCCACAAAATTTCCCGTTCAAAAACCCCTCCATATTTCAAAATTGCAAAATTTCTCACTACTCCAATCATTTGAGTCTTAGTGTAAGATCATTCGATCAATTTTCGGTATTTTTTTACCTAGTTTATCACCTTTCGCAGGTGAAAACAGCCGGTGGATAATCTGCGGAGAAAAATGGCCCCTTTTTAAAGAGCACCAGAATAGCAATAAAATCTTCCACAGTCATTGTCTCAAATATTCATGCATATATTTAGATTCCTTAGACTCTTAGCAACATTTTTTTATTTGTTTCTCATGAGATTTGGAATTAGCCTCGGGAAATAACACGCGTTCAAGCATGCTGCAATACTTATTAGCCACCCTGTACATAGCAAAGAGACTTTTTAGGGATGTATGCTTTTAGTTATCTACCCATAGTGTAGCCAGGATAAGCTAAGTTTAAACATTTACCTCTGCTGTGTATATCTATGTGAATGATTGAGCTTCCAACAAGAAAATCGATTTTTAAAATGAAAAACGTACACCAGTAAAGGGCCCATTTTAAAATTTTAGAATGGGCGTTGAATACGGGCTTCCATCTCTTGGCCAGCAGTAGAACCAAAAAGAAAATAGATAATGAAGCTGTAAATCAACATCTCAATAACTCTACTAATCAGTAAAAAATCTGCTACGATTAAACCAGAATGAATTTCCATCCAAATTTCTCCTTTTTAAACCACAAACTACAGTCGATGTAAGACCCGGCGCAAAATAGAATACAGTTGTTGAGTCAGTAAACCAAATGCACAAGATTACATTTCGTGACACTCCATAAAAAATTTAACTCTGTTAAAATTTTTCCTTGTTCGTTTACGAAATAATATTTTGTGCCTTTGACTAAGCTAGATTTATTGTTAGCAGAATTCCCATAGCCCTTTGGGACTAAAGCTAAATTCAAGTAAAAAAAAAAGAGATAAGACACCCCTATTTGCAAAAGTTTTACCCCTCACCTCCTAGCTGATCTTCAAATTCTCATTTCATCTCCTCTTTTATATTTTATATTATTAGTTCTTTAGGTTAAAGCCTTATCTGGAAAAAGCGACAACATCCAGAGAAACGACAACAACACTTGTTGAACGCCATGTTGGGAATGGAGCAATGAGGCAAGTGTATGAATTGATTGGTAGAGATTCGTGAATCGATTCGCGATTTTTATAGATTCGTGCAAGCCAGGACTCTTTTTGTGAAACCGATCACAAAAGATGGAAAGCAAGATTTTGAGGAAGTGATGGGTGACATTGAATTGCCCGAAGAATATAAACCGGATACGGTAAGTGATTAGCATTATTCAAGTAAAATCATGGTAAGAATATATAAAAAAACTTACTCATTCTTCACAGTTCATCATAATTGCCCCATTTTTTAGAAGGATCGTTTCTATCGTCCACCGAAACTCAATGAAGATAAACATGTTTATCATGTGATCGCCAGTGGAAATTTTGCCGATATTATGTAAGTTTTCAAACGGGCCTAGAAGAAAATCACTACTCAAGGCAAGGAATAACATTTATTTTAGTGCCGCTGTGAATCGAGATGGAAAACCTGTAGCTGCAAAGAGGTTTTTAAAAATTGAATAATGGAAATACTTATAAGTAAACATTTAGATACAAGATTGAACAATTGAATCAAACAATTGATGGTTATACTCGCCTCAGAAGAGAAATTCAAATTTCTCGCTTCAATCGACATGAGAATGTAAGAGCTTTTAGGCATACAAAGTATAAAATTTGACTCTAGATTGTCGAATTTTATGATGTTTTTGTGGAGAAGCCCGAAAATCCAACACACATCTGGCTTGTCACCGAAAGAATGGATCACACTTTGGAGAAATATTTTGAGTGAGTTTAAGACAATTTTCAGAAAATCTAACGAGAAAATTTACTGCAAGAATGGATTATAAGGAAAATAGTTGTCGAGAAAAGCCTTTTCTTGGTTTTTTGGTGGTGATTTATCAGTGCTAAGAAGGTGTACTGTAGAGGGGAAAGGAAAGCACCACCCACGTAGAATTGTCCACAATTTAAGCAAAGTTCGCTAATGAGTAGATAGAAATTGAACAGGAATGATTATTTGAAGAACCGGAAATTTGATTACTGAAGTTAATAATGTTAACTTTTAGACATCTCTGCCGTAACGACGAAAAATCAGAGCCGGTGAAAAGAGATCTCCGCCATATTGGAGCACTTCTCGCTCAATTACTTCGGGCTCTTGATTACATTCATCAATGTGGAATCATGCACAGGGTAAGACAAGATTAGAAAGATTAAAAAGTCTGTTTCCTGATCACAAGCTTTAAGATATCCTTACCAATATTGTTTTCAGGATGTGACTCCCCGAAACATTGGAATGAACCAAAAAGAGTTCGAGATCAAACTTCTTGATTTTGGACTTGCCAGGTATTCAAATTTATCTCTTCTATGAATAGCTACCCATATTTCAGAGAAACAAATCCAAAACTCGATCACTCGACAAATGTTGATACTCCTTACATCTACAAATCTCTTGAAGTCTTCATGAGAGCCAAGTACAATACAGGAGTTGATATTTGGGCTGCAGCTTTAGTTGCTCTTGAAATGTTGGGATTAAAATTGTTTATGCCAACTGGAAGCGATGAAGAAATCACAAAAAAGGTTTGTGAAACTCAAAATGAAACAAACAGCCATATTTCAATTGCTCTTCACTTTAACCTTTTAGATTCGAAAACGTGGAGCGGATAACGCCGTCAAGGACAGAATCTTCGCCATTCTTGGAGTCCCAGAGGACCAATATCAATCAATGTAGGTTGGAACAACAAAAAGTGCTTAAAATTTCAAACTTTGAAAAAGACTTTATCTAAGAAACATTTTGAGCACAAATTTTCAGCTTTGGCCGACCCATTTATGGGAAACCACGCGCCGGCGAGCTTGACAAGATTTGGGAGGAGAAAATCGAGCCACGTTTGGATAAGGATATCGGGCCATTAAGAAGTAAATTTGTTGGCATAAAAACTTGTTACAATTTCAAATTTCAGGAGAGGACTTTAAAGATTTAATTAAAAAGATGCTTCACCCAAATCTAAAACAACGTTTGCGGGCCGATGAATGTCTCCTTCATCCGTTTTTGCGTATTTTGAACGTGAGTCTTTTGAGTTTTTGAAAATATGAACAGACGAAATGGCTCCAATCAGTACTCTGAAAATTCGAAATAATGTACTTTTTTAGGAAAAATACGATCAACGAGCCAGTTCACTCGGTACTGGAAAACAACCAAAGGATGATCAACAGATGAAATCTCGAAACGCTCAAGATCGAGAGGTCCTTTTGAAGGAATTGGCGGATCTACGCAATCAGCGTATTAACACTGATGCGGAATTTTTTACTTAAACCAAAAATGACGGATTCAATGGCCTCTGGTAGCACATCCGGCCGCGGGTTTTGTAATAAAGTTATTTTAAAGAGGAAGGTCACTAAGGGTCATCTCTGTGGCAATGAAATGGAAAAATTTTTAAAAAACAAATTAATGACCATAATAATTTTATATATCAGGGATTTAAAAACATTGGAATTTAATCAAATTTTAAAAAATTCAAACATTTTCTACTTCACTGATCACGGGTAGGGTAACTCTTAGTGTCGACCTCACATCTAAATCAGTCATAAATTTAGTGTCAATAATTCTCTCGTTAGATATCTTCATAGTCAAGATATTATTCTCAGATCTGATTTTTATCTTCTGTCATTTCTTTTTCAATAAATTGTTTCTGTCAGTCACCTGGTTACCTTTCCATTGATTGTAAATATTGCTTTTCATTGTAATCTCTTGTGCCAGATTTGAGCTTGGATAAGTTGGAATGATTCAAAAATATTCCAAGTCACATCTGTTGCCTGGTTGATTTATATTCTATCATTCTTCTGTATTAGAGGATCAGTCACTGTGTTCACTTTTCATTACCAAAAATCAAAAACCCAAAAAAAAGATGTATATTCAGAGAGGCATGATGATTTAGATATTCTATATGATTTACTTGATTCTTACATTTCATACGTTGATAAAAGGCAAGAGACAAAGCAGAACAGAAACAGTTTCGCTGTTTTGCGTTATTTGAAAAAGAATTCTACAACCGATTTTATCAACCATAAGCTTATCCACATTGTATATGATGCTTTTTGATAATTAAATCTAATGAAATCTTGCAAATCTTTCTGCTTTGCACACCCAGTTGGGACACGTTCTATTCCTGTTTGCTCTTCTTAAACCCCCAGATATTTATTTACCCATTTCAACGGAAATGTCACAAGACCGCTTATCTTTTCACTTGCAATAAGTAATGCTTTTTGGTTTGTCCTTTCTTAATCATTCTAATAATACATAATGTGATTCTATTCTGTGAAATTTAACAATTGCCAATAAAACTTTTCTAGCACACTCGAAATATATATTAGATCTGAGAAATTTGGATCATAAGGCTTTGAAGCTGACCCATCAAAATAGCATACTTCTATGCTTTTTCTACAAAACTGTTTTCTAAATGGGTATGACAGTTTCTGCTTTATATGAGGCAATCTTTTGTCTTCCCATTGAATAAACTGCATTTTCAATATTTTTCTTGCGAAATATTGTTTTGTTTCAAGTATCTGTGAAACAAACCACAAAACTACCCTTTTCGAATACTTTTATCACCCAAAATGTCCAACCAATCACCCTACCTCTTACCTGATTTAGTATGTGACCTTGTTACACAAAGTTGTACATTATGCCAATAGGAAACCCATTTTTCTTTTACAAAAAATGTTGAGCCAAAAAGAAAACGTAGAGAGAAAATAGAAGATAAAAAGGGGGGATGCGAGAATAACTGACACGAGAAAACGGTTGCAAGATACAAACAAAAAATCATAAATATTTACGACATCAATTTTCAATTTTTCGACATCAATTTCTTATTGAACTCTCAAGTGTTCTTCAAACAGCGAGCAAGCTTCATTTCAAAAAAGAAAGCGTTTTGGAATTACTTTAATCCAATACCAAAGAAATTTAATTTGTTGTTTTGTTTTGAGAAGGGGTTTTGAAAAAAGAAGCTAAATCGTAGATTTTAAAACAGATCTTTGAAGTGAAACAAATAAATGACAATCTAGATATCTTTCTTCTTTAATCACAAATGTATATGAATGATCAACTAGTGATTATGGTTGTCAGTAGTATTGCAAGTTTTGCGCTAGGCTTTGAGCCCGATCATTCAATGGTGAAGCGTGACCCACACACGGAGCAAAAGATTCACTGATTTAACGAAAAGAACGAATTAATTTTAATAAATGAATAATGAATCTTTTTTCATTCAATTTCCTACAAAGAAGAAATGGTTCGGCAAAACAATTCGCGGCTGTGAGGCGATTGATCCAATCTGGATTCAGCATGTTTTTGATCAACGATTTGAAATCTTCTCCTAAATTTCATAGTGTTAAAGATTTCACCGAACTATCTTGCCTTTCAATGTTTCATTGCCAGATCCCAATCTGTCCTTAATTTCCTTCTCCCAAATCTCATCAAATCTAGCCGGTTGCGGTTTTTCGAATATTTTTCTTCCGAAACTGAAACTTGTTGAATGAGATATTTTTCCAATTATTGTCGAACTTTCAAAATACACTTTTATCTACGCATGCATTACGCACACTGATTCATATTGATCATCGGGAATTCCAAGTACAGCAAAAATTCGATCTTTCATCGCATTTTCGGCACCTTGTTTCCGAAGCTAAATTGGACTCAATGCTTAACAAAATCGTTATTAAAAACCATGTTTGATAAGAAAGCAATAAAACAAACCTTAGTCGCAACCTCGTCTGGTGTTCCAGTTGGCATCATCAGTTTCACACCCAAGAACTCAACAGCAACAAGAGCTGCAGCCCAAATATCCACACTCGAATTGTACTTGCTTCTCTGATACAATTCGAGAGATTTGTAAATAAGTGCTGTCTTTAGATTTGCCGAGTGATCCAGTTTTGGATTGATTTCTCTATAAATTGGTGGTAGATTAGGAAATGTTGTGTCATTTTATGTACCTTGCTGATCCAAAATCTAGTAGCTTGACGACAAAAGTTTCCTGATCAATTCCAATATTTCTTGGTGAGACATCCTGAAAACAGTGCAATCAACTATATCTTGTGAATTCAAAGATTTTTAACGTAAGATTTCTAAATGTATTTACTCGATGAATGATTTCACATTGATGAAGAAACTCGAGCGCCCGAAGTATTTGAGTGAGAAGAGATTTTAGCTGAATAAGATCTCTGCGCACCAATCCATTTTCCTCATCCCGAAAGAGCAAATATCTAGAGGAAAACCTCTTTACAAATTGTTCATTAGACACTACAGATGATAAAATGAACATACCGTAAATATTCTAATAGAAGCGCACCCTGCCCATACAAAATTGGTCACCCAAAAAGTCATTAGTTTTGAAAAAGAGTTTCGCTGAAAAGTGCTTAGAATGGTGTATATGGGCCATATGTATAACCTAGAAGGGTTGGCAGTAAAATTTAAAAGGGTCTAAAAAAATTTTTCAAAAATACTTTTTTGAAAAAAATTGTGAGGGGAGACCCTTATCATTTTCGAGAGTCCGACCTCCAGGGGTCAAAGCCGAAAAAAAATATTCTTGTTTTAAACATATTTTTCGTTTTTTTAGAGCATTTCCAATCGAGCTAGAGTGATTTTAAAAGATTTTAAAAGATTTTAAAAATACTTGTACACTGCTCCACAAAATTATATGGACACTTACTTTTTTACCAATTTTATGCTCTTAAGAAACGATAGTGCAAAAAGTTGTTTTATCGTATTTTCCTTATTAGATTTGCCATTGAAACACATTAGATATACTACCATAGTTTGGAATATGAATGTTTAAAAACCGAATTTTGTAACAAATGCCCTTTGGCGCTTTCCACATAATGATATGGACACTTTGTTTTTCGGCCTTTTTCTCATCTTTCTTCAGAAAATTTAGCTCTTTTGCTCAAAAATCATATCTTCAAGGTACTCTGAAAAAATGCCAAGGGGACCACCGCTGTCGGAGAAGGAAACTGGAATCATAGAGGCAATGAATCGCGAAGGACACTCAAATCGAGCAATAGGACGATTTCTGAACCGAACACCAACGTTAATCGGAACCTATCTGTCCGATCCTCTACAATACGGAACAAAAAAGTCGACTGGTCGAAAACCTTTGGTTTCTAAGCGAGATAAGAGACACATTTGCAGAGAAGCATCCAACTCTACGCTTTCCTGCTCGGATATCAAGGCGAATCTCAAGCTCAAAGTGTCAAGCGAAACAGTCCGTCGAGTGCTAAAGAAAAGCGATTTTATTGTGCGAAGGAAGATGCGTAAAGCACCGTTTATGACGCAAGATCATTGCAAGAAAAGACTAGAATTCGCCGACAAAAACAGAAGAATTGACTGGAGTAAGGTGGGTGTGATTACTTGGCTGATGGAAAGTTATTATTATGTTTAGGTCGTGTGGTCGGATGAGAAAAAATTTAACTGTGATGGGCCTGATGGAAACCGCAGTTATTGGCATGATTTAAGAAAGAAAAAGATTAGCTTTTCGCGAAGAAACTTCAAAGGAGGTCGTGTGATGGTATGGGCAGCAATTGCTTCATCTGGCGGAGTAAAACTGGCATTTGTCCCAAAGCGTATGAATTCAGTCCAATATCAATTTATCTTGCGGCGAGCACTTCTTCCGTTTTGGCGTCGGAATCAAGGCCAAAATCACATTTTCGTCCAGGACAATGCTCCAATACATGCAAGCCAAAGCCCTAAAAGATGGCTACGACGAAAGCAAGTTTGACTCCTCGACTGGCCTGCCAATTCTCCCGACTTGAATGTGCAAGAAAATGTATGGGGATTCATGGTACGTCACATTTACGCAGGAAACAAGACTTATAGAGACGTGCCTTCTCTGAAATCTGCCATAATTGATGCCTGGAGAAAAGTAGACCAAAATATGATCGATAAACTTGTGGTCAGCATGGATAATCGAATTTTTGAATTGATTCGAAACAATGGAGGTCCTATTGATTATTAAATATTGTTGCTCTTTTTTAAAATCATTTTTTTGTTGCTAAATAAAAAATTTTATGTAGTGTCCATATCATTATGTGGAAAGCGCCAAAGGGCATTTGTTACAAAATTCGGTTTTTAAACATTCATATTCCAAACTATGGTAGTATATCTAATGTGTTTCAATGGCAAATCTAATAAGGAAAATACTATAAAACAACTTTTTTCACTATCGTTTCTTAAGAGCATAAAATTGGTAAAAAAAGTAAGTGTCCATATCATTTTGTGGAGCAGTGTATATAAAAATCATTTATTACAGCTTTTTTGATAAATGAAGAGTCTTGATATAGAAAACGAAGCTGTATTCACTCAAGCAAACAGAAACAAGAAGCTAGAAATGTTTTAGAAAGAAATTTATGCAAATTAACAAGCCATCTGCAGCAGAAGACTGCAGAAAACAAATTAACAAGCCGATCGCTTCAACAAAAACCAATTATCTAAGGCCTCGGAGGATTTTTTAACATGCAAAAACACTTTCTTTTGGTTGATTGAGTGTCCAGCAAACAGCAAAATTAGATCTTAAAAAGCAAAAATGAAAATTTCGAATTTCTCATGGTTTTCCTCCACATGGGTGAGAATTTCGCAAAATCTTGGAAATTTTTATTTGCAAGTTTGCTACTCGAATTTGATTAGAACTACACGCAGGACTCTAAATTATCTCATAAAAAGTCTTTTTGGACATGAAAAGGCTCATTAAGTTCCTTCTGAGCCCTCCTTATAGGAACATGACAGTGAAATACCCTATGGAGACGGCGACTTCAAGCCTCTAATAGTCGGACTCAAATGCATTTTCCCAAGCTCCCACTATGAAATTCGTGATCTTAGCAAAAAAACTACCTCAGAAGAAGTGGTTTTGGAAAACATATAGTGACCCTCCCAACCCCACCAGTACCAATACTATTATATATTACTAAAAGTCTAACTAACGTTTTGCAAACAAAAAGCCTTTTGGCTGCGGTCTTTCAATGGCTGGGGACTCAATCTTTATAGTCTCCTCAATTCCGGAATTCATCCGGTGTCTAAAAAGAGAAATATATTCCACAGATAAAAAGATAACAATAGAAAACAAAAACAATCAACCCAAATCCAAACATGTCGCAGTAAAATGATGAAATGATTTTTTGGCAATGCAAAATTAAATAGGCAAAAGTTGAAAAACTATTCAGCCAAGCATTTGTGATATTTGACGAAACTCAGAAGCGTATTACTTACTTAAATGCAAATTTGATGATTTTGGTTTATTTTTAAATGCCGATTTTGCTGGCTGAATCTCTTGAAATTGCGGGTCGGGTCAACCCGTAAATTCAAATTTTTTGGGTCGGGTGAACTTTTGGCCCGACCCGATCCGATCCGACCCGATTTCCCACTTCTAGTGCACAAAGGGGTCGAATAACCTCAGTGATTGGAGTAATAATTGTGTTCTGCATTCTAGCCATTATTTCGAGAAGTAACTTGGTGTTGGGAGTTTGCTGACGTGATAAGCCTGGCTCTACTGAATCCTGCATACTTGAGAAATTGAACAATTCCTAGACTGCGGTATCCATTGCAGATCTGGAACCCGATCCTGTACGCGATGTTGAACCTTCAACTCCGACAGGCATTCATCCGCCTTTTGCCCTCTTCATGGAGAAGGCGTTTCTCTTCAGACGATCTTGAAAAGACTTCTCCGCTCATCAATGGGCATTGTCACCAAAATGGGCTGAATGGTGTCGATCATCCATCAACTTTCCCTTCATCGACTCGGCCAAAGTATGGGGCCACCCAGGTGCGTGGCCCTTCACTCACTCACAGTCCCCAATATCTCTTTGATCCTTCATCATTACCGTATTCTCCTTGGGTAGACTGTTTTCTAAAAGATGCTCTTTAGGGGAAAAGCTAACGTACTCTTACCGTCATTACATTACAGTTTTAAATTTAATCTGATGTCAGATCAGACAAATAGCTTTCAGTCAGGTAGATGCTATGTTTTCTGCTACAAAAACAGTTAGAACTTGTCTGGGAGTACGGTAACTCTTCCGGGAGTACGATAATTTATTTAGGAGTAACGATAATTTGTTAGCTTTTTCTAAAGCGCATCTTTTAGAAAACACTTCAACCCAGGGGAAACACAGTCTATTTTGTCATCCATATTGTTGATTTTTGGCTAGATGCTAGAAACAAGTTCTTTACTATGTACTTTTGCTGAGATTTTTGCAAACGCACTCTTCCTAGTACAGTGTAATCTTGCGATTTGTCTCGATACTGGTCATTTATTTAAGAATACAATGGAAATAGTTGAGTTACGCGACATTTCAAAGTACACAAAGTAACGCCTAAATGGGATTGCACCCAACTCGTCTATTCTGTTGTTTTTCTTTTTATAGTTACCTGTTTTCGAGAGAAATCAAAGAACTCGAAGCACCAGAAAGGATGCGTTTACAAAAATTAAGCCCAAAGTAGAGCTCAAAGTGTTGAAAATCGTTAAAATGACCAGATTTTCTCGTTTTTGAATGCTGTGAACTCCATAGTTGTAAAATTTCTTTAAAATTGTTTTAAATTAAGTTTCCTAAATGTTTTAAATGTGTCAAAATCAAACAAAATTCCGAAATTTTGGCGTTTCAGAGTGTAAATTAACTCCTTCTCTACAACTTCTCTGCTTTCCTTTCTCTCAGAATTGAGGTGAAGTGGTGATTTTCCTGTCTACCCAAAATTAATGTTTTTTTTTTGTTTCTTTGTTTAATTTGTCTCAGAGTCTTATGAAGAGATTGGATAATTCATCCAAAATTCAGCGAAAATTTTGGATACATGAAGACTGGCTACAATTGGGTAACTAAACCGAAGTTAAATTAAAACAATGGTTAACTAAACCATTTCTGTAACTAAATCAAAGTTTAGCTCGTTAAAAGAACTGATTTGGATTGCATTCGTTGGGTAAATTAGGCAATTGGACCAAACTGGCGAATGAACTGAATAGGTGAACTCAATTTTGAGTTACTGAAGTGACTTTGGGGTATTTTATTGAGCCGCAGAATGACAGCGTCAAGAAAGGCCTAGGGTTAGGCAATTGAACCAACTGCCGAAGAAGAAGGTGCGCCAGAGGCTTCACACCACTCCAAGGTACACGGTTGGAGAAAACTGACAAAATAAGGGCTAAAAATGAGTCTCAAAGTGCCAATCTCTTTCTCCTCAAAGGAAAACTTGCCAAGTCCTTATCCAAAGCTTTATTTTCCTCCAGTACAAACAGTAGATTTACTTGGTTTTTTGAAAATTTTCTGTCTTTAATTTCAGAGTGCCATTTCCCCCCGAAAATCCAACTAATTGGGCTGAGCTTGCAAATTCTTAACATTGTTGTACCAATTTAGTATTAAAAAAGTCAAGATCTACTTAATTTTATCTTTTTTAAAGGATCACATTGGGAATTCCAATCGACACGAATGTGGGATCGGTTGTGATTCGGAAAAGAAGTCGAGAAGAAAAAGGGGATGAGAGAAGCGATTGGGAAAGGAAATGAGAGACAAAGAGAGAGAATTGATGCCTAAAGAATCGAGGGGAAGCAGAATGTCGGCTAGAAGGGTGAGTTGTGCAGCAAGTGGGCAATTGAAGCGGATAAATATAACTAATCAAGAAACAAAGTCACACATTTCTTTGTTTCACTGATAAAGTTGACGAAGCCCAGGCTTTGGCTTGGGACAGCATGTGGCAGGAATCGTCTCCAAGCTTTCCTCTGGCCTCTCCGATCGAGCTGACGAAGATCATGAGTGTCTTCTCCCGTCAACTCCATCTTCAATGTCCTCAATTCCTGCATTTCAATGGGCTTCACCCCTCCATCTCCATCATTGATTATTTGTCCTGTCTCCTCCATTCATCCCTCAACTCCTCCCGGCTTCAATTTGCTAATTGTTCATTTATCTTCGATGAATTTGCTAATTGCTTCAATTTGCTAATTGTTAGGACACATTCGTTTTGATCTTCAAAAACTGCCCAGCTCTGATGATACTTTTTCACTGTGTACTTTGTGATCAATTCTTCTAAACACATTCTTTCTGGCGTACTCGAGTCGTTGTTTCAAGAAGAACCAAGTAATAGGTGCGCTACAAAGGTGGCGTTTACAAGATTTGATCACAAAGTATATCACAAAGCTTAGGCGTGAAAACAACAAAAAAAACAAAAAAACAAACAAAAAACGTGAAAACAACAAAAAAGAAAGGAAAATATCATAAAATTATACTTGAAACATTTGATTCCAAGAGAAGATTCGGAGAAGAATAATGTTCCATTCAAAATTGAACCACTTCTCGATGAATCTTCTGAACATGAAAGACCTTTTAAAATATCTAAAAGATCAAATTCTGAAACTGACGAATCTGAATCTTCTGATTAGCCCTATTCCTTCTCGCACTACTTATTCCAATTACGAAATCCTCCTCGTTCAATTTGTCAAAAGAGTCATTCAGGGAAATGTCAAATGGATCGGTTTAGTAAAATGAAAAGAGAGTTATCAGTTTTACCTAAAGAATTGCACTTTCTAGTATGTGGTGAAATCACGGAAAATGAGGTTTGGGTTCTGGACAGTTATATGGATTGTATAGGATCCAATAGAGATCTGACTTTTCAACTCATGGAACATCCATTTCTATTTTTCTGCTGTCAAAATCTCTTAGATATTCCATTTTTGATTCTCTTGGATCATCCAAATAATTATGTAAATGGGGAAAGTGTTCCTGGATTGGATTTCCAGATGAAACTTCATAATGTTGATGTTGGAGTATTAAGAGAATACTTTCAAGAGTCAAAGTTCAACGAGGTCTATGCTTTGATCAAGGCTCCTGAATGGCCTAATCTCCTCATCCGCTTTATCGATTATCGAGGAAATCCAAGAACAAAATGGCTTGAGTTTAACGAACTGAAGATAGCAAGAAAAAGAAAAAGAAGAAATGCTTATTGCTCTGTATCCTAGCCCTAGTCTTCCCGACTTCATAATTTTCTGCTTTTTGTTCTTCTTATCTAATTTTTGAACTCTAGGCGACTTTATGCCTCTTGTTTTTTTATGTTTCTTCCAATGAATAAAGTATTTATCCAAATAGAATGTTTTCATTTTTGAAAGGTTCCCAAAACCCACTATAAAACGTAGATCTGCAATGGATACCGCAGTCTAGGAATTGTTCAATTTCTCAAGTATGCAGGATTCAGTAGAGCCAGGCTTATCACGTCAGCAAACTCCCAACACCAAGTTACTTCTCGAAATAATGGCTAGAATGCAGAACACAATTATTACTCCAATCACTGAGGTTATTCGACCCCTTTGTGCACTAGAAGTGGGAAATCGGGTCGGATCGGATCGGGTCGGGCCAAAAGTTCACCCGACCCAAAAAATTTGAATTTACGGGTTGACCCGACCCGCAATTTCAAGAGATTCAGCCAGCAAAATCGGCATTTAAAAATAAACCAAAATCATCAAATTTGCATTTAAGTAAGTAATACGCTTCTGAGTTTCGTCAAATATCACAAATGCTTGGCTGAATAGTTTTTCAACTTTTGCCTATTTAATTTTGCATTGCCAAAAAATCATTTCATCATTTTACTGCGACATGTTTGGATTTGGGTTGATTGTTTTTGTTTTCTATTGTTATCTTTTTATCTGTGGAATATATTTCTCTTTTTAGACACCGGATGAATTCCGGAATTGAGGAGACTATAAAGATTGAGTCCCCAGCCATTGAAAGACCGCAGCCAAAAGGCTTTTTGTTTGCAAAACGTTAGTTAGACTTTTAGTAATATATAATAGTATTGGTACTGGTGGGGTTGGGAGGGTCACTATATGTTTTCCAAAACCACTTCTTCTGAGGTAGTTTTTTTGCTAAGATCACGAATTTCATAGTGGGAGCTTGGGAAAATGCATTTGAGTCCGACTATTAGAGGCTTGAAGTCGCCGTCTCCATAGGGTATTTCACTGTCATGTTCCTATAAGGAGGGCTCAGAAGGAACTTAATGAGCCTTTTCATGTCCAAAAAGACTTTTTATGAGATAATTTAGAGTCCTGCGTGTAGTTCTAATCAAATTCGAGTAGCAAACTTGCAAATAAAAATTTCCAAGATTTTGCGAAATTCTCACCCATGTGGAGGAAAACCATGAGAAATTCGAAATTTTCATTTTTGCTTTTTAAGATCTAATTTTGCTGTTTGCTGGACACTCAATCAACCAAAAGAAAGTGTTTTTGCATGTTAAAAAAATCCTCCGAGGCCTTAGATAATTGGTTTTTGTTGAAGCGATCGGCTTGTTAATTTGTTTTCTGCAGTCTTCTGCTGCAGATGGCTTGTTAATTTGCATAAATTTCTTTCTAAAACATTTCTAGCTTCTTGTTTCTGTTTGCTTGAGTGAATACAGCTTCGTTTTCTATATCAAGACTCTTCATTTATCAAAAAAGCTGTAATAAATGATTTTTATATACACTGCTCCACAAAATGATATGGACACTTACTTTTTTACCAATTTTATGCTCTTAAGAAACGATAGTGAAAAAAGTTGTTTTATAGTATTTTCCTTATTAGATTTGCCATTGAAACACATTAGATATACTACCATAGTTTGGAATATGAATGTTTAAAAACCGAATTTTGTAACAAATGCCCTTTGGCGCTTTCCACATAATGATATGGACACTACATAAAATTTTTTATTTAGCAACAAAAAAATGATTTTAAAAAAGAGCAACAATATTTAATAATCAATAGGACCTCCATTGTTTCGAATCAATTCAAAAATTCGATTATCCATGCTGACCACAAGTTTATCGATCATATTTTGGTCTACTTTTCTCCAGGCATCAATTATGGCAGATTTCAGAGAAGGCACGTCTCTATAAGTCTTGTTTCCTGCGTAAATGTGACGTACCATGAATCCCCATACATTTTCTTGCACATTCAAGTCGGGAGAATTGGCAGGCCAGTCGAGGAGTCAAACTTGCTTTCGTCGTAGCCATCTTTTAGGGCTTTGGCTTGCATGTATTGGAGCATTGTCCTGGACGAAAATGTGATTTTGGCCTTGATTCCGACGCCAAAACGGAAGAAGTGCTCGCCGCAAGATAAATTGATATTGGACTGAATTCATACGCTTTGGGACAAATGCCAGTTTTACTCCGCCAGATGAAGCAATTGCTGCCCATACCATCACACGACCTCCTTTGAAGTTTCTTCGCGAAAAGCTAATCTTTTTCTTTCTTAAATCATGCCAATAACTGCGGTTTCCATCAGGCCCATCACAGTTAAATTTTTTCTCATCCGACCACACGACCTAAACATAATAATAACTTTCCATCAGCCAAGTAATCACACCCACCTTACTCCAGTCAATTCTTCTGTTTTTGTCGGCGAATTCTAGTCTTTTCTTGCAATGATCTTGCGTCATAAACGGTGCTTTACGCATCTTCCTTCGCACAATAAAATCGCTTTTCTTTAGCACTCGACGGACTGTTTCGCTTGACACTTTGAGCTTGAGATTCGCCTTGATATCCGAGCAGGAAAGCGTAGAGTTGGATGCTTCTCTGCAAATGTGTCTCTTATCTCGCTTAGAAACCAAAGGTTTTCGACCAGTCGACTTTTTTGTTCCGTATTGTAGAGGATCGGACAGATAGGTTCCGATTAACGTTGGTGTTCGGTTCAGAAATCGTCCTATTGCTCGATTTGAGTGTCCTTCGCGATTCATTGCCTCTATGATTCCAGTTTCCTTCTCCGACAGCGGTGGTCCCCTTGGCATTTTTCAGAGTACCTTGAAGATATGATTTTTGAGCAAAAGAGCTAAATTTTCTGAAGAAAGATGAGAAAAAGGCCGAAAAACAAAGTGTCCATATCATTATGTGGAAAGCGCCAAAGGGCATTTGTTACAAAATTCGGTTTTTAAACATTCATATTCCAAACTATGGTAGTATATCTAATGTGTTTCAATGGCAAATCTAATAAGGAAAATACGATAAAACAACTTTTTGCACTATCGTTTCTTAAGAGCATAAAATTGGTAAAAAAGTAAGTGTCCATATAATTTTGTGGAGCAGTGTACAAGTATTTTTAAAATCTTTTAAAATCTTTTAAAATCACTCTAGCTCGATTGGAAATGCTCTAAAAAAACGAAAAATATGTTTAAAACAAGAATATTTTTTTTCGGCTTTGACCCCTGGAGGTCGGACTCTCGAAAATGATAAGGGTCTCCCCTCACAATTTTTTCAAAAAAGTATTTTTGAAAAATTTTTTTAGACCCTTTTAAATTTTACTGCCAACCCTTCTAGGTTATACATATGGCCCATATACACCATTCTAAGCACTTTTCAGCGAAACTCTTTTTCAAAACTAATGACTTTTTGGGTGACCAATTTTGTATGGGCAGGGTGCGCTTCTATTAGAATATTTACGGTATGTTCATTTTATCATCTGTAGTGTCTAATGAACAATTTGTAAAGAGGTTTTCCTCTAGATATTTGCTCTTTCGGGATGAGGAAAATGGATTGGTGCGCAGAGATCTTATTCAGCTAAAATCTCTTCTCACTCAAATACTTCGGGCGCTCGAGTTTCTTCATCAATGTGAAATCATTCATCGAGTAAATACATTTAGAAATCTTACGTTAAAAATCTTTGAATTCACAAGATATAGTTGATTGCACTGTTTTCAGGATGTCTCACCAAGAAATATTGGAATTGATCAGGAAACTTTTGTCGTCAAGCTACTAGATTTTGGATCAGCAAGGTACATAAAATGACACAACATTTCCTAATCTACCACCAATTTATAGAGAAATCAATCCAAAACTGGATCACTCGGCAAATCTAAAGACAGCACTTATTTACAAATCTCTCGAATTGTATCAGAGAAGCAAGTACAATTCGAGTGTGGATATTTGGGCTGCAGCTCTTGTTGCTGTTGAGTTCTTGGGTGTGAAACTGATGATGCCAACTGGAACACCAGACGAGGTTGCGACTAAGGTTTGTTTTATTGCTTTCTTATCAAACATGGTTTTTAATAACGATTTTGTTAAGCATTGAGTCCAATTTAGCTTCGGAAACGAGGTGCCGAAAATGCGATGAAAGATCGAATTTTTGCTGTACTTGGAATTCCCGATGATCAATATGAATCAGTGTGCGTAATGCATGCGTAGATAAAAGTGTATTTTGAAAGTTCGACAATAATTGGAAAAATATCTCATTCAACAAGTTTCAGTTTCGGAAGAAAAATATTCGAAAAACCGCAACCGGCTAGATTTGATGAGATTTGGGAGAAGGAAATTAAGGACAGATTGGGATCTGGCAATGAAACATTGAAAGGCAAGATAGTTCGGTGAAATCTTTAACACTATGAAATTTAGGAGAAGATTTCAAATCGTTGATCAAAAACATGCTGAATCCAGATTGGATCAATCGCCTCACAGCCGCGAATTGTTTTGCGGAACCATTTCTTCTTTGAAGGAAATTAAATGAAAAAGATTCATTATTCATTTATTAAAATTAATTCGTTCTTTTCGTTAAATCAGTGAATCTTTTGCTCCGTGAGTGGGTCACACTTCACCATTGAATGATCGGGCTCAAAGCCTAGCGCAAAACTTGCAATAGTACTGACAACCATAATCACTAGTTGATCATTCATATACATTTGTGACTAAAGAAGAAAGATATCTAGATTGTCATTTATTTGTTTCACTTCAAAGATCTGTTTTAAAATCTACGATTTAGCTTCTTTTTTCAAAACCCCTTCTCAAAACAAAACAGCAAATTAAATTTCTTTGGTATTGGATTAAAGTAATTCCAAAACGCTTTCTTTTTTGAAATGAAGCTTGCTTGCTGTTTGAAGAACACTTGAGAGTTCAATAAGAAATTGATGTCGAAAAATCGAAAATTGATGTCGTAAATATTTATGATTTTTTGTTTGTATCTTGCAACCGTTTTCTCGTGTCAGTTATTCTCGCATCCCCCCTTTTTATCTTCTATTTTCTCTCTACTTTTTCTTTTTGGCTCAACATTTTTTGTAAAAGAAAAATGGGTTTCCTATTGGGATAATGTACAACTTTGTGTAACAAGGTCACATGCTAAATCAGGTAAGAGGTAGGGTGATTGGTTGAACATTTTGGGTGATAAAAGTATTCGAAAAGGGTAGTTTTGTGGTTTGTTTCACAGATACTTGAAACAAAACAATATTTCGCAAGAAAAATATTGAAAATGCAGTTTATTCAATGGGAAGACAAAAGATTGCCTCATATAAAGCAGAAACTGTCATACCCATTTAGAAAACAGTTTTGTAGAAAAAGCATAGAAGTATGCTATTTTGATGGGTCAGCTTCAAAGCCTCATGATCCAAATTTCTCAGATCTAATATATATTTCGAGTGTGCTAGAAAAGTTTTATTGGCAATTGTTAAATTTCACAGAATAGAATCACATTATGTATTATTAGAATGATTAAGAAAGGACAAACCAAAAAGCATTACTTATTGCAAGTGAAAAGATAAGCGGTCTTGTGACATTTCCGTTGAAATGGGTAAATAAATATCTGGGGGTTTAAGAAGAGCAAACAGGAATAGAACGTGTCCCAACTGGGTGTGCAAAGCAGAAAGATTTGCAAGATTTCATTAGATTTAATTATCAAAAAGCATCATATACAATGTGGATAAGCTTATGGTTGATAAAATCGGTTGTAGAATTTTTTTTCAAATAACGCAAAACAGCGAAACTGTTTCTGTTCTGCTTTGTCTCTTGCCTTTTATCAACGTATGAAATGTAAGAATCAAGTAAATCATATAGAATATCTAAATCATCATGCCTCTCTGAATATACATCTTTTTTTTGGGTTTTTGATTTTTGGTAATGAAAAGTGAACACAGTGACTGATCCTCTAATACAGAAGAATGATAGAATATAAATCAACCAGGCAACAGATGTGACTTGGAATATTTTTGAATCATTCCAACTTATCCAAGCTCAAATCTGGCACAAGAGATTACAATGAAAAGCAATATTTACAATCAATGGAAAGGTAACCAGGTGAATTTATTTATTTAATTTATTGAAAAAGAAATGACAGAAGATAAAAATCAGATCTGAGAATAATATCTTGACTATGAAGATATCTAACGAGAGAATTATTGACACTAAATTTATGACTAATTTAGATGTGAGGTCGACACTAAGAGCTACCCTACCCGTGATCAGTGAAGTAGAAAATGTTTGAATTTTTAAAAATTTGATTAAAGTTCAATGCTTTTAAATCCCTGATATATAAAATTACTATGGTCATTAATTTGTTTTTCAAAATTTTTCCATTTCATTGCCACAGAGATGACCCTTAGTGACCTTCCTCTTTAAAATAACATTATTACAAAACCCGCGGCCGGATGTGCTACCAGAGGCCATTGAAGCCGTCACTTTTGGTTTAATTAAAAAATTTCTCATCAGTGAAAAGACGCTGATTGCGTGGATCGGCCATTTCCTTCAAAAGGACCTCTCGATTTTGAGCGTTTCGAGATTTCATCTGTTGATCGTCCTTTGGTTGTTTTCCAGTACCGAGTGAACTGGCTCGTTGATCGTATTTTTCCTAAAAAAGTACTTTATTTTGAATTTTCAGAGTACTGATTGGAGCCATCTCGTTAGTCCATATTTTCAAAAACTCAAAAGACTCACGTTCAAAATACGCAAAAACGGATGAAGGAGACATTCATCGGCCCGCAAACGTTGTTGTTGATTTGGGTGAAGCATCTTTTTAATTAAATCTTTAAAGTCATCTCCTGAAATTTGAAATTGTAACAAGTTTTTATGCCAACAAATTTACTTCTTAATGGCCCGATATCTCTATCCAAACGTGGCTCGATTTTCTCCTCCCAAATCTTGTCAAGCTCGCCGGCGTGTGGTTTCTCTTCAATGGGTCGGCCAAAGCTGAAAATTTCTGCTCAAAATGTCTCTTAGATAAAGTCTTTTTCAAAGTTTAAAATTTTAAGCACTTTTTGTTGTTTCAACCTACATTGATTGATATTGGTCCTCTGGGACTCCAAGAACGGTGAAGATCCTGTCCTTGACGGCGTTTTCCATTCCAGGTTTTCCATTCTAAAAGGTTAAAGTGAAGAGCAATTGAAATATGGCAGTTTGTTTTATTTTCAGTTTCACAAACCTTTTTTGTGATTTCTTCATCGTCTTCAGTTGGCATAAACAATTTGATTCCCAACATTTCAAGAGCAACTAAAGCTGCAGCCCAAATATCAACTCCTGTATTGTACTTGGTTCTCATGAAGACTTCAAGAGATCGGTAGATGTAAAAAGTATCAACATTTGTCAAGTGATCGAGTTTTGGATTTGTTTCTCTGAAATATTGGTAGCTATTCATAGAAGAGATAAATTTGAATACCTGGCAAGTCCAAAATCAAGAAGTTTGATCTCGAACTCTTTTTGGTTCATTCCAATGTTTCGGGGAGTCACATCCTGAAAACAATATTGGTAAGGAAATCTTAAAGCTTGTGATCAGGAAACAGACTTTTTAATCTTTCTAATCTTGTCTTACCCTGTGCATGATTCCACGTTGATGAATGTAATCAAGAGCTCGAAGTAATTGAGTGAGAAGTGCTCCAACCTGGCGGAGTTCTCTTTTCACCGGCTCTGGTGTTTCGTCTTTACGGCGGAGATGTCTAAAAGTTAACATTATTAACTTCAGTAATCAAATTTCCGGGTCTTTAAATAATCATTTCTATTCAATTTTATCTACTTATCAGCGAACTTTGCTTAAATTGTGAACAATTCTACGTGGGTGGTCCTTTTCTTTCTCCTCTACAGTAAACCTTCTTATCATTGATGAATCACCACCAAAAAAACCAAGAAAAGGCTTTTCTCGACAACTATTTTCCTTAAAAACCATTCTTGCAGTAAATTTTCTCGTTAGATTTTCTGAAAATTGTCTTAAACTCACTCAAAATATTTCTCCAAAGTGTGATCCATTCTTTCGGTGACAAGCCAGATGTGTGTTGGATTTTCGGGCTTCTCCACAAAATCATCATAAAATTCGACAATCTAGAGTCAAATTTTATACTTTGTATGCCTAAAATCTCTCACATTCTCATGTCGATTGAAACGAGAAATTTGAATTTCTCTTCTGAGGCGAGTATAACCATCACTTGTTTGCTTCAATTCTTCAATCTTGTATCTAAATGTTTACTTATAAGTATTTCCATTATTCAATTTTTAAAAACCTCTTTGCAGCTACAGGTTTTCCATCTCGATTTACAGCGGCACTAAAATAAATGTTATTCCTTGCCTTGAGTAGTGATTTTCTTCTAGGCCCGTTTGAAAACTTACATAATATCGGCAAAATTTCCACTGGCGATCACATGATAAACATGTTTATCTTCATTGAGTTTCGGTGGACGATAGATACGATCCTTCTAAAAAATGGGGCAATTATGATGAGACTGTGAAGAATGAGCAAGTTTTTTTGATATTCTTATCATGATTTTACTTGAATAATACTAAGCACTTACCGTATCCGGTTTATATTCTTCGGGCAATTCAATGTCACCCATCACTTCCTCGAAATCTTGCTTTCCATCTTTTGTGATCGGTTTCACAAAAAGAGTCCTGGCTTGCACGAATCTATAAAAATCGCGAATCGATTCACGAATCTCTACCAATCAATTCATACACTTGCCTCATTGCTCCATTCCCAATATGGCGTTCAACAGATGTTGTTGTCGTTTCTCTGGATGTTGTCGCTTTTTCCAGATAAGGCTTTAACCTAAAGAACTAATAATATAAAATATAAAAGAGAAGATGAAGTGAGAATTTGAAAATCAGCTAGGAGGTGAGGGGTAAGACTTTCGCAAGAAAGGGATGCCATATCTCTTTCTTTTTTTTCTTGAATTTAACTTTAGTCCCAAAGGACTATAGGAATTCTGCTAACAATAAACCAAACTTAGCCAAAGGCACAAAATATTATTTTGTAGACGAACAAGAAAAAAGTTTAACAGAGTTAAATTTTTTATGGAATGTCACAAAATGTAATTTTGTGCATTTGGTTTAGTGTCGCAACAACTGTATTCTATTTTGCGCCGGGTTTCACATCGACTGTAGTCTGTGGTTTAAGAAGGAGAAATTTGGTTGGAAATTCATTCTGGTTTAATTGTAGCAGGTTTTTTAGTGATTAGTAGAGTTATTGAGATGTTGATTTACGGCTTCATTATCTATTTTCTTTTTGGTTATACTGCTGGCCAAGAGATGGAGGCCCGTATTCAACGCCCATTCTAAAATTTTAAAATGGGCCCTTTACTGGTGTGCATTTTTCATTTTAAAAATCGATTTTCTTGTTGGAAGCTCAATCATTCACATGGATATACACAGCAGAGTTAAATGTTCGAACTTAGCTTATCCTGGCTACACTATGGGTAGATAACTAAAAGTATACATCCCTAAAAAGTCTCTTTGCTATGTACAGGGTGGCTAATAAGTATTGCCGCATGCTTGAACGCGTGTTATTTCTCGAGGCTAATTCCAAATCTCATGAGAAACAAATAAAAAATGTTGCTAAGAGTCTAAGGAATCTAAATATATGCATGAATATTTGAGACAATGACTGTGGAAGATTTTATTGCTATTCTTGTGCTCTTTAAAAAAGTGTCATTTTTCCCCGCAGATTATCCACAAGCTGTTTTCACCTGCGAAAGTGTTAAATCTCCTCCTTCAAGAATTCGGATCAACAGCCGACAACTCTCCACCTACTCGCCAGGGATTGAAAGTGAAAGGTGCTTTCGAGAAGGCTCCTTCGAGAAGCCGAGATGGAACACGTCGACATTGATGATGGCGAAGAAGAACTCGGGTGTCAAGGAAGTGAAAGCCAAGCCGACAAAGACTGGGAAGAAGAGGAAGAGGATACGGTTGACGTCTCCTTGTCAAATTTTGAAACTCGATCCGACATTTGCTGTCGAGAAAATTTTTCTGGACCCTGTTGTGAAGTGGATTGTGCTGATGTCCCTTTTGTTCGATGTGCTTATTACATTTCAAGGAGTTTTGTTTCCTTCATTTTGTTGCTTCTTTTCACCGTTGTTGATTTATTTGCGGTTTGAATCAATGTTTTGTTATCTGTCCAAAAATCTAAAAAATGCAAAATTTTGAGAAAACCAAAGTTTCAAAAAATCGCCTGATGGTTGTATGGAAAAAAGTCAAAAATGTTTGGAAATTTTTTTAAGTTTGTGCCAAATCGAAAGATTATCGTATGGGTAGTACCTCGGGACATTAAAACAACATTGCTTAGACAACATTTTGAGTCTTTTTTAAAAAAGCAAAAAGAAAACACAAGTTGAAACGGAGAACCAGAGAGTCTCCACTCTGTATCCCAACGACCACTACACTATCGAAGCATATTCGAAGGAGAAAGGGTATGTGGTCAAATAAAGAAGTGACGATTTCCTGGGTTTTGACCTTTTTGACGACAGCGAAATGTTTATAATATTGGAGGAGTTTATAATCGTTGTATTGGAACCGTAATATTTGAGCTTTGCAGCTGAATTTTTAATATGTTGTTCCCCAGAGTCGATTCTACCTATCCACCGATTTTGGGGGCAATCGGCCAAGAATGATCAACTGAAGAAAGAGCACGCCACTTTCGTCTCGTTCATGGAAAACAACAAGGCAAAGGAACTCAGAGGTCCATGGATGATATCGAAGAAACAACAGGATTGATTCGTCTTCTCAAGCGACGACACGAAGAGCCCAATCAACTCGAAGCCCGCCGCCCAATACATCAAAGAGCTCTTCGAGAAGTTTGGACTTCCAGTTTACAAATCACATTTGCTGAGAGCTGGAGGAGACACTGCGAAAGCCGGAAAAGGAGTCCCGCTCGAAGCACTGCGTCGAAGAGGTCGCTGGAATTCGATAGTCGGAATGAAACCCTAGGTGCACGACTCAATTGGAGCGCAAGGAGAACCGACAGTGATATATGCCTGAAGGCAAATTTCAAGTAGTTTTCTGTTTGTTCTCGGTATAATATTGTTACGAATATTGTTATTTTTTGATTGGCTATGTTGATGTTAATTAGATGTTGTTTTCTTTTTTTCTGCTAACCAATAAACCTTGCCTACCTAACTCACAACAAAATGTACCAAAAATAATATTTTGTTTTTGAAGCGCAAAAGACCTAACCCAAAAGACAAAAGACCCAACCTAACCCATTCTGTTCTGCCATCAAATCCAATTGGTTTCATCAATTCTTTTTGGTTTTTATCTTCTGTGGGCATAAAAGGGAGTGAAGAGATGAATTCATTTGCCTAGGTTATTATATTTGAGAAGTTTAAAATTACAACAAAAAGGAAACTTACTAAACTATTCGGTTGGGAAGTATGCAATATCTCAAATTCCCATTTACTCCTAGTTACTCATTTAAAATAATCTCTAGAATAACTTGCATTTTTATGGTTTATGTAGAATTCTTAGGACTACCATATCTCGGGACAAACATATCCAAAATAAGTCCTCTCTCAGCGTAAACTGCCTGAACGCCCACTCTCTGGCATACAGTCGGCTATGTTTGGTTCAATTACCCAAGTACGAAATGTATTTCGACAAATTAACTCGTTTTTTTTGCAGTATTTTACTCACTGCTTGAACTACGAAATATCCCTTAACTCCTATTTACCTATTTTACCATTAAAATAAATAGAATAGAAACCCAAGATAGCTATGCCAGCCAGTGGACGTTTAGGCAGTTTTCACTCAGATAACGCTTATTTTGGAGAAGTTTGTCCGCAGGTCGGCGTGAAAATTACCACCAAGAAGTGCTTTTCTAATTATTTTAAACATGAATTTGGCCGAAATTCAAAGCTTAACTATTTAAAAGTTTCGCTGTATATTTTGAAAGAAAGACGAACTTTAGTGATGGAACACGGGTTTACATGGCATCTGAACAGAAGTCAGCTTCAATCTGGCTAGTCCTAAGAATCCCGCAAAAAAAACATGAAAATTCTGTTCATTAGAATGGTAAAATAAGCGAAAGGAAATTTACGAGATTTCATACTTTCCAACCCAATATTATAGTAGGCTAGAAATTCAACTTCTTTTAGAAAAGCTTACTTGCTGTGTTTGTTTGAGGAAATCCAAGACTCCAGAAGCTGCTGGACGACGAATACGTTGAAAGTTAGTACAACTGATAGGTGAATTCTTAAAATATGAAGGAAACTCTTGAATCCAAACCTCGAGATGATCTTTTGAATTTCTGTTTGACATTCAGGGGATTCGATTTCAGTAAGACGTCTGGGTATAATATCAACCAAGAATAGGTCACGATCAAACACTCCAGATATTTCATATTTTTTGAAAATGGTTCTAAAACAATAATAGTGCAATATCAATCAATAATTGGTCACGATCCAACACTCCAGATCTCCCATAGTTTGTGAAAATAGTTCTACAATAATGAAAATGTTGTTTTGAAGTCTTAGTTATATTTCAAATGAGATCAATATGCCAATACTAATACCTCCTTTCGATGATTTCCCACATAACAAGTCCCAGACTGTAGACATCATTTCGATGGGAATCCTGGAATGAATCTATCTTTCCATTGAATAGAAAAGAATGTAAAACTAACGAATACGTCGGCCTTCATCACTTGTTCATAAAGATCCCGTTGTACCCCATCCTCCTTCATATCAGGTGGACTCATATATCGTTGTGTTCCAATAAACGTCCCCGTAACAGTTCCATCTCCCACTACTTTTACCGCTCCGAAGTCACCAATCTTCAGCTGGTATTCATTGGTCACAAAAATGCTATAAATGGATTGTTTTTCCACATTTATACCACTGAATATTACTTGTCTGGTTTGATATCTCGATGTACCAATTTGTGTTTCTGATACATGTGATCAATGGCATCAAATAATTGGATTCCCCAGGTGAGAACAGTGTTCATTGAATATGTAATTGTTGAATCAAGAATCACTAAACTCTAAGATATAACAATTCCAGTCCAATCCCAACCTCCCTTGAGTGGTCCTTTCTGACAATATTCCATTACAATTCCCACTTTTATTCCTTCTTCTGTATATCGATACAATCGGACCACATTTACATGATAGATGTTCTTCAAAGCTTCACATTCATTTTTGAAGATCTTCAATTGTGCATCATTTCCACAAAGCATATATTTGATCGCAGCTGGGCTAAAAAAAGAAGCTGATGGTACAATTCTACAAAAGACCAAATGTTGAAAATGGCAGTGAATAGATCCAAAATGACCAACGGTTCATGCCCAATCAATTCGTACACTGCCCCCATTGTTCCATTCCCAATACACTCTCCCAATACAAATTGATCAAATGTTGTCATTTGTCACGGATAAGGTTTTGAGTTAAAGAATAAATAATATAAAATATAAAAGAGGAGATGAAATGGGAACTCGAAAAGTAGTTAGAATGTGAGGGCAAAAACTTTTGCAAGAAAGGGATGTCTTATCTCTTTCTTCTCTCCACTCTTTTCTCATATTGATTGATTCTGGGTTTTGGGAAAAGGAAACGGGTATGATAACAATAAACTGAGCGTTATTGGTTCATTCAATATTTTGGTTTTTCTTAAATTTGACTTAATTCAAAAAAGGCTTTGAGAACCACAAAGAACATGTAGTTTTCTGTAGTTTTCTATAATCGTCACCTGGAGCCAAATTCCAAATTATTTCCAAACTAAACATTTAGGACAACATTTATAGAATGGGCCAAATCAACAAAAAACATATGATTTGGCTGCATTTGAAAAGAGTCGAGGTCTTGAACAAAGCCTTATCTCTCGCTCGCCCTATCAAATTGCCATGTATGATTTTGAATTTGTCTCTCTAAAATTGTCTTTATTCAACGATTTACCTAGGAAACCCTTTCGATTTGGTTTAGTGCTATCTTTGGGACGTTAGATGAATTTTTATGAACAAAAAGCGTGGGGATGAATCACCGCATCTACCCATTATGCTGCAATATTATTAACTGTTCGTAGGCGTATCTTTTTCAAGTTGGTGTATGATATTCGGATGGTATAATCTCTTCAGAATTTTGTGCTCTTCTCGAAATCGTTCCCTTTCTTGATCCTGAGGAATCAAGCCATTGTTTTGGGAATCTTTTTTCCTTTTCGTCACAGCTGGGCTAAATGATAATCATTTTAAAAGTCTACAAGTTAATCTTTTCGATAATCATGTTAAATTTTAATAGGTTTTTTTGAAAGTTTCTTTTAAAAGTTCAGTTTTTTCAGTTAGCTGGTTTGCCATTCAAAAGAAGAAGGATTTATGGTTAAACTGAATAAAGTACAAGAATGAATAAAGATGAAGATCTATGAATAAAGTACAAGCTCTTAAAAGCTTAAAATTGACATTACTGATAATTTTTATTTGAATTCTAGTAGGTTTTCTTAAAAGATAAAACTTTTTTCTTTGACTGGTAAAAGTTGCTCATTTGGATGATGTTTGAAACTTCTTTGCTACTTCAATATATTGGGTTGGCCAATCAGTAATGAGTCACACGTAAGAAAGGAAATTTTGCCGTAAAGTTTTAGTTGGCTCTTAGTGTTTACCACTAAAAGAGACAACAGTCTTCCTTTATTTCAAAACGCTTTCATTGATTTGACATGCTTTCTTATTTCTTTATTAACTACAGTCGAACCTCTCTATAACGAACCTCGATATAACGTAAACCTCTCTATAACGTAAGGCGTGACCGGTCCCGGCCGACGTTAAACTATATGAAACGGCACTCTATATAACGTAAACCTCTATATAACGTAAGCTATAGCCGTCCCGTGAGTTACGTTATAGAGAGGTTCCACTGTACTTCTTTTTTCGATTAGTGAAAATTTGCCAAATTCGCATATTCAGCGTGTAATGCTATTTGGGTTTGCTAAATGCTCATCTTCGAGCCTAGCTCTAGAGTATATGGTCATCTGATCATAAGAAAAGTATATACTGTATTTTCTCTAATAGTAGTGCACCCAAGCGAGCCGAGTTGGTTTACGGCTTCCAAAGTTTTCACAGAAGCTCAACACTCAAATCCCCCACAAGATCTCATCGTCAGTTATATTTTCCGACCCCACATCGATAGGTTCTGATAAGCGGTTTTTGAGATTTCGAGCAGTTTAGGCGACGCTCAGGGTGCACGACTATTAGAGAAAATATGGCATTGAAAAAGATGGAAACTATTGAATATTTTGATGGATGGAAACAATATTTTGATGGAAACAATATTTTGATTGATTTAGATGGCTTTATTGAATAAATATTTCTGTTTGAAATTGACTCATTACTCGGCCAAACCAATAGCTTATACTTGAATCTACTTGAATCTACTTGAATATAACTTTAGAGGTTATAAAATTCATGAAAGTTCTAAAAGTTTTTCAATAAAAACTCACGGAACATGACAAATCTTTTGAATGACTTCAAATGTGCCCTCTCCTGTGATGTTAAGTTGGTTGTAGTGTGTCTCGTGATCTCGGAAAAGATTCGTGTAGTCTTTTTCTTTCATCGATTCTGATAGTTAGATAGCAAAGATGTAACAAATAAACAAATAAATATATTAGGTTGGCGACATTGAAATTTCGTTTTTTTGCAGCAACAAAATTTATTCGTAAAAATAAACTAGAAACAATTAATCAATAATCTATTCCCCACAGCTATCAATAACATTTTTTCCATCCTCAACGCAAATTATGGATACTCTCTTGAAAGAATTGTGCTGGTTTTGATTGAAAGAAAGCAGAGACCTATTTTTTGATGTCGTCAATGTTCTGAAACTTGTGGCTTTCGAGTGAATGCCGAATACTTCGAAAGAAATGGTAGTCAGACGGGGCAATATCTGGACTATAAGGCGGATGAACTAGAAGTTGCCAGCCCCATTGCTCAATCTTCTCTTGCGTAATTTTGGCAACGTGAGGACATGCATTGTCTTGTAACAATCGCACCGTTGTCGGATCAATTCCTTTTGAGCAAAGAACCGCGTCCACGCGATCTAGTTGTTGAACGTAAAGATTTGCATCAACAGTCTGACCAGAAATTAACACTTCGAAATGAACCAGGCCTCGGATATTCCACCAAACCGACAGCATAACTTTCTTTCCGTGAAAATCTGGTTTAGGTATTGGCTTTGGAATTTCTCCCGGGTCGAGCCATTGTCTTTTCCTTGTAATATTGTCATAATGGATCCATTTCTTATCCGAAGTTAAAATTGCATCCCAAAATCCACTATTCTTGGAAATTCTAAGCAAATTTCTTGAACAAAGGACTCTGATGGCTTTGCTTGCATCGCTTAGTGAATGTGGAATCCATTTTCCAGCTTTATTGAGCTTGCCCAATTCATGCAAATGGTTTTCGGTTGTTTTATGATCACAATTAAAATATTCCGCAAGTTCACATGTAGTCTTTATCGGATCACTTTCGATTATCTGCTTCAAATCGTTGTTTGTCCTCGTCCCAGATCTTCCAGACTTCCGCCACCCTTTCGAAATCTTTTGAACCAGTTTTGAGATTGATGAACAGTGATAACATCTTTCTCAAATACGTTACAAAGTGATTCATGTGATTAAGTTGCTATTTTTTCATGTTTGAAATCGTACAGCAACAAATGCGAAGTCGATATTTTGAAGTCGTCTAGCATCTATAAGATTTTTTTTATTAAAATTCTTCAACTGGAAATAAAGAAAAGACGCGTAATAAAGCACAATAATTATATCTTTAAAACAGAAGAGATTGCGGTGGTAATAGTATCCACAGTGTTAAAATCCATAAAGAGAAACGCAAACGAAATTTCAATGTCGCCAACCTAATATCAGATCGTCTATGATGATTGAAAAAACACAGTTTGATTGAAACAAATGTTTATTGACAGATCACTAAAAGACTTCCGTTCTTTTTCAGAAATTCGTGACTGCTCTTCGTTTAATAGCGCGCTCCAGCTACCGTACCCTCGTCGCCGTCAAGCAATGTGCGTATATGAGGCCATTTTTTTCATTTTAATGGGATTGTTTTATTTTGTAAATTTATTTTTTGTTTATCTAATTGTAAGGTTCTTTACTTATTTTGGTGAAGTGATATTCGGTTTTCAGTTTATAGAACTTATAAAGATTTATAAAGAAAAGCAACGACCTAAAGTTAAGTTATGTGTTTGAATGAAGTTACTTTGTTTTGAAGAGTTTTTTTTCGAGACCATAGCCGGCAAGAAACATTGTAACAACAGAAGAAAATTTCAGTCGAGACAACAACAACAATTTTTTCATCAAATAGGTAATTTTTAACGTATTAATTTAATTTAAACATGGGTGGCATATAACATTAAAAAAATTTGGAACAAAGGAGAAAAAACCAAGGCTTATATACGCTTGACGGCGGCGAGGTTACCAGAGCTGGAGCGCTCTATGAAGCGGAAAGCAGCTATGGACTTCTGAAAAAGAATGGAGGTTACAAAGAGACACTCCTAAAGCAAACTTTATTACCCTTATTGACAACAAATTTCGGTAAAAAAATTTGCATTTTATCATTGAGTTGGGTTCGACGAAGTCTTGCATATTCTCAAGCAACGTTTCCGCCGTCCGATCGTCAACTTCCGTCAAAAAGTGGAAATATTATAGTATTTGAGGCGTTTGAGTACATTTATTGGAATTTAACCGGCTTTATGCATGGATCTTTTGTTTAGTAATAGTTGCCAAATTTCAAAGTTTCGTGTGCCAGACACCAAAAGATAGCGATGTCAAAATTTTCCCCGTAAATCATGGAACCAATATGCCTCTAAACTTTTCGAAGTTGGTGATTGGGCAAGGTATATCTTTCAATGCTTCAATAAAGCTATCATTTTACTGGATAACCCAGAGCCTTATCACCCTTTTGAAAGGATTCCAGGCTTCGATTTTCACCTTAATTTCTTTACGATCGACCTGTCATCGACTTCTCAGCCAATTTGAAGCTAATGAAATAAAAGAGATCATAGCAATAGATATATTAGGTTGATGCATAAGTCTTTTCGTTCCTTTTCGTCTGCCGTTTCAAGCCAACAAATGCACCAATTAAACTACGGTTGGTTTCATTAGAAAAACCAATTATTTTTCTGCAAAATAACATTAAAACGGGTTTAAAAATATTTAATGTCTGGATTTTCTTGAGAGTATGAAGTCGGGTAGTCAAAAAGGGCTAACTCGATGATGCGGTTTAGACACCTTAGCTAAAGAAAACCTATCTTCGTGTCAATAGATAAAAGATAGAGAAAAAAAAGTTTGATATTTCGCCAAAATTTCAGAGAAATTCATTCAGCCAATTTTTCCGTAGAGTTTTTTATAGATTTTTACGAAAAAGGCGTTTTTCACTCTCGAATTTGCTTGAAAGTGAACCGAAATTGATTTAAAAAGATGCAAATTGAACAAAAAAACACTTTTTTTATAGAGCAAACTATAGATTAATTGGTGAATTTGTTACTTTTTCACAGAAGTACGAATAAAACGAAAAGACTTATGCATCAACCTAATAAATATGAATGCAATGATTTTAACAGACGAGAAAAGCCTAAAAACGACAGAGTTTTTAGGCTTTCCTCATCCTCATCCTTCCTTTGTTTCATTTTTCTTCTTTTGATTCCGTTCATTGTTATCCTATTTCCCAAAACCCAGAACCAATCAATATGGGAATAGAGTGGAGAGATAAGACATCCCTTTCTTTCAAAAGTTTTTGCCCTCACATTCTAACTGCTTTTCGAATTTTCATTTCATCTCCTCTTTTATATTTTATATTATTAAGCTTTAGCTTGAAGCCTTATCTGTGAGAAATGACAACATCCAGAGAAGCGACAACAACATTTGTTGAACGTTATATTGGGAGTGGAGGAATGGGGCATATATATGAATTGATTGGACACGAACCGTTGGTTATTTTCGATCGATCCACCGCTATGTTCAAAATTTAGTCTTTTGTAGAGGTTGTATTGTTTAGCTTCTTTGTTTAGCCCAGCTGTGATCAAGTACATGGCGTGCAACAATGACAAAGATCGTGAAATGTTCAAGAATGAATGTGAAGCTTTGAAGACGCTATATCATGTAAATGTTGTCCGATTGTATCGATATACAGAAGAAGGAATAAAAGTCGGAATTATGATGGAATATTGTGAGAAGGGACCACTCAAGGCAGGTTGGGATTGGACCGGAATTGTTAGAGCTTAGAGTTTAGTGATCTTTGATCCAACAATCACATATTCAATGAACACTGTTCTCACCTGGGCAATCGAATTATTTGATGCCATTAATCACATGTATCAGAAACACAAATTGGTACATCGAGATATCAAACCAGACAAGTAATATTCAGTGGTCAAAATGTCGAGGTTGAATTCATTTATAGCATTTTTGTAACAAATGAATACCAGCTGAAGATTGGTGATTTCGGATTGGTGAAAGTAGTGGGAGATGGGACTGTTACGGGGACGTTTATTGGAACGCCACGATATATGGGTCCACCTGAAATGAAGGAGGATGGGGTACAACGGGATGTTTATGAACAAATAAAGGGGGCTGATGTATCGGTTAGTTTTACATTCATTTCTATTCAATGATGAGATATATTCATTCCAGGATTCCCATCGAAATGATGTCTACAGTCTGGGACTTGTTATGTGGGAAATCATCGAAAGAAGGTATTCATGTTTAAATAGTGACCTCCTTTGAGATAGGACTAAAACTTCGAAACAACATTGTCATTGTTTTAGAACCATCTTCACAAACTATGAGAGGTCTGGAGGGTTTGATCGTGACGAATTATTGTTTGATATTGCACTCAAACGTGTTACTGAAATCGAATCACCTGAATGTCAATCAGAAATTCGAAAAGTCATCTTGAGGTTTGAATTTAAGAATTTCTTTTCTATTTTAAAAATTCACCTATCAGATGTACTAACTTTCAACGTATTCATCGTCCACCAGCTTCTGAAGTTTTGGATTTCCTTGCTCAAACGCAGAAAGTGAGCTTTTCTGAAAGAAGTTAAATTTCTCGTTTGCTATTATTTTGGGTTGGAAAGTATTTCTTTTCACTTATTTTACCATAAAAAGAACTAGAATTTTAATGGTTCGTGTGGAATTTTCAGAACTACCAAGTATTTTAAAATAAATTTTTTAAAAAAAGAATGAAAATTAAATTTTGAAAATCTTTTGTGAATGAATGTGAATAGAACGGCGGGATTGAAGTTGACTTATGTTCACATGGCATGTAAATCCGTGTTCCATCACAAAAAATCATCTTTCTTTCAAAATATACACCGAGAACTTTAAAATAGTTGAGCTTAAAATTTCAGCAAATTTCCGGTTTAAAACAATTAGAAAAACGCTTCTTGGTGATGATTTTCTCACCGACCTGCAGACAAAGATCTCCAAAATAAGCGTTCTCTGAGTGAAAAATGCCTAAACGCCCACTTTCTGGCATAGCTATCTTTGGTTTCTATTCTCTCTATTTTAATGGTAAAATAGGTAAATAGGAGTAAAAGGAAATTTTGTGGTTCAAACAACGAGTAAAATACTGCAGAAAAGCGAGTTAATTTGTATTGGGTTTGGTGAATTGAAAACTGCCGACTATTTTCATATGTGACTGTTTGAGCACTTTCTTGAAAAGAAACCCATTTTGCTGTCATTAGAAAAGTTGCAGAGAATCAAAAATTAAGCTTATATCCAAATTTTCAGAAGGACTCAAAAACTGGTTGTCAAGAAATGCCAAATTTACCAATTTTCACAAAACTTGCATTTTAAGCGAAACTACTAAGTGTATCTTTTTGGAAATTTGGCTATAAGCCTAATTTTTGGTTCTCTACAACTTTTCTATTGACACCAAAATGGGTTTCTTTTGAAGAAAGTGCTCAAACTGGGACATCTCCAGTCCTCCATTTTTGAGTCTCACACTTGTCTCACACACAAACCAAAATCCTACTATGAAAGAGGAATCCGCAAATTGTCTGTAAAATGGGCAAAAGTCGTCCATAATAATGGAAATTATTTCGAATGAATTCATGGTTTTATGTTCAATAAATTTTAGTTCAAAGTCCGGCAGTTGTCCATTCACCAACCCAATAGTAATACTATTCATACTTGGGTAATGGAACCAAACATAACCGGCTGTATGCCAGAGAGTGGGCGTTTACGCAGTTTAGGCTGAGAGAACACTTATTTTGGATATGTTTGTCCGGAGATATGGTAGTCCTAAGAATTCTACATAAACCATGAAAATTCTAGTTATTTTAGAGGTTATTTTAAATGAGTAACTAGGAGCAAATGGGAATTTGCGGAGTTGCATACTTCCCAACCGAATAGTTGAGTAAGTTTCCTTCTTTGAAAATTAAAACTTCAAAAATATAATAACCTAGGCAAATCAATTCATCTCTTCACTCCCTTTTATGCCCACAGAAGATAAAAGCCAAAAAGAAATGATGAAACCGATTGGATTTGATGATACAACAGAATGGGTTATGGTTGAAACTGAGGAAAGAAAATATGCAAAGAGATTCTTGGAGAAGCCATGGGAAGATATTGATCAAAATACAATTCGAGATAAACTTCGAACGCTCTTCAATAATATCCCCAGAATAATGCGAAAGAAACTCGGAGCACTAAATTCTGCTGAAAGAGAGCAATTCTATAAGGAAGCACCAAATATTGTTTCAAGATTAAAAGAAGAAACTCAGACATTCAAAGATGCTCGTTATGTGATTCAGGGAATAATGTGGATAGAAGAAAAGAGGGCAAATCTACATGAAAAGGATATTTATGAGATATTTGAATTGTTTGTTTTGGGAGATTTTCAACAACAGCTCTTGGAAGAAGACATGGCTTTTGTAAGGCTTAAAAGTCACGAGGAGATTTGGGTATCAAGTTTTGTGAATAGGTGGTCGTCTGAGGAACGGGTTGACAGTTTGAAATATATAAAAAAAGAGAAATACACAACAAATTTCTATTTTCGATGTTTTATTTCTCAATTGACTGGTGAGGGATGGATTCATATAAAATCGGATGAGTTTGTAAGTGAAGACTTAAGATTATGGAAACGATTACCAGGAAAATGGGTAGACAATCAAAGAGCTGAAATCTGGAGCTATAAAATTCAAAATGAAGACAAAAAACATGAATTCCTTCATTTTTTCCGTTACGAACAAATCCCTCATGAACGAATCATTAAGGCATTTCAAAAGCAACAAAAAGGATGGAAAGTATCATAAAATTACACTTGAAACATCTGATTCCAATAGAAGATTCGGAGAAGAATAATGTTCCATTTAATATTGAATCATTTCTCGATGAATCTTCTGAATCTAAAAGATCTGATGAGCCCTATCCCTTCCCCCACTACATATTCCAATTAAGAAATCCTCCTCGTTCAGTTTGTCAAAAGAATCATCCAGGGAAATGTCAGATGGATGGGTTTAAAAAAATTTTTCAAAAAATGAAAAGATGGCTATCAGATTTACCTAAAGAATTGCTCATTCCCGTATGTGGTGAAATCACGGAAAATGAGGTTTTGTTTCTGGGAAGTTACATGGATTGTGTAGGATCTAATAGAAGTTTTACTTTTGCTTCCAGGAGAGACGCATTTCACATGGAACACCCATTTCTATTTCTCTGCTGTCAAAATCTCTTAGATATTCCATTTTTGATTCTCCTGGATCATCCAAATAATTATGAAAATGGGGAAAGTATTCCTGGATTGGATTTGAAGTACAAACTTCGTAATATTGACGCTGGAGTATTAAGAAAATACTTTGAAGAGTCAAAGCTCAATGAGAGGGTCTATGTTTTGATGGAGAATGTTGGAGGGACATCCTACATCCGCTTGATTGATTATCAAGGGAATCCAAAAACAGAATGGTGTGTGTTTTACAGTGTGCGCGAGAAATTCTTCAAATGAATAAAGTGTTTATCCAAATAGAGCCTTGAAATATCTACAAAATTGTCCGTAAAACCTACTTTCTGCCCTCTCTCAGTAGTAAATGCAATTTTCTCATAAACACACACAAATAAGAGAATTTTCACCAAAAGGGGAGTTGGAATCAAACTTTTATAATTTTCATAAACATGTTCAAATTTATTCTAAAAGATTAAACATGGCCATATTTAATGTGTCCAAACCTAGGCACTACTTAGTTTTGGTTGTACCATTATTTTCTCTGACTTTTAAACGGATTTCTGTTTCTTTTTCGTTCTGTAGATATTCATTTACATCCATAGTCAAATAAATTTATTATTCTCATTGATATGTTATTACTAAACGCAAAAAAAAGAAAAGTTTGTAGAATTCACAAATGTACAAGCAAGGATGGGAAAAGGAAGAATGAGTACCAATAAATGAAGAAAACCCGTAAATGGAAGGAAACAATAACAGGAGAACCGGTGTATTCATAAAAATGGGGGAAATATAAAAACAACTAGTTATCCAACAAGGAAAAGGGATTGAGTCAAGCTCTCCTTTTGACTTGAGACCAAGTCCATCTTATAGAGTCAGCCATGGGGATCTCGAATCCGTTTCTAGAACCGGTGTATTCATAAAAATGTGGGAAATATGAAAAGAATTGAGTGCTGAGCTGTGTTTTTGGGATTTGGATGTGAAAATTGGGAACCTCTTCTTCAAAATGGTACTTTTTCTTTACGGTTGCTGTAGCTTAGGGTCGCGTTTTAGCCTTGTAATAGACTTTGTGATCAAATCTTGTAAACACCACCTTTCTAGTGCGCCGATTTCTTCGTTTTTCTTGCAACAACGGCTCGAGCACGCCAGAAAGAATGTATCTACAAGATTTGATCACAAGGTACACAGTGAAAAAGTACCACCAGGGCAGTTTTTGAAGATCAAAACGAATGTGTCCTAACGATTAGCAAATTGAAAACGGGAGGAGTTGAGGGATGAATGGAGGAGACAGGACGAATGATCAAGGATGGAGATGGAGGGGGAGAAGCCCATTGAAATGCAGGAATTGAGGACATTGAAGAGGGAGTTGTAGGAGAACCGGTGTATTCATAAAAATGGGGAAATATGAAGAGAATTGAGTGCTGAGCCTTGTTTTTGGGAGTTGAATGTGTGATGGAGAAACTTTTCTTCAAAATGGTACTTTTCCTTTAGGGTTACGGTTTAGTCACGTCTTGGCTCTGAAATATACTTCACAATCAAATCTGGTCACACACCACCTTTCTGGCGCACCGATTTCTTCGTTTTCCTTGCAACAGCGACAACAACGACGAAAGGATATGTTTGCCAGATTTGATCACAAAGTACACAGTGAGAAGGTACCATCAGAGCTGGGCAGTTTTTGAAGATCAAAACGAGTGTTTCCTAACAATTATCAAATTGAAGACGGGAGGAGTTGAGAGATGAATGGAGGAGACAGGACGAATGGTCAATGATGGAGATGGAGGGGGAGAAGCCCATTGAAATGCAGGAATTGAGGACATTGAAGAGGGAGTTGTAAAACACTTACGATCCTCGTCACCTTGATCGGAGAGGCCGGAGAGGCTTCTCAAGGAATCCGAGATTTAGATATCTCGCGTTTACAAAGCGTTATGCAAAAACTAGAAACGGGTTCGAGATCCCCGTCGTCGCCTCTATAAGATGGACCTGGTCTCGAGTTAAAAGGCCAACTTGAATCGATCCCTTCTCCTTGTTAGATAACGCCTCTCTCACAGGAACACACTAACCCTACTCTCCTAAGGGCAGCATCAAGAGGAATCAAGAGGGTTCTTTTCATAGTAAAATGACCTCATACATTGTCTTGATCATGATTTGCCTCTCATACAGTAAAAAGGGCAAAATAACCATTTTACTGTGGTTTTGTCTCAGCTGTAATTTATACACAAATATGTGTATGAATTCTAGCCGCCTGTAATTTATACACAGATTACATATCTATGTGTATAAATTGAATCACAAATTAAACTCAAATCAAATTAAACCTATGCATCAAATGCATTTGGTCGTTGAGTAGATTAATAGCTCAGAATTCAACAATGAAGCGAATGACATCTTTGATTTCTTAATTTAAGCAACTTTTCAGCTTCATCCCAACTTGATCCCATCCAATAATGAAAGGATAAAGGTGAAAAGAAGTTGGAATTAAGCTGAAAAGTTGCCTAGATCGAGAAATCACAGATGCCATTCGATTCTTTACTAGATTCTGAGTCGTTAATCTACAAGTTTGTTATAACAACTCTGAAGTGGCAAATAAGAATAATTACATATTTGCTGCATTTTCCGTCGCTGGTAGTTCAGTGGTAGAATATAGGCTCGAAACTGATTTATCTACACAAAGAGATCTTATAAAGAAAGTGGAAGAGATTTAGACACATCAAGCACAATATAAGCTAGAGATTATGAATCTAAAGAAATATCAGAAATCCACTCTATAGATTTCTGCACATCTGAGTAGCTGAGGTAGTCAATTTGTCGACATGAAAAATGACTTTCAGATTCTTGCTCGAGATTCCCTTTTTAACGATTGAATAGATAACTTTTTCAAGATGATCTTCTGTTATGAGATGCCTTTCAATGATTTGATTCAAAATTTGACAAAAGCATCGTAGCAGAATTGATATTCAGAGTGAAATTTTAATTCCAACGAAGAAAACTCCTCACGTTCAAGGATGATTCTTTCATAATCATTTATCTGAATTGGAATGAAATTCTCAAAAAGCTTCCTCATCACTTGAATTTATTCGTACAAATATTAAAGAGGGGGGGGGGGGGGGGGGTATTAATCGCGGCCGGGTGACCATAAAAATTTTTTTACGGCAACCACCTGTTTTTTTATTTTAATATCGCTGATTTTATTATAAAAAGAATAAAAATCACCCGGCTAGAGTGATTTGATGGGTTTACAAATTTTTCGAGACGCTGCAAGGCTCGCGTAGTTCATCTACAAGGTAAGTGCGAAAGTAAAGCAAAAGTCAGGCATTATGTTTTCTTTTTGTTTTCTTTAGACTTTCGATCTACACTTTTGGTTTTTAACATCTCTAGATGCCTTTTTCAAGATGGAGATTTTATTTTTAGATAATGCAAAAGAACATTAAGCTAATCTAGCTTATGGTCTTCTAAATACTCTTGTTTATTCGAAAGCCAAGAAAACTTATGTTACGAAACAAAAGAAAACCACAATCTAATAGAAAAAAAGATCTAATCGCGTCAATCAAAGCGCTGAGGATGGAGGAGATCCAGTAATTTCTGCTGAGGATGCGCTGGAAATCGACTAAGATAGGAAGCCGATCTGAGAAACTGCTGTACTTGAGCGAAGATGAAAGTCAGCAAGAGGAAGAATTATAGATTAACAACTTAGTTTTATTGTCGTGCTTTTTATTTTGTTTTTAAATTTATCTGCAATTAAAACTCAATCGATCTAGACTGTACTGAGGTGTTTGATGAGTGACGATTATTCGTTCCTAGGTGTAAACGGATATGGACTAGAATTTGGGTTAAGCTAAAGAGAGTGGATCCTTTTTGATATCCCGCCATCTCTAACACCCCGACAACCCAACTCAGCTCCTCCAACGTATTAGAGGGGAGTCCCTGTGAAATGACCGACCTGTACTGCAGTTGCATAGACCCGGAAGATACGTATCTTTATTTACAGTAATACAATAAGATGAATAGATTACAAATGAGTGTAAGGGTAAGGAGGGACTCCAAATGAGAGTCTCACTTGTCCTCCTAGGCAGTCCCAAGGATCGCCCCTTCTCGGCAATAAAAGGGATAAGCACAGGGGAGAACACATTTGCATAGGAATAGACAAATCATTCAATAATAACAATAGTAGCTAAAATATCAGTTTGGCTCGTAGCTGACATCCGCCCCCTTTTCGGTGCCATGAACCTCCCCGGTCATCTCCATTCTCTCTTCGTTGTCGATTGTATTCATCTCCTCCGGTCGTTGTTTACGTGGCCTTCCTCCTTTTCGTTTTTCTTTCTCTTCTTGGATTTGTTGTTCTTCCTGATCGCTTTCTTGAAATTTCATTTCATTCTGTCTTGCTTCGACAAACTTTTTCACGCGATCAATGTGAACTTCTTGTACTTTCTGGAACTTGCCTCCACGAACAAGTAATTTAGATCCTCGAATTTCTTTGACTTCATATGGTCCTTCATATTTTGGTTGTCATTTTGATTGTAGTTGCCCAATTTTTATCAACACTTTTTCTCCGACTTCAATTGGCTTTTCAGCTGTTTTGTGCTTTTCATTGTACTGAATTTCATTTCTCTTTTGTGTTTCAGCGAGTTTTTCTCGGGTTATTTTCCAGACATTTACCAAAGTTGATTCCAAGATTTCTGAGTACGATGCAGGTGAATTGTACCGCCATTTTGGTGTTCCGATGAATTGATCATGGAATTGATTTGGATCTTTTCCAAATATTATCTTATACGGACTCCTTCCGTGACTTGCTTGCACGGTGATATTGTAAGCATGTGTCACCCACGGGAGATAAAGATCCCAATGTTCTTCAGGGACTTCTTCTTTGGCAATCATCGTTGAGATCCATTGCTCAATTGTGTGATGAACTCGCTCCATAACACCGTTTGTACTATGTACATATGCAGGTGTGAGCATATGCTCAATTCCGATTGTTTTCATCAATTTTCTCCATGCCTCAGCTGTGAATTGAGATCCTCGATCGGTCACAATCATTTGAATATGTCCAAACACAGAAATAACTCGGTTCACAAGGGTTTTGAAAATGATTTCTGTGGTTTGAGCAGGGATTGCTTCAGTAATCAAAAATTTTGAAAATCCATCAATGATCGAAATGAAAAATCAATTTCCGCTTTCTGTTTCCCGAAAACCTCCGCAAATGTCAATGTGAATGCGTTCGAAAGGAGCTCCGGGAATTGGAAATTTTCCCATTGGAATCTTTGCTAGATGTGCTCCTTGTTTTCGTTTCTGGCACTCTTTACATAGAGCGACTTGATCTTCACATTCCCGTTTCATTCCATACCACACGAATCGACTCTCAATGAGCTTCATGGTCTTAGGTGCTCCACCATGCGCTCCCAAGTGTTGTCTTTCATGAAAGTATCGGATTATTCGTGTTGTCCACAATGATCCTTCAGGAATCAGAACTCTCGGAGTTTCCAATTTGTTGTGTGGCTTCAAGTAGATCAAGCCATTTTGCACCAAGTAACGTTCATGCCACTTTTTGACTCTTTCATGTGCTGAATCTGGGCTTGTGATACCTTCACTCGCAGCTCGAAGGATTTCGTTCATTTATGGACAATCTTCTTGAAGCTTTCGGATTTCAGCTTCTGAAGGCAAGTTTGGAGTCTCTTCCGACACATTCACACTCTCGACTGTGTCTTCATCATCGTCGGCAACATTTCTTGATAATCCATCAGCTAGATGATTGAGATTTCCTGGCCTATATTCCCATTTGAGATTCATTTCTTCCAATTGAAGTTGATACTTTGCAAGTCTTCCGGTAAGATCACGGCGTGTCATCAACGCTTTCAACGGTGAGTGATCCGTTCGAATTGTGATTTCCGATCCCCATAAGTATTGTTTGAAGTTTTCAAGCACCACAGCAATAGCTGAAGCTTCCAATTCGATTGCTGGATAATTTTTCTCGTGCTCATTTAGCTTTCTCGAAAAATAAGCAATTGGGCGCTCTTCGCCATTTTCTTGAACTTGTACTAAAAAACCTGCAACAGCTACTCCAGAAGCATCGGTTTCAATGATATATGGTTTCCCGACTTGTGGAGGGGCAAGCACTGGCGCTGAGCACATGGCCTCTTTTAATAGATCAAATGCTTTTTGTTGTCTTCTTTCCTAGATGAAATCCACATGTTTCTTCGTGATATCGTTGAGAGCTGCAGCCATTTCAGCGTAATTCTTTATGAATCTTCGATAATAAGCTGTGGATATCTTTCACTGTTCTTGGCCTTGGCCAATTTCGAAATGCAGATGTTTTTGATTCATCGGTTTTCAAACCGTGTAGCTTTCAGAAATGCAACGACAAATGTTAATTTTTCCAATACTTGTCTGCTGATTCTGATACTTTGGAAGGTTCCAGCTTTTGTAAATCATTTGTTGAAGTTATCTGTTGTTGAAGTTAGGGAAGCGTGTGACGGGCTCATAAAGGGCTCGAGGGCTCGAAGTTGAAGTAACGAAGGTGATATTTTATCCCAAATATCACATGTTTGCAAAGCGTTCGGCAAAAACCAAAAACGCATTTGAGATCCCCCTGGCCGACTCTTGGATTTCTTAATTGGAATATGTAGTGGGGGAAGGGATAGGGCTCAAAAGCAGATTCAGATTCTTCGTCGGATTCAGAAGTGGATCTTTTAGCTCTTTTAGAAGGTCTTTCATATTCAGAATATTTATCGAGAAGCGATCTAATATTAAATGGAACATTATTATTCTCCGAATCTTTTATTGGAACCAGATGTTTCAAGTGTAATTTTATGATCGTTTCCATTCTTTTTTGTTGTTTTTTAAATGCATCAATTATACGTCCAGGAGTGATTTGTCTGTAATGGGAGAAATGAAGCAATTCATGTTTTTCGTCTTCATTTTCAATTTCATAGCTCCAGATTTCGGCTCTTGGATTGTCTACCCATCGTCCTGGTATTTGTTTCCATAATCTGAAGTCTTCATTTACAAACTCATCCCATCCTATATGAATCCATCCCTCACCAGTCAATTGAGAAATAAAACATCGAAAATAGAAATTTGTGGTGTATTTCTCTCTTTTTAAGTCTTTCAAACTGTCAACCCGATACGCACACCTGTCCCAATTGTAAAAACATGATATCCAAATTACCTCGTGACTCTTAAGAATTCCAAAAACATCGTTTTCTTTCCCGGATTGTGTATTAAAATCTCCCAAAACAAACAATTCAAATATTTCATAAATATTCTTTTCATGTAGATTTTCATTCTCTACTTCTATCTTCAATATTCTCTCAATCACAGAACGAGAATCTTTGAATGTCTGAGTTTCTTCTTTTAATCTTGAAACAATGTTTGGTGCTTCTTTGAAGAATTTCTCCCTTTCAGCGGAATTTAGTGTTTCGAGTTTCTTTCGCATTATTCTCGGGAAGGTATCCGATCTACCCTTCTCGAATCTCTTTTCATATTTTCTTTCCTCAGATTCAACCATAACCCATTCTTTTCTATCATCAAATCCAATTGGTTTCATCAGTTCTTTTTGGTTTTTATCTTCTGTGGGCATAAAAGGGAGTGAAGAGCTTTTGCTCTTTCAAGCGCTTCAATCACCATGTAATTGAGAAAATGAGAAAGCGATTGGGAAAGGAATGAGAGACAATGAGAGAGAGAGAGTTGATGGTAATCGAATCGATGAGGGGAAGCAGACTGTCGGCGATACGGGTGAGTTGTGCAGCAAGTGAGCAATTGAAGCGGATATATAGAAGGAATCAAGAAACAAAGTCACACATTTCTTTGTTTCACTGATAAAGTCTCATAATTGACTGGCTTTGAGTGATGTTCACTGAAATTCGGTGTTCCTGATGATTCTGAATATCCATTTCCCAAAGAGATGCAAATTCCGTACTATGAATGCACAGAACAGCCTTTTATTGAATTGTTACAAAATTATACAGAATTTCGAGAAGCGCTGAACGATCAATTGAAAGTGAGAGAAGGAGGATCGATGACTGGCCCGTTTAGGGTGATCCTCTTCAAAAATTGTTTTTAAAGTCTACAGACAATTTCGATGAGATTGACGCAATTCTTTTCCTGCAATGCCCAAGTAATACCGGTAAAAGTGGGAAAAGGAAAAGAGAAGAGACATATTTTGTTCTACTCGATCATCCGAAAAACTATAAAACTGGTGAGAAAATGCCTTGTTTTGATTATTCGTTTAATTTCTACAAAATTGACATGAAAGAAGTTGATGAGCATTTCGAAAAGTCGACTCCATGGGACAAATCCTTGGTTTCGATTGACTTGGAAATGAACGCACGCATTGTGAGCCTGGAGGATGAGGGGACAATGGCGATATTTGCTAGACGCAATCAGATTTGATGTGTTTTGGCTATTGTACTTTTATCATAAACTTTTTGTTCCAAATTCATTGAAATTTTCTGCAGTTTCAGTAAATTTTCAGCTTTCAGAGAAAACAAGAGTATTTTAACGTTATGAAATGCGAAATTCTTCGTGATTTCCGTTTCAACGCTCGACTCTTTTCGAACTTTTATTAAAAAAATTCTTGAACCTTCTTAGTTCATAAAATTCTCTGGGCACCGATCAGTTCTGATAAAAAATTTTAGTGAGTAAAACAGCATACCGTAAATGTTGTATTAGAATGACACCCTCTAATAGAATGACACCGCCTGACTCCTCGAAATTTTGACTTTAGACTCACCTTGTGGGTGTTCTATGAATAGATCTAAGACTAAAACTTACTAATATTTTATCGGCAGTAAAATCTAAAACGCTATTTTTGAAAAAATAGAACAATAACATTTTGAAAAAAAAATATAAAGATCCCCCAAACGGATTTTTTTTTGGAGATTCAAAGGGGGTCGCGGTTAAGTAAATAGTTCCATTTTTAAACGTGTTTTAGGTACGATTTAGACAGAGGCTCATCGTTAAAATGGTTTTTAATGAATTCTAAATTTTTGAGTCATGTTTTGAATCCTACTTTTTGGAACAGCCAATTTTGAGGCGTTGAAAAATAGAGCGACATGTCATTGAATTAGGTTGGCAGGCAAATAATAGCAAAGTGATGATCGATCGACGAAGAAAACAAAATGATAAATTTGATGCAACTGTGTTTGGAGATCGTCGTTCTTCCTTTTCGTCTCGGCGATTTTCCTTTTCAACTCTCGATTTCTCTCCCTTCCGTCAACCAAATCAGCCTCCAACTTTGCGATTTTCCCCATTAAATACGCCTCGTTTTGGGACATTAAGAATGGTCCTTTTGGGCAGAGCCAAAGCCTTGACATTGAAATTGGCTCCGAAAAATGAAACAAAGCCGAACTGGCCCTTTCTCTTCTTTTTCATTCACTTCATTCAATCAATATGAAAAGAAACAGATAAGGTTTTTGTTCACTTCTTCTACGAAACTTTTCTTCACAACACATTATTGCTGGCTTTAAATGAAAAAATCTTTTAAAAATGTTAAAACTAGATCTAACAATCTTCAATATAATAATTTTTCACCTTCTGACCAGTCAATATAATAATCTATCTCCATATCTATTATCCATATCATTTTTTTTGCTGAGCCTTTAGTATTATTAGGTTGAGGAAAAAGTAATGTCGCTTTTTGTCACAAAATTGTTTATTGCTAAAAACATAAACAAACGCACATCAATCAATGAGATACTCTCCATTATTATTGATGACTTGTTCCCATCTTCCTCGCAAGTCCCTGATCCCATCCTCAAAAAATGGGGAGTTTTCGAGCCAAAATGAGTGTCGACTGCTTTTTTGATCTGTGCATGATTCTCGAACTTTTCTCCCATAAGAAAACTCTTCAACGACCAAAACAAAAAATAATCTGATAGAGTCAGGTCCGGGCTATAAGACGCGTGAGGCAGAAGTTCCCAACCAAGCTCGTCGATTTTTTTGGTGAGTGATTTTTGCAGTGTGAGGTTTTGCATTATTATGCAAAAATAGCACTTTTGATGTTTCAACGCCCAATTTCTTTAAAGCCTCGTTAACTTTCATCAACCGTTTTGAATAAAGATCAGCGGTGACAGTTTCACTCGGATTCAACAACTCATAATACACCAAACCTTTTGTATTCCACCGACAGCAAAGCATAGGTTTCTTTTCATGAATATCGGGTTTTGAAGTTGGTTGTGGGGGTTGACCTAGAGAAAGCCACTGACTTTTGCGCTTCACATTCTCATATTGAATCCATGTTTCATCAGATGTTAGAATTCTTCCCCAAAAATCATGAGATTTGCCTTTTTGAAGCAACATAGAGCTAACGATAACACGAGTTGTTTTGTTGCCTTGAGTCAGTTCATGAGGAACCCATATTCCGCAATGAATTGTTTTTCCTAATTGATATAAGTGGTTGTCGATTGTTTTTTGGTTCATCCCAAATGTGTCCGCTAACTCACAAGTGGTAATGATTGGATTGAGTTCAATGGCATCAAGCAAATTCTCATCTGAAATCTCCTGGGGTCGTCCAGAGCGTTCCTCGTCTTGGAGACTTTTATTTCCATCTTTGAACCGCTGAAACTATCTTTGGCATTGTCTTTCGCTAATGCTGTCTTCCCCCAAAAATTCAATGATTGTCCGATGCTATTCAGTCGCGGATTTCCCTTGTTTAAAATCATACCACAAAGTCGAAACTTTTCGCCTTGCATTTTGTACCTGAAAATATTGTTGAATTTGTAAAAACTTGTAAAAGTCAAATATAATATGAAAGTATAGAGTGTCTAGCTGATATCTATTAAAAAAAATCGCATAAGCAAAGAACTGGAAAATTGCCTACAACGGGAATTGAAAAGAAATTATTGAATTGAACATTACTTTTTCCTCAACCTAATATTATGCCAAAGTTTTTTGCTCTTCATTTTAACTATAAACTTTAATTTATTCTGAAATTATTTTTATTCCCAGAGACATTTGCAGTTTTAGCGATATGGCAAAAACTATGGCAACAAACCAGCAATTCCAAGAACGATTTATTGGTAAAGGAGCAATGGGGGATGTGCATGAATTGATCGGACACAAACCGTTGGTTATTTTATTGAAAAATACAGTGTATAAAAGAAAAGAGGCTGTAATGTACATAGACATTAAGTGATACCAAAAATCTGTTCTTTATTTTCGTTTAACACATTCACGATAAAGGGACCCACCTTTGAGGTCCTCAGGTACCCATCAAGTACTCCACAACTTTTGGTAGCTTTCATTCTTAAATTTCCTCAACTATGCAACTCAAAGCTTGCATACAAATACTTTTAATCGTGAAGAACAATATGGTTATTGGTAAGACGAAGCTTTACTCATACATATTAGAAGAAATGCGATATCGAAATTAATGGATTCTTCCTTTCTTTAGCCCAGCTGTGATCAAATATATGTTTTGTGGCAATGGTGAACAATTGAGGATCTTCAAAAATGAATGTGAAGCTTTGAAGAAGATCTATCATGTTAATGTTGTCCGATTGTATCGATATACAGAAGAAGGGAAAAGAGTGGGGATTGTAATGGAATACTGCCAGAGGGGATCACTCCGAGATGGTTCAGATTCAAAATATATTGTTATAGTTTACCGTTTAGTAATCTTCAACCCAACAATCAGCTATTCAATGAACACTGTTCTCACATGGGCTATTCAATTATTTAAGGCCATTGATCACATGTATCAGGAACACAAATTGGTACATCGAGATATCAAACCAGACAAGTCATATTCAGTGATATAAATGTCAAAGTTCAATTCGTTTATAGCATTTTTGTGACCAATGAATACCAGCTGAAGATTGGTGACTTCGGATTGGTAAAAGTAGTGGGAGATGGAACTGTTACGGGGACGTTTATTGGAACACAACGATATATGAGTCCACCTGAAATGAAAGAGGATGGGGTACAACGGGATGTTTATGAACAAATAAGAGAGGCTGATGTATTGGTTAGTTTTGCATTCCTTTCTACTCAGTCATAATATAGATTCATTGCAGAGTTCCCATCGAAATGATGTCTACAGTCTGGGACTTGTTATGTGGGAAATCATCGAAAGGAGGTATTCATGTTTAAATAGTGATATCCTTTGAGATATAACTAAAGCTTCAAAACAACATTATTATTGTTTTAGAACCATTTTCACAAATTATGAGGTATCTGGAGTGTTTGATCGTGACCAATTATTGTTTGACATTGCACTCAAACGTGTTACTAAAATCGAATCACCTGAATGTCAATCAGAAATTCAAAAGATTATCTTGAGGTTTAGATCTAAGAATTTCCTTTATATTTGACGAATTCACCTATCAGATGCACTAAATTTCAACGTATTCATCGTTCAAAAGCTTCTGAAGTCGTGGATTTGCTTAAAACATATAGAGTAAGCTTTTCTAAAAGAAGTTCATCCTCACGTTTACTATTATTTTGGGTTAGGGAGTATGAAACTCGGCAAATTTCCCTTCACTTATTCTAACTTTATAGTTAAGCTTAAAATTTCAGCCAAATTCATGGTTAAAACAATTAGGAAAGCACTTCTTGGTGATGATTTCCACGCCGACCTGCGGACAAACATCTCCAAATAAGTGTTATCTGAGTGAAAACTGCCCAAACGCCCACTCGCTGGCGTAGCTATATTTGGTTTCTATTCTATCTATTTAATGGTAAAATAGATAAATAGGAGTAAAGGGAAATTTCGTAGTTCAAACAACGAGTAAAATACTGCAGAGAAGCGAGTTAGTTTGTAGAAATACATTTCATACCTGGGTAGTTGAACCAAACATAGCCGATTGTATGCCAGAGAGTGGGCGTTTAGGTGGTTTGCGCTGAGAGAACCCTTATTTTGGAGATGTTTGTCCGGAGATATGGTAGTCCTAAGAATTCTACATAAACCATGAAAATTCTAGTTATTTTTGAGGTTATTTCAAATGAGTAACTAGGAGTAAATGTGAATTTGTGAAGTTGCATACTTCCCAACCGAATAGTTGAGTAAGTTTCCTTTTTTGAAATTTAAATTTAAATAAAATAACCTAGGCAGAACAATTAATCTATTTACTCCCTTTCATGCCCACGGAAGATAAGAACCAAAAAGAACTGATGAAACCAATTGGATTTGATGATAGAACAGAATGGGTTATGGTTGAATCTGAAGAAAGAAAATATGCAAAGAAATTCGAGGTGGATGGATGGGTGAATAGATGGGATGAATGGTTGAAAAATACAATGCAAGATAAACTCGGAACACTAAATTCTGCTGAAAGAGAGAAATTCTATAAAGAAGCGCCAAATATTGTTTCAAGATTAAAAGAAGAAACTCAGACATTCAAAGATGCTCGTTATGTGATTGAGGAAATATTGGAGATAGTAGAAAAGAAGGAAAATCTACAAGAAAAGGATATCTATGAGATATTCGAATTGTTTGTTTTGAGAGATTTTCGAGGACAGCTCATGGAAGAAAACAATGCTTTTCAAAGTCTTAAAAGTCACGAGGAGATTTGGATATCGAGTTTTCATAATTGGGAAAGGTGTGAGTCTCAGATTTACAGTTTGAAAGAAATAAAAAGAGTGAAATACACAACAAATTTCTATTTTCGACGTTTTATTTCTCAATTGACTGGTGAGGGATGGATTGATTTAGAACGGCCTGGGTCTATGTTTAGACCGATACATAGAGGATCCAATATGTTTCTAAGTGAAGACTTCAGATTATGTAAACAACCACTGGGACAATGGGTAAAGAATCCAAGAACTGAAATCCGGAGCTATGAAATTGGAAATGAAGACCGAAAACTTGAAACGTTACATTTCTCCCATTACAAACAAATCCCTCTTGAACGAATAATTAAGGCACTTCAAAAACAACAAAAAAGAATGGAAAACATCATAAAATCATACTTGAAACATCTGATTCCAATAGAAGATTTGGAGAAGAACAATGTTCCATTTGATATTCCGTCAATTCTCGGGGAATCTTCTGAATATGAAAAACTGGATGGGCCCGATCCCTTCCCTCACTACCTATTCCAATTAAGAAATCCTCCTCGTCCAATTTGTCAAAAGAATCATTCAGGGAAATGTCAAATGGATGGGTTTAGAAAAATGGAAAGATGGTTTTCACATCTACCTGAAGAATCGCACATTCCAGTATGTGGTGAAATCACGGAAAATGAGGTTTTGTTTCTGATCAGTTACATGTATCGTATAAGATCTGATAGAGATCGAACTTTGCGTTACATGGAACGTCCATTTCTATTTCTTTGCTGTCAAAATCTCCTAGATATTCCACTCTTGATTCTCTGGGATCATCCAAATAATTATGAAAATGGGGAAAGTATTCCTGGATTGGATTTCAAGAAGAAACTTCATCATATTAATGTTGGAGTATTAAGAGAATACTTTCAAGAGTCAAAGCTCAAGGAGAGGGTCTATGCTTTGCTCAAGAAGGATAGTTGGGATGATCTCCTCTTCCGCTTGATTGATTATCAAGGGAATCCAAAAACAAAATGACTTAAGTTTGAGAAAGTGCCGAATTCGGCTTCCTATAGCCAATTCACTAACCAACACGAGGCGAGATCAGTAGTTGAAGACAAAAAAGTGACTGAAAAAAAAAGAAAAAAAGAAAATGTTTGTTGCTCTGTATCCTAACCGTAGTCTTCATGACACCATAATCTTTCCGAATCCATAGTCCATAGTCTTTCAGGAAGATGATCCACAGGAAGGTTTTTTTTTACTGGTCCAATTTTTGAACTCTATTTCATCTTTCTGCCACTTGTTTTATTTTCTTTTACTTCAAATGGATTTTTTTGCAAAACAATAAGGTATTGAACCAAATGGAACGTTCTTCAATCTTGAAATGCTCACGAAACCCACTATAAAACGTACTTTCTGCCGCCTCTCATTGATAAATGCAATTTTCAGATTAACACACACAAATAAGAGAAATCAGATTTTCACCAAAAGGGGAATTGGAATGGAACTCTTATAATCTTCATAAACATTCTCAAACTTATTCAAAAAGATGAAACATGGTCAATGTGTTCTTACTTAGTCATTTTTCGTTTTAGTTTTTCCACCATTTTCTCTTACTTTTAAACGGATTTCTGTTTCTTTCTCGTTCTGTAGATATTCATTTACATCCATCGTCAAATGGATGTATGATTCTCATTGATATATTATTACTGCTATAACATCTTATAGAGATCAAGCTTCTCTTGGCATGGAAACTCCATTTCTATTTCTTTGCTGTCAAAATCTCTTAGACATTCCATTTTTGATTCTCTTGGATCATCCAAATAATTATGAAAATGGGGAAAGTATTCCTGGATTGGATTTGAAGAGGAAACTTCATCATATTGATGTTGGAGTATCAAGAGAATACTTTCAAGAGTCAAAGCTCAAAGAGAGAATCTACGCTTTGATTAAAGCTGAAGGATGGTTTGATTACGATACAACTTACTACATCCGCTACGAGCGAGAAGAATATAACCCCTACATCCGCTTGGTTGATTATCAAGGGAATAACAGAGTGGCTTCAGTTTGAGGAAGTACCGTATTGGGCTTCCTATAGCCATTTCACTCAGCAACAAGAGGCTAGAATCAGTGATGGATGATAAGAAAGTTGCCAAAAAAAGAAGAAAAAGTAAAAATGCTGATGGCTCCTAACCTTAGTCTTCCTGACTTCCCAATTTCACCGGTTTTATTTTCCAATTTTTGAATTTTATGAAACTTTTATAATCTTTGTAAACATTTTCAAACTTTTTCTAAAAGATTGAAAATGGCCACTTTTTTCCTAGTTATTGGTTAGTTTCAGTTTTTCCAGTATTTTCTCTCAATTCTAAGCGGATTTCTGTTTCTTGTTCATTCTGTAGATATTTATTTACATCCATAGTCAAATAAATTCATTATTCTCATTGAAATGTTATTACTAAACGCAGAAGAAAAGAAAAGTCTGTAAAATCCACAAATGTACAAGCAATGATCAGAAAAGAAAGAATGAATACCAATAAATGAAAAAAAAAACCCGTAAATGGAAGGAAACAATAACAGGAGAACCGGTGTATTCAGAAAAATGGGGGAAATATGGAGTTCAAAACTTTCACTAGTAAAATAAAAAGTCTGCAAATTGGGAAATGAGGAAGACTAGGGTTAAAATAAAGAGGAAACAGCATTTTCTTTTTTTTTTCCAGTAACTTCTTTATCTTTAACTATTAAGTTTAGCTCCTCCTGTTGTTCACTGAATAGGAGATGCAAATTGGGAACCTCTTCTTCAAAATGGCATCTTTCCTTTGCGGTAGCTTTGGTTTCATTTTCTCTATGGTTACATTTTCTGTAATATACTTCCTGATCCAATCTTGTAAACATCACCTTTCTGGCGCACAGATTTCTTCTTTTTTTCTAGCAACAACTGCTCGAGCACGCCAGAAAGTTTGTGCTTACAAGTTACAAAGTACACAGTGAAAAAGTATCACGAGAGCTGGGCGGTTTTTGAAGATCAAAACGAATGTTTCCTAACAATTAGCAGATTGAAGACGGGAGGAGTTGAGGGATGAATGGAGGAGACAGGACGAATGATCAATGATGGAGATGGAGGGGAGAAGCCGATTGAAATGCAGGAATTGAGGACATTGAAGAGGAAGTTGACGGGACAAGACACTCACGATCCTCGTCACCTTGATCGGAGAGGCCAGAGGAAAGCTTTGAGACGAGTGAAATGCAAAAGGGAATTGATGATGGGAAAATTGCAATTTATATACCAAAAAAATTTAAAATATGGAAAGAAAAGGCAAAACGAAAAAATCTAAAAAATAATTTTTTGCTCGTCGCGGTTTTGGGCGTCTCATCAAAACGGTCTACTATCAAATCAAAAGGAATGTGTCCTAACAATTAGCAAATTGGAGACGGCTTTTTTGAAGCTCTATTTTGAGCAAAGTTTGTTCTGATAAGGGAAAGTTTTGGTAAATTTTTCAAGACATCTACCATTGAACCACACCGAGCCACGATCTCACAAGAAATTACAAAGCTCAAAGTGTATACTTAATAAACTTAATAAACGAATAAACACTGGAACAAAGTTCTCGATCTGAAATTTGGTGAAACGTTTCAGTTTTTCTTTTGCTCTTTCAAGCGCTTCAATCACGATGTAAAGATCGATCGGTTCGAGATGAGAATAGAAGAGTTGATTCTCCGAATAGCGCCTAACAATCGACTTCTTTGCTTTCTTCTTTGCTCAATAATTGGACTTGTTTTGAGATTGAACGAAAAACGTTTTCCCATCCGAATCATCTAACCATTCTCCTTCAGACTCCTCGACTCGATCAGGTTCCTTATTAATAAAGTGGTTTGCATGTTCATTGATCAATAACCATTCCTCTTTGGTTGATTGAGAGTAAAAGGCTTTGAAGTGAATTCTTTTTGTGTAATATGTTTTCTTTAAGAATTCTATATCTTTCACCGTTTCATCAATGTAACGATAGTATGACCAGTAGGAAAAACTACGTTTGCCGATGTTTTCCAAGAGGTTCAACGCTTTCTCATATGCTAGAATCTGGTCTTCATAGTGGGTACGTAAAATCCCGTGGAATAGCTCGTTGATCGTGTTCTTTCTAGAATTCATTCTTCTTGAATCAGTAGCAAAATTATATTCATTGAAACGTTCACACAGATTCGCGGTTTGAGTGCTCAGCGTTGGAATGTTTTGCAAGAAATTCTATCTCTCTGCCTGGCCAAGGACCTCAAATTTTTTGAGGAATACGGGACGAACGGTGGGATTCGAATTCTTCGAAGGATTCTCAAGCTTTAAGCCTCTGAATTCTTTTGATCAGTAGATTCGGAATCAAAATGAATGTCAGGCACTTCAGAGATACTATAAACATTCACCACAGCTCTGCCCATTGTATTATCAAAGCCAATCGGTCGAAGTCGTTTCCTTTGATCCTCATCAATAAATGGTAACGCGTCAAATTTCTTGAATTTAAGGTCTTTCTAAAGTCTATTTTTGATCGTTTGAATCAAAGCGAAACCTCTTTGAACTCAAGTAGGTTCTCGAAAATCTCTGCAGCCATTGGTCTCTGAGAATGATCGAAGTCAACACATCTAAAACTGATTCAGCTAAGCTTTTGAAATGACAAACCTCTGAATTATGTTTTTAATGGAATCTTGACAGTTTGCTGAATCCAGTTTCATTAATTTATTTGTAGAAACATTGAGGAGAAATCGCTCGTGATCAAAATGCTTCAAACCATACTCGGAGAGGACGGCTCCGAAAGAAAAGTGTCAAGTCAAATTGTTCAAATTCTGCAATAAAACTTGGTTTAGATAAACAGTTATCACTGATAAAATTTCTTGGACGAAAGTCCATTCACCTTCAACAACCTCCCAAAGCACAAGACCCATACTGTAGACATCGTTTCGGTGAGAAGACTAAACTATTAGGCTGTCCCGAAAGTCTTTTCGTTCCTTTTCGTACTAATGATCACGGCTGACTGGTTAAATGTCTTTTATCTTAATCGGAAGGTCGAGGGTTCGAACGCCGCATGGGACATTGTTGCCCCTTCGGATTTCCTTTCCCTTCGGGTTGAGAGGTTTTCGGGAGGGTAGCCTGGTGGTTGTGGCCCCAGTTCTTCAAAGTGACAAGTCTCTCATTCATCGTCCTCTTCTCTCCACCACAAAAAAGCTGTTTCGTCCTCCAGTGAGCTTAGGGTTAGGGAGCCGTCTGTCATGGAGCGAGTTAAGTTAAGATATAGCCTAGTATTGTGTGTGTTGTTGTATTGTGATTGATGTATATCGTAAATAAACCAAATCCCGCCCGTCCCCGATGTATTCTTTATTTTATCGTTTAAAACCAATAAATGCACCAATTGAACTACGCTTTATTTCATTAAAAAAGTCAATTATTTTTCTGCAAAATAACATTAAAACGGGTTTAAAAGGTCTTATGTCACGATTCTTTTGGGAGTGTAAAGTCGGTTAGTCAAAAAGAGCGATGGTTCGATGATGTCAATAGGTGAAATCGATTAAATTAGACACTTTAGCTAAGGAAACCTATCTTCGTGTCAAAAGATAAAAGGTAGAGCACAAAAAGTTAGGTATATAGCCAAATTTTCAGTGAAATTAATTTAGCCAAGAGGTTTTTATAGATTTTTACGAAAAACACGTTTTTGCTCTCGAATTTGCTTGAAAGTGAACCGAATTTGACTTAAAAAGATGGGAAATTGAACAAAAAACAATTTTCATTTAGAGCAAGCCATAGGTTAATTGGTGAATTTGTTGTTTTTTGATGGAAGTATGAAAAGGAAAGAAAAGATTTTCTGAACACTCTAATATAATGTGATCAGTTCCATTCAATGTCAAACCATGAAATGATCCTTTCGTCCAACTGATTCCCCAGCCCTCGGCGGACTCATGTAACGAAGAGTGCCCACAAAAGTCCCACTACACGAATCGGCTTTCAATTTGATACTCCCAAAGTCGCCGACTTTCAACAAGAAGTTCTTTGTCACCAAATGCTAAAGATGGTGTGTGATTGCTGGTTTTGATTTTCCCACTTGTCTGGCTTGATATCTCGATGAATGACGTCATTTTCTTTCAAATAAGTAAGCACACTAAACAGCTGTTGACTCCAGGCCAACACTGTTCTCATTGGGTAGATGATCTTTGCATCGAAAAGCACTGAAAGAATGGGAGTTTAACATCTTTTCTTGCTTTTTAACAACTTTGCCGAAGTGATCCCTTCTCACAGAATTCCATAACTATTGCCAGCATTTCTTGGCCACCTTCGGAGACATTTCTCGAGCGGATGTAAGCAATAATGTTAGGGTGACGGAGCTTTTTTTACGTTCATCGTCCAACAGCTTCAGAGGTTTTGGATTTGCTTAAAACAAATAAAGTGGTCAGTTCTTTTTTGGTTTTTATCTTCTGTGGGCATAAAAGGGAGTAAAGAAATGAATTGATTTTTGGTTATTACATTTGAGAAGTATAAAATCTCAACAAAAAGAAGGTTCACATGCCATGTAAATCCGTGTTCCATCACTGAAGCTTCATCAAATAACGACCCCCCCCCCCTCCAATAATAACCAGGGATTTTGATCTACCGCAATGGACGGCGCTGAACTTGGTGTCAAAGCTGTTTTTTTGGCTTTTCTCAACAAGTTTTTGACTTTTTTTTGGAGATTTTCCCGATTACATAACCCGCGTACATGAAAAATTCATCACCTGTTATTCCTGTAATTCTAAGGGTTTCGAATTCTACGGGTTCTACGGGTTATGAACCTGTTATTCTACGGGTTACGTCCGTTCTTCATTATATGTATAAAAAAACACTCTTAGCAACATTTTAGCAGGTTGCTCATGAGATCGATAACTAACCTCAAGAAGTAACACGCGTTCAAGCATGCGACATTACTTATTGGCTTTATAAAAGGGAGAGCAGGGGAGGAGAACAGTTGCCGTGAAGAAGTGTTTTCCTTCTTTCCTTTGTTGATCGCCAACTTTTTATTCCAAACTCACAGCTAGTTCTTATCTCTCTCATCTTTTGTTCATTTCTTAACTGAAATTCTCTTCTCATCTTCTCTCCGCTATTATTCCCCCCAAAATGGCTTCTATTGATTCAAAATTTTTCCCCTCATTCTCAATTCTCAATTCTTCCAAGAGTCCTTCAAGAATCCGTATTGAAATGTTTGGGAAGGGATGGATTGCTAAAATTATTGAAAGCGAATAGAGCTCTTCTCTCAAAAAGGGTCATTACCTGATCGAATTGATGAGTTCACATTCATGAGTGATTTGCAAAACACAGTCGACGTGAGTCTGTTCACTGATACTGATACACTGTCAATCGGCCATTCAATTAAACTCCAAAACATGGCACAAGAGCATTGTGTTCTATGACAAAAAACACCAAAACACTCAGCTTAACACTCCAATTTTCCTCAATAAACCCAAATATTGTGAATCGCTGAATGTGATCGTTGACATCCAAGAACTAGTTGGTGATGAGGAAGCAAAACTCCAAATCAATCCAAGAGCTCTTCTCAAACCTTCGCTCCATCAGATATCTAAATGTTCAATTCGGTCATTGACTGAGTGCTTTTTCGGTAAATTCACGGCTAGTGTTGATTTTATGGAGCTCAATGAATACTCATTCATTCTTCACATTCATTCTTGAACATCACGATTTTTGTCATTTTTGCACGCTATTTACTTGATCACAGCTGGGCTAAATAAAGGAAGAATTCATTGATTTCCATATCGTCTTTCTTCTAATATGTACAAGTAAAACTTTAGTCTTACGAATAACCATATTATACTACATATTTTGTGAGTATATTTATTCCTATTTATACAAATTACATAATTCATTCCAATACAATCTTTAGCCCATTCACGACCTACACAGTGGGTCTCTTTGTCGTGAACGTGTCAAACGACAATAAGAAATTCTTAATAAGAATAATAATAATAGGAAAAAGAAGAAGAAATCAGAAAGAAATTTAGAAATTCTCAACGTTTTAACCGCTTGGATTATTTATTATCAATCAAATATATTTTTTCCATTTGATGACATCTATCTCGTTTTAGATTCGGCACAATAAACTTCTGGTTCTAGTGAGCCCGACACGGTTTCACTTTTATGATCACAACCCATTTCTTGGGATAGAACAGACCAACTGTAAACGAGTCGAAGCGGACAATCTCTTGATTTGGCATTGAGAAGACCACATGTATTCTAGACATGGCAATCAGACTTCTTCAGATCCATCAATGTCTTAGGTTAACAGGAGAACAAGGACATGACAGCCAAATAATCATGACTAACAGATAAGGTCGAACTGCTCTGGTCCTATTCGATTCTCATGTCTAATGTCTACCCTCTAGCTTATTCCCAACAAGAGGAGCCTAGTTTGTTGCGCTTCGTGTAAGCTGTGGTTTGGCCATTGTAATTTGAGTTTGATCTTATCATTTGATTTGATTTGATCAACTTTAGCTGAACCCGATGTCGAGAATGAGTTAAAATTGCTCCAAGCACGTCAATTAAAAAAGTTTTCTTTTTCATTTCTGTATAGTTGCCCACATTATGTTCTGGAGAATTAGGAAGCAACGCTAAAATTAGTTTTCAGGACAAACATTTACATCAAAACATGTATTATCAATTTTTCTTGATTATACAAATTTTGATCAATCAATCAAGTCAATATCATATTTCAGCCCGAATGGGTAGATGCAGGCATTCACCGCGGCGCTTTTTGGTCCATGAAAAATTCACCTCACGCTCCCGAAAATAGCACTAAAGCAAATCGGAGGGGTTTCCTTCGTAAATTGTTGAACAAAGACAGTTTCCGAAAGACTGATTCAGGATCACATGTGGCATCTGGTATGGCGAGTGAATAAGAGCGAGAGATAAGGCCTTCTTTGTTCAAGACCTCGACTCTTTTCGAACGCAGCCAAATCATATTTTTTTCTTGACCCGACCAATCCTATCTTGCAATATGACTTGAAAAATTCAATTTTGGCTCTTTATACATTTTGATTATTTAACCACGGCTCTTCGATATGTCTTCATTAGCAAGGGCTTTAACTTCAAAACTAAACTTAAAGATTTAAAAGCAAATAAACTTTGCCAAATGATAAGTGTAATTAAATTTGGTGATTTCCAGAGCTCTGTTCAGGGCTGAATCTTCAAGGATTAGCGGTTTAGTCTAGGCACAACAATTAGCTGTATAGAAACATCGCTTCTGAAAAGATAATAAATACTCAGATCATCTGACCAGCCAGATAAGGGCATCTACAGGGTGGCTAATAAGTAATGTCGCATGCCTGAGCGTGTGTCACTTTTGAAGGTTATTTCCAAATCTCATGAGTAACCCGCTAAGATGTTCCTAAGAGTCTAGGGACTATAAATATTTGCATGAATTTTTCGAACAATAACTGTGGAAGCTTTTATTGCAATTCAGTGGTTTTCAAAAAAGGCACTTTGTCCGAGGTCAATTCTAAGCTTCTCATATAAGTGGAGGTTTTATTTTTTCAGCTAACTTTTAAAATTTCGCTCCAAAATGTTGTCCTCAATGTTTTCTTTCTGAAATAGTTTGGAATTGGGTTCCAAATCACGATTATAAAAAGCTGCAATGTTCTTTGTGGCCCTCAAAGCCATCTTCGGACTCAGTCAAATTTAAAAAAAACAAAAAATAAATTTAATGAACTAAAACGATTCCGTTTATTGTTATCCTATCCCTCTCCTTTTCCCTAAACCCAGAATCAATCAATCTGGGAATGAGTGGAGAGAAGAAAATGAGAAGGCATTCCTTTCTTGCAAAAATTTTTGCCCTACCTTTTAGCTGCTTTTCGAATTTTCATTTCATCTCCTCCTTTAGATTTTATATTGTTAGTTCTTTAGGTTGTAGCCTTATCTGTGAGGAATGACAACATCCAGAGAAACGACAACAACGTTTGTTGAACGCCATATTGGGAATGGAGCAATGGGGGAAGTCTATGAATTGATTGGACACGAACCGTTGGTTATTTTGGATCTATTCGCTGCCATGTTCAATATTAAGTCTTTTATATAGGTTATATTGTACCATAAGCTTCTTTGTTTAGCCCAGCCGTGATCAAATATATGCTTTGTGGAAATGATGAACGATTGAAGATCTTCAAAAACGAATGTGAAGCTTTGAAGAAGATCTATCACGAAAATTTTGTCCGATTGTATCGATATACAGAAGAAGGAATAAAAGTCGGAATTGTAATGGAATATTGTGAGAAGGGGCCACTCAAGGGAGGTCGGAATTGGACCGGAATTGTTTTATCTTAGAGTTTAGTGATCCTTGATCCAACAATCACATATTCAATGAACACTGTTCTCACCTGGGGAATCCAATTATTTGATGCCATTGATCACATGTATCAGAAACACAAATTGGTACATCGAGATATCAAGCCAGACAAGTAATATTCATTGGTATAAAGGTCGAAGTTTAATTCATTTATAGCATTTTTGTGACCAATGAATACCAGCTGAAGATTGGTGACTTTGGATTGGTGAAAGTAGTGGGAGATGGAACTGTTACGGGGACGTTTGTTGGAACACAACGATATATGAGTCCACCTCGGATGAAAGAGGATGGGGTACAACGGGGTGTTTATGAGCAAGTGATGGAGGCTGATGTATTGGTTAGTTTTACATTAATTTCTATCCAATGATAAGATAAATTCATTCCATGATTCCCATCGAAATGATGTCTACAGTCTGGGACTTGTTATGTGGGAAATCATCGAAAGGAGGTATTAATATTTGCATATTGATCTCATTTGAGATATATCAAAAGACTGGATTCCCCAGGTGAGAACAGCGTTCTTTGAATATGTAATTTTTGGATCCAGAATCACTAAGCTAAGACTTCAAAACAACATATTTATTGTTTGAGAACCATTTTCACAAACTATGAGATGTCTGGAGTGTTTGATCGTGAACAATTCTTGTTCGATATTGCACTCAAACGCGTTACTGAAATCGAATCACTTGAATGTCAATCAGAAATCCAAAAGATCATCTCGAGGTTTGGATTCAAGATCTTCTTTTATATTTTAAGGATCCATTTATTAGCTGTACTAACTTTCAACGTATTCTTCGTCTACCAGCTTCTGAAGTTTTGAATTTTCTCCAACAAACAAAGAGAGTAAGCTTTTCTCGTAGAGGTTTTGTAACCTCTCAAATTTCCCTTCACTTATTTTACCATAAAGATCACTAAAATTTCCATGGTTTGTGTAAAATTCTTGAAATTACCAAGTATTAAAGTTTGAAAATCTTTTGTGAAAAAATAGCTGAGAACGACCGGATTGAAGTTGACTTACGTTCATATGGCATGTAAATTCGTGTTCCATCACTGAAGTTTTGCTTTCTTTCAGAATATACAGGGGAAACTTTAAAAGAGTCAACCTTAAAATTTCAGCAAATTTCGTGGTTCAAACAACGAGACTGCAGAAGTTAGTTTGTAGAAAAGAATTTCATACTTGGGTAATTGAACCAAGCATAGCCAGCTGTATGCCAGAGAGTGGGCGTTTAGGCAGTTTACGCTGAGAGACCACTTATTTTGGGATGTTTGTCCGCGGGTCGGCGTGGAAATCACCACCAAGAAGTGCTTTTCTAATTGTTTTAAACATAAAATTTACTGAAATGAAATTTATTGAAACTTTAAGTTTAACTTAGCTTAAAGTTTTCGCTGTATATTTTGGAAGAAAGAAGAACTGTGTGATGGAATACGGATTTACATGCCATGTGAACATAAGTCAACTTGAATCCGGAGGTTCTTAGCTATTTTACCACAAAAGATTCTGAAACTTTAACACTTGGTAGTCCTAAGAATTGGACATGAACCCCGGAAATTTTAGTTATTTTAATGGTAAAATAAGTGAAAGGTAAATTGCGAGGTTACATACTTTCCAACCGCCTTTTTGTTGAAATTTTATACTTCTCAGATATAATAACCTAGGCAAATCAATTCATCTCTTCACTCCCTTTCATGCCCACAGAAGATAAAAACCAAAAAGAACTGATGAAACCAATTGGATTCGATGACAGAACAGAATGGGTTATGGTTGGATCAGAAGAAAGGAAATATGCAAAGAGATTCAATGAGTATACAGCGGATATCTTCCCTACAATAATGCGAGAGAAACTCGGAAGACTGAATTCTGTTGAAAAAGAGCAATTCTACAAAGAAGCACCAAATATTGTTTCAAGATTAAAAGAAGAAACCCAGACATTCAAAGATGCTCGTTATGTGATTGAGGAAATATTTAAGCTAGAAAAAAAGAAAGAAAACCTACGTCAAAAGAATATTTATGAGATATTTGAATTGTTTGTTTTGGGAGATTTTGAAACACAGCTCTGGAGAGAAAACAATGCAATGAGAGAAAACAATGCTTTTACAGGTCTTAAAAGTCACGAGGAGATTTGGATCTCAAGTTTTGACAATTGGAGCTTGTGTGGGTATAAGATTAACGGTTTGAAAAAAATAAAAAGAGGGAAATACACAACAAATTTCTATTTTCGATGTTTTATTTCTCAATTGACTGGTGAGGGATGGATTCATTTTTATTCGGATTGGTTTGTAAGTGAAGACTTAAAATTATCGAAAGAAATACCAGGAAAATGGGTAGACAATCCAAGAGCTGAAATCAGGAGCTATGAAATTGAACACGAAGACAAAGAACATGAAATGCTTCATTTCTCCCATTACAAACAAATTCCTCTTGAACGAATGATTAAGGCATTTGAAAAACAACGAAAAAGATTGGAAAGTATCATAAAATTAAACCTGAAATATCTGATTCCAATAGAAGATTCGGAGAAGAATAATATTCCATTCAATATTGAATCAATTCTCGATGAAACTTATGAATATGTTAGATCTAAAAGAAGATTTAGTGAGGAATCTGAAGCTTCTGAGGAGCCCCATCCCTTCCCGCACTACATATTCCAATTAAGAAATCCTCCTCGTCCAATTTGTCAAAGAATCATCCAGGGAAATGTCAAATGGATGGGTTTAGGAAAATGGGAAAAAGGCTATCAGATTTACCTAAAGAATTGCACATTCCAGTATGTGATGAAATCACGGAGAATGAGGTTTGGGCTCTGGACAGTTACTTGGATTGTATAGTATCTTATAAAGCTCGGACTGTTCTTTCCATGAGACACCCATTTCTATTTCTTTGCTGTCAAAATCTCTTAGATATTCCATTTTTGATTCTCTTGGATCATCCAAATAACTATGAAAATGGGGAAAGTGTTCTTGGATTGGATTTGAAGATGAAACTTCATAATATTGGTGTTGGAGTATTAGGAGAATACTTTCAAGAGTCGAAGCTCAATGAGAGGGTCTATGCTCTGATCAAGAATCAAGGATATGATGTTCTCCACATCCGCTTAATCGATTATGAAGGGAATCCAAAGACAGAATGGCTTGAGTTTCAGAAAGCGGCCAAATTCGGGTTCCTATTCCCTGACCCACCGGGAGAGCTAGACTTAGTAGGAAGATCAAGAAGTTTTTAAAGAAGAAAGACAAAGAAAAAATGCTGATTGCTCTGTATCCTGGCCCTAGTTTTCCTGACTACACAATTTGCAGAGTTTTTATTTTACAGTGAAAGTTTTGTGTCTTTATGCTATTTGATTTCCTTCATTTTTTTTGCTAAACAATAAAGTATTGGTCTAAAACAGAACGTTCTTGAATCTTGAAATGTTCCGGAAAACGTCCATAAAACGTACTTTCTGCCCACTCTCAGTCGTAAATGCAATTTTAAGATTAACACACACAAATAATAGAAAGCTTCTAAACCAGATTTTCACCAAAAGTAGAATTGGATTAAAAACTTTCTATTGCGACCGGAAAACCGTTCTTGATCACTACGTGTAAAAGCAAACTTGCGGAGAAATTTGGAAAAAAATGGATCGACGCTGAAGCTTTATTGCTGGAAACCAGCAATTTGCCATTTCTTGTATTTTTCGTTTAATTCATAGTCAAATAACTTTATTACTCTCATTGATATGTTATCACTAAACGCTGAGAAAAGCGGAATTTTGTAAAATTCGCAAATGTACAAGCAACGATGAGAAAAGAAAAAATGAGTACCAATAAATGAAGGAAATCCGTAAATAGAAGGAAACAATAACAGGAGAACCGGTGTATTCATGAAAATGGGAGAAATCTGAAAAAAAAAAATGAGTGCTGAGCTGTGTCTTTGGGAGTTGATGTGAAAATTGAGAAACTTTTGTTCAATGCTGGTACTTTTCCTTTGCGGTTACGATAGCTTTGATCACGCTTTAGCTCCATGATATACTTTGTGATCAAATCTTGTAAACACCACCTTTCTAGCGCACCGATTTCTTCGTTTTTCTTGCAAAGATGACTCGAGTACGCCAGAAAGGATGTGTATAAAAGGTTTGATCACCAGTGAAAAAGTATCATTCAGCTGGGCAGTTTTTGAAGATCAAAACGAATGTGTCCTAACAATTAGCAAATTGAAGAGTTGAGGTCTCATTGAAGTCTCATCCTCGAATACGGATTAGAAGCGAAGGAGAAGCTTGAGAGGGAGAAAATAAGAATGAAGGTAGTTTTCAAAATCATCCTTCTCTTACAAAAGATAAGCACCGAGTCAAGCTGTCCTTTTGACTCGAGACCAAATCCATCTTATAGAGTCGACCATGGGGATCTCGAATTTAGTTTTTAGTTTTTGCAGAACGCTTCGCAAACGTGAGATATTTAGCATAAAATATCACCTTCGTTTCTTCAGCCTCGAGCCTTCGAGCACTTTATGAGGTCGTCACACGCTTCCCTGATGAATGCTTCGGTGGTCTAGTGGATAGTCTGTTAGTCTACCGAACCTATTACATTCTTTACCTCTCAAGTTTGAGGCCCACTCTCGTCAAACTTTGTTTGCTTTTCAAAAAACTGTATCCCTACATATTTGAATTAAATTATTGACGAGTTTTATACATAGCTAGAACTTATAGCTTCATCAACACATAACTTCAACAATTACAACAAACAACAAATTAGTTATCGGGACAAAGACCTTCAGAAAGAATAGTTCAGGATCACATGTTGCATTTGGTATGGCGAGTGAATAAAAGTCAGAGATAAGGCCTTTATTGTTCAAGACCTCGACTCTTTTCAAACGCAGCCCAATAATATTTTTTTGTTGACTCGACCAATCCTATCTTGCAATATAATTCGAAAAATTCGATTTTGGTCCTTTGTTGATTTTGATTGTTTAACCACGGCTCTTCGATATGTCTTCATTAGCAAGGGCTTTAACTTCAAAACTAAACTTAAAGATTTAAAAGCAAATAAACTTTGCCAAATGATAAGTGTAATTAAATTTGTTTATTTCCAGAGCGCTGTTCAGGGCTGAATCTTCAAGGATTAGCTGTTTAGTCTAGGCACAACAATTAGCTGTATAGGGCATCTATGTAGTAGAAAGGCTTTTTAGGCTTGTATGTTTTTAGTCATTTGCCTATAAGTTTAAATCTATCCATATTGTAGTTCAGATAAGCTAAGTTCGAGCATTTAGCTCTGGCTGTGTATATCTGTGTGAATGATTGAGCTTTCAATAAGAAAGTCGCGTTATAAAATGAAATATATACACCAGTATAGTGCCCATTTCAAACTTTCAGTACTCAAGTTTGGAGTGGATTGGGGCGGCGGGTAGATTGTGTTTCTCGAATGCTCGCTTCAACTCTCTGATATTCATTGTGGTGTTGGTCAGTCCAGTGGGTGCCACCTACTCGCTCGAAGCAAGGAAGTCCCATTTGGGGGGATGTGAGGAAAAGGCTGAAAAATGTGCATTCTTGCACATCACTTGCATACTTTTAAAGAATTTCTACTTTTCTTTTCCATTTTAGAATAGCTTTAATGTTTTGCAAGAGAAATAGCTTTTTAGATAGCCTATAAAAGCAATAATTTTCAGGTAAAGAGACGGGCCTCGTCTACTACCATTGCTGCCACGGCGGTATAAAAAATAAAAATTTTGCAAGGCAATAAAGTTTAATTTCAGATTGCTGTGCGGATTTCCAGCCGTTGCCGTACATTGCTTTGTGGATTATCGGAGCATCACTCATCTTTTTTGCTGTTGCGGTTTCTGCATGTGGGTCGAGCTTAGGGATCGTTTAAATTCTAGCATTACTAGCTATTAACATTGTTAGCAGTTTTATATACCGAATTTTTCTATAGAAAGCTTGCTTTAATCCCACGATGAATTGATTGGTTCAAAAGAAGAATTGAATCTGAAAAGAATCAAAGATATTAGGTCTTTACTTTAGACGCTGATGTTGTTGCGGGAAGAAGGACAAGGGCTACCGTCCGACACTCCCTTATTGAAAAAAAACCCGATATAAAGCAGAAAAGAATTAAAGCAATTCAAAAAAAATCGACAAAGGCAAAAATTGAGATTAAAAAGATCTGATCCAACTGCACATATGCTTCTTTGCCACTTCTCTCTTTAGATCTTGTTGCATGCTTTGCATTATAATGTTTTTCATTAATTCTCATATCTCGATCTTGCAAAGCTAATTTCTTTTTTATTGTTGACCTGACAAAGCAATTACTGTAAAAGCTCCAATAGAACGGCCTGCCATAGGAGCGTCGCGTAGTCTAAGTTTGCTCTGAAACAAACACTCATATCTGGACACCAGTACGTTTAGTTCTGCGCGCTTGGGTACCGAATTAAAGTACAGGGCGCCCCGAAATTAGCCGACCAAACCCATGGTTTAAAAAGCATTTCATCGAAAAAACAAAAATTAACATTAACAAATTTATTCTCTAGATGGCTTTCAATAATTTGGTTTATTTCTTCTCGAAAATGTCTCCATGGGCGGTTACACAGGCGGATTCCCAACAACACAAGTTGCACCTATTGGATTCCCAGATTTAAATTCATTTTTCTGTTGGCATTGAAGATGCCAACACTATCAAAAAGTCATTACTTGAAACTTTCCAAGTCGTTTATTTGTTTATTTTATTTGTTGATTTGGCCATCAGTCGAGTCTGAAAATCAAGCAAAGAGGAATGAGATTCTTGCCGGTTTGCCTAGTTCTGTGGGAATCGCGGTGGACCGTCAATACGATAGCCCTGGATATTCTGCAAAGTTTTGTGCTGTCAGGATCGATTTTGGTGTTTTGTGCAGTAGGTTGCATTCTCGGTGCGCGCCCGAATCGGCCCCTTTCTGGTACACCGGGAAAGCACAATGTACCAGATGGCGCTCGATTGAGTGCACAACGGTCTACTGCACTTGGGTTTTGTAACGATCCAGGAAACGGAGTTTGCTTTCGTTTTTTCCATTCAATTCCCCAAAACATCTTACAATTAGTTTTGGCCTTTACAATTAGCTTTGACCCCCGCCCGCTGTTTCGTCATTGGGCTTTGGCCTCCGGGGACGCCTGGAGGTCATGGAGGTCAAAATGCACGCAGCCTTTCCGCGGAGGAGTCGAAAATTGCAGTGCTCCAATTTTGAACGTGATCCCATAATGGTCAGATCCAGGAAGAGGCTCCAATCGCTTCAGCTCCATGATGGTATCAGGGGAAGCAGACAAGACCAGATCTAGAATAGAAAATGAACGGCAGAAGGAAGCAAATGTGTTTAAAATAAATAGAGAGCATGTAATAAGGAAATTTTGTAGCAAAATGGTGGAATGGTGGTACGTATCGAAGACAAATTAGTCATTGGAATAAGTCACATGAAGTATCAGCATAATTCACGCTAGGGGCCGATAAACGACAAGAAAACGAACCTTTCTGCCAAGATAAACACCTACAATTATAATTTCACAGTTAAAGATGGAACTGCAGTAAATTACATGGTGGGTAAAAGACTTAAGGAGTAAAAAAGGAAAAATTTTTGATAGAATTCTGAAGTTAATCGACGAAAGGAGACTCGAAAAACCAAAGGCTGAATTTCGGAGAGATTTGGACGCTTTTCGGGACTTACAACCACTCAAAATTTTCGAGAATCAAATGAAGAGACGTTTCTCAAATCAAAGGGATTTCCCGAGTGATTGGAAAAAGAAGGCAACCATTTGACCCTGTCGAAATCCTGGAATTGAATTGTTTAGCTAAAATTAATTATCTAGAAATTGTCAAGTATCGGACAAATTAAAAGTAATCATTGGACTTTGTTATTTTTAGATCTAAAGCCATTTAGATTAGATCTTAATTAAGGTAGGCTCCGTGAACATGTTGACAAAGATTTTCAAAGATTCGCAAAATGGGAGCGTGGACAGTAGAAGACGAGCTCGATTCGGCTTAGGATGCTCTTTTACTAAAATCTCATTCTTCGAATCGATTCTCAATCTGTTCTCCTTTTGCATCACCCACAAATCACTCTCCCAGTTGTCGATTTCGTTCTGGTAGATCTCCTGTAGCTAATCTCTTCCATCGACTCTTCCCATTTGCCAATTGTCTAAATTGCACAGAGTACATGATTAAAAAGCCTCCAAAATCTTCAACCTTTTGGGTCTTCAACTGTCTTTTGTGTCTGTAATTATGTCTAGCTTTGTTGACAAGTGAACATTCATTCTTAGACTCAAAAAATAAGGACATATTTTTAAATAAGACATATTTTTTCGTGTGTGGGAGATGTGTAGTGCTCAAAGCTAGTAGTCCTCAAAGCTAGGGGTGCTCAAAGCTAGGAGTGCTCAAAGCAACTGTTTATCGCATTCTCAACCGCTTCGAAGTCAATTTGCCTGCAGTTTGCCAGACAGGATCCGGTGACTCCGACAGAAAGATGACCAGATGATAAAAAAAGCTACCCTAAGGAAAGCAATGGATAATCCAGGCCTAGAGGAGTGCATCAGGAAGCGTTTGATTCCTTATATTCGAGCCAACTACAGCAACAACTACGTGTTTTGGCCGGATAAGGCTAACTCCCACTACGTAGAAGTTGTGATGCAGCACTTGCATCAGGAGAACGTAAATTATGTGGCTATTTTATATTTTATTTTTATTTTATTTTAAATATTTTATTTTATAAATATTTTATATTATTAGTTCTTTAGATTGAAGTCTTATCTGTAAGAAATGGCAACACCCAATCAATTTATTGAACGTTATATTGGGAATGGAGCAATGGGGCAAGTGTATGAATTGGTTGGACACGAACCGTTGGTTACCTTTTATCTATTCACTGCTATGTTCAATATTAATCTTTTGTAGAGGCTGTATTGTACCATCAGTTTCTTTTTTAGCCCAGCTGTCATCAAATATATGCCTTGTGGAAATGATGCACAATTGAAGACCTTCAAAAATGAATCTGAAGCTTTGATGAAGATCTATCATGTAAATGTTGTTCGATTGTATCAATATACAGAAGAAGGGAAAACAATGGGCATTGTAATGGAATATTGTCAGAGGGGACCACTCAAGGGAGGTTGGGATTGGACTGATATTGTTATATCTTAGAGTTTAGTGATTCTGGATCCAACAATTGCATATTCAATGAACACTGTTCTCACCTGGGAAATCCAATTATTTGATGCCATTGATCACATGTATCAGAAACACAAATTGGTACATCGAGATATCAAACCAGACAAGTAATATTCAGTGGTATGAATGTCGAAGTTCAATTCATTTATAGCATTTTTGTGACCAATGAATACCAGCTGAAGATTGGTGACTTCGGCTTGGTAAAAGTAGTGAGTGATGGAACGGTTACGGGGACGTTTATTGGGACACAACGATATATGAGTCCACCTGATATGAAGGAGGATGGGGCCCAACGGGACGTTTATGAACAAATAAAGGAGGCTGATGTATCGGTTAGTTTTACATTCTTTTTATCCAATCACATTTTCATTCCAGAATTCCCATCGAAATGATGTCTACAGTCTGGGACTTGTTATGTGGGAAATCATCGAAAGGAGGTACTAGTATTTCCATGTTTGCTCATTTGCAATATAACTAAAATTTCGAAACAACCTTCTCATTGTTTTAGAACCATTTTCACAAGCTATGAGAGCTATGGAGGGTTTGATCGTGACCATTTATTGTTTGATATAGCACTCAAACGTGTTACTGAAATCGAATCACCTGAATGTCAATCAGAACTTCAAAAAATCATCTTGAGGTTCGGATCCAATATTTTCTTTTATATTCTCAGAATCCAACTATCAGCTGTACTAACTTTCAACGTATTCATCTTCCAAAAGCTTCTGAATTTTTGGATTTCCTTAAAACATATAAAGTAAGCTTTTCTAGAAGAAGTTCATTTTCTCGTCTACTATTATTTTCAGTTGGAAAGTATGTAACCTCGCAAATTTCATTTCACTCCACTTTTCACTTAACTTTCATAAAAATCACTAAAATCTTCAGGGCTTATGAAGAATTCTTAAGACTACCAAATATTAAAGTTGAAAATCTTTTGTGGTAAAATAGCTGAGAACGGCCGAATTGAAATTGACTTATGTTCACTTGGCATGCAAATCCGTTTTCCATCACTAAAGTCCTTCTTTCTTTCAAAGTATATAGGGAAAACTTCAATATAGTTAAGCTTAAAATTTCAGCTAAATTCATGTTTAAAATAATTAGAAAAGCACCTCTGGGTGATGATTTTCAAACCGAACTGCGGACCAACATCTCCAAAATAAGCGTTCTCTGAGTGAAAACTGCCTAAACGCCCACTCTCTCACATAGCTATCTTTGGTTTCTAGTCCTCCAAAACTGCCTAAGGCCCACTCTCTGGCATACAGCCGGCTATGTTTGGTTTAATTACCCAAGTATGAAATGTGTTTCTACAAACTAACTCGCTTTCCTGCAGTATTTTTTGTCGTTGTCTGAACCATGAAATTTGCGCAAGTTTTAAGGTTAGCTATTTGAAATTTTCCCCTATATATTCTGAAAGAAAGAAGAGCTTTAGTGATGGAACATTTACATGCCATGTGAACATGAATCAACCTGAACTCTGAATCAAACCTAATAAGTTTGAGTTTTCATAATAAGAAATTCAACAGATTCTAGCATTTTGGTCACCAAGCGTTTCTCAGTAAAAGTCGGCGATTTTGATGGCACCACAATTTCGGCGGACTTTTTGCGCAAAGCTGCAGTCGGGTCGGAAAAATACAAAGCTCCAAATCAAACCCAGGAAAAATCTCCACAAGTAAATTGCTTTTACCTTTATACTCTAGCCAGCATTGCAGAATTCACCAAAAGATGACGTCTACAGCATGCGACTCGTTATTCGAGAACTCGTTCAAAGAAGGTTAATGAACCCATAAACTTTACTATTTAAGCGAAAGTTGCAGAAGATTTTGTGATGAACTCGCCGATGTGGTAGTGCTCTATGAGCTATACGGGCTTTTCTGGCAACAAAAAGAGCTGGAGATCTCCGAATCAGATTCAAACCCGCTGCGTGATCTTTTAGAGAGGTGGGTCAACAAATAGAAAATATTACAGACAGTTCACTTTTATACGTTTTTCTAAATTTTCAGATGCATTCGATTCGAGAAAAAACAACGGCCGATCTCGGCGTGGGTGAAAAAGAGACTATTGAAGTTGCAGGTGATTAAGAGCTTTTTAACCAAGAAATAAATAAGCTTTCAGGAAGCTTTTAACCAAATATCCCTTTAAAAGAAAATAAACTTTGAAAAGAAGCTTTTGTCAATGATGCTTCAAAGGTTTCATGGTGGTGGTCCATATGATGGTGGTGACCATGGTGGCTCAGAAATTTCACCAATAGGGGGGAGTAACCATATAACCAAAAAATTCTCACAAAAAGTAAAAAAAAATGTGACACAGAAAAAACCATTTTGACACCAGGAATGCCACCGCTAGCCTCTTAAACTTTTTCAAAAAATTCGTTTGGCCTTTTTTTGGGACACCCTGTATGATCCATCTTTGCACACGATGGTGGCTGGTTTCTAGAAAGTAAATGCAGTTTACAAAAAGTTTACAATTGTTTCAATTCGATTCAGATACGGGATGCAATTGATCTAGAAAGTTCTGTGCAATTTGTAAAACGTAACAAAATTGTAAAACGTAAGGTCGGAAATCGTATCGTATTTTTACCGAGCCATCAGCCTCGATAATGAGTAGTTGCGAATCCCCCGGCCGCTACTCCAACATTCATGGGCAAGTCACGCCAATCATAAAACAGCCATCTTTCTGAAGGTGTAATGAGCCATTACATTATAGCTAGCCAGTACATAGCTGAGCACATAGCAAAAACACACTCTACAACCTAATATGCGGGCACACATTTGAATCAGGACTTATTATTCAAAACACTTAACAATTTGATTCTATTCAACATTTCTCTCGAATACCATTTGGGGTTCTAAAAACTAGCAATTTTGGTTTTTCTAACCTAGACAAGTTGCCTCGCGTTTCCATGAGATCCACTCAAAAATTATTCTCTTGCAAACTTTTATTTTTTATACCGTCGTGGCAGTAATGGTAGTAGACGAGGTCCGTCTTTTTACCTGAAAATTATTGCTTTTATAGGCTATCTAAAAAGCTACTTCTCTTGCAAAACATTAAAGCTATTCTAAAATGGAAAAGAAAAGAAAAATAGAGATTCTTTAAAAGTATGCAAGTGATCCAAAAACGCACATTTTTCAGCCTTTTCCTCACAGCCCCCCAATCGGGATTTCCTTGCTTCGAGCGAGTAGATGGCACCCACTGGACTGACCAACACCACAATGAATATCAGAGAGTTGAAGCGAGCATTCGAGAAACACAATCTACCCGCCGCCGCAATCCACTCCAAACTTGAGTACTGAAAGTTTAAAATGGGCCCTTTACTGGTGTACATATTTCATGTTATAAAGCGACTTTCTTGTTGGAAGCTCAATCATTCACATAGATATACAATTTATCGTTGCCTAAACTTTTTGAAAAGAAAACTTTTTGAATTGGCGTGCTTTGAGCAATCTTAACGCATTCTCGACAAAGAAGGCCTTTCTCTGACTTTTATTCACTTGCAATACCAAATGCCACATGCTAAAGCTAAAGTTGATTAAATTAAATCAAAAGATAAGTTCAAGCCCAAACTACAATGACCAAACCATAGCTTACACTAAGCGCAACAAACCAGGGTCCACTTGTTGGGAATAAGCTAGATGGTACACATTAGATATGAGATGGACAGGGCCAGATCAGTCCGACCTTATCTGTTAGTCATGATTATTTGGCTTACAAACTATCCTGGTTCTCCTGTTAACCTAAGACATTGATCGATCTGAAGAAATCCTATTGCGATGTCTAGTATACATGTGGTCTTCTCAATGCCAAGTCAAAAGATTGCCCACTTCGACTCGTTTACTGTTGGTCTGTTCCGGATTGTATCCCAAGAAATGGGTTGTGATTATGAAAGTTTCAATTTCAAACATTTCAATACGGATTCTTGAAGGACTGTTGGAAGAATGGAGAATGAGAGGAAAGGTTTTGAATCGAGAGAAGCCATTTTGAGGAATAATAACGAAGAGAAGATGTGAAGAGAATTTCAATAAAGAAATTAACAAAAGACGAGAGATAAGGACTGGCTGTGAGGCTGTGAGGCTGTTTGGAATAAAAAGTTGGCGATCAACAAAGGAAAGAAGGAAAACACTTCTTCACGGCAACTGTTCTCCTCTCCTTTTCTTCCTTTTATAAAGCCAAGTTATGTATCTTTCAAATTTCTGAACATTAAACATTGGTGTCATCTAGATACCTAGGAGCGGCTCCTATCTTAAGGACAGGGTATCTCATCAATTAGTTGGTTTTCCACAAAAATCCGTTTAATTCTAGATAGTTGAAGTTTCGCGACTCAGTAAATTTACTGGAGAATTTAGTAATTTAGTAAATGTCATTTAAATTATAAGTAAATGCAACGTAAGTACTCAAACTATTCATTTAAATCTCAAAAACCTTTGTCCAATTATTAAAGATCACATAAGGGGATCATATAAAAATCTTTTAAAATCAATCTAGCTCGATTAAAATGCTCTAAAACCAACGAAAAACATGTTTAAAACAAGTGAATCATTGGACAAAGGACAAAGACAAAGAAAATTTGAGCACTTTTTAGAATGCAGGCATCGCTAGAATCGAGGTTAGATTGTAATTCGATAATTGGTGAATATAGTAGTGGAAAGCGTATTAAATTTTATCTTCTCATAAGCAATTTTGCTATCCAGCTAACCGCTGTGCCTAGACTAAACAGCTGATCCTTGAAGATTCAGCTCTGAATGAAGCTCTGCGAAATATTAAATCTTGTTACACTTATCATTTGGTAAAGTTTATTTGCTTTTAAGTTTTCGAATTAAGATTGTAAAAAGACTGCCTATTTCTCTCCGGCAATCAGGCTAATTAGGCCGAAAACAGCTTTTGGTATTTTATGGCCGACATTCATTCGTTTTTATGTGTGCTCATTTTCCGAGTGGTTTCTTCTGATCAATGCCGAATAGTTCAATTTCTCTTTTCGACGAGGAAATCGTCGAGATCGTCGTCATGGCTCTGGTCGGTCAATTCAATGGTTTTTCAATGGGTGCTCATTTTCCGAGTGGCTCTTTATGGATTTGCCAGCAGCCACTACACGGTTTTTTAACATCTAGGAGTTTGGGCTGAGTATATCAGAGGGCCTCTGTCTCCCCTCTAGTGGTTCCAGCTTTCAACTTAAATTCACAAATTTGCTCAACCTTTTGTTCTCATACATAGACGGGTTAGCTAACATGTTCAGAAAAGATTTTTATTCCTCATTCATTTTGACAATCGATCCCGACAGACTCTTGAAAGCAAAAAAACAACCAGCATTTTCCTTTGGACGTCGTTAAATCTGTAACCTGAAGATTTCCCCGTGATCTTTGAGACCTGACTATCATTATTTGTCCCAATAAAGCGGATGCGAAAACGCGGTAACGGATAGTCACGTCTAAAAGTTAGCATATGGCAGATCATAAATATTCTCAAAGAATCCAACTATCCATTCTCCTTTTTCAGCTCTCCCCGATTTGCCTTGTGCTCAGTGTGGTCGCTTTCATGGTCGTCAAACGGAATAGTTTCATTGCTGGTGCTGACTACAAGGTTACGGTAGTTCTCGGAATTGGTCACCTTTCAGAAGCGAATGGGGTATACAAAATTGCCAAAACGCCACCATTTTGCCATCAACGATTCTCGTTTGCAGGTAATCGTTTCGAAGCTTTCCTCCGGCCTCTCCGATCAAGGTCACGAGGATCGTGAGTGTCTTGTCCCGTCAATTCCCTCTTCAATATCCTTCAATGTCGTTTAGTAATAACATATCAATGAGAATTATAAATCTATTTGACTATGGATTTAAATGAATATCTGCAGAACGAAAAAGAAACAGAAATCCGTTTAAAAGTGAGGGAAAATAGTGGCAAAACTAAAACTAACTAATAACTAGGTTTTAGTACATTGACCATGTTTCATCTTTTAGAATAAGTTTGAAACTGTTTATGAAGATTATAAAAGTTCCATTCTAATTCCCCTTTTGGTGAAAATCTGGTTTAAAAGCCTTCTCTTATTTGTGTGTGTTGATCTGAAAATTGCATTTATTACTGAGAAGGGGCAGAAAGTACCTTTTATGCTGGGTTTTGTGAACATTTCAAGAATGAAGAACCATCCATTTGGATAAAAATTTTATTGATTTGCAAAAAAATGAAAGAAATCAAATAGCCTAAAGATACATAAAGTTCAAAAATTTCACTAGTAAAATATAAAGTCTACAAGTTGTGAAGTCAGGAAGACTAGGGCTAGAATACAAAGTAACAAGCATTTTTCTCTCTATTTTAATGACTTCTTTATATTCCACTACTAATTCTAACTTCTTGTTGGTTATCGAATTGGACAAAGGAAGCCGAATTCGGCCACACTCTCAAACTCAAGCCATTTTGTTTTTGGATTCCCTTGAATATCAATCAAGCGGATGTAGATCCATCCATCATCCTTGATCAAAGCATAGACCCTCTCTTTGTGCTTTGACCCTTCAAAGTATTCTCTTAATACCCCAGCCTCAATATGATGAAGTTTCTCCTTGAGATCCAATCCAGGAATACTTTCCCCATCTTCATAATTATTTGGATGATCCAAGAGGATCAAAAATGGTATATCTAAGAGATTTTGACAGCAAAGAAATAGAAATGGACGTTCCATAAGAACAAAGGTGACATCTCTATCAGATCTTATACAATCTATGTAGCTTTCCAAAACCGAAATCTCATTTTCCGTGATTTCACCACATACTGGAATGTGCAATTCCTGGGGTAAATCTGACCATCTTTCCATTTTTTTAAACTCATCCATTTGACATTTCTTTGAATGATTCTTTTGACAAATTGGACGAGGAGGATTTCTTAATTGGAATAGGTAGTGGGGGAAGGGATGGGGCCCATAAAATCTCTTATCCTCAGAAGAGTCATCCAGAATTGATTCAATATTAAACGGAACATTATTTCTCTCCGAATCCTCTATTGGAATCAGATATTTCAAGTGTACTTTTATAATCGTTTCCATTCCTTTTTGTTGTTTTTTGAATGCCTTAATTATTCGTCCAGGAGGGATTTGTTTGTAATGGGAGAAATGAAACATTTCATGTTTTTTGTCTTCATGTTCAATTTCATAGCTCCGGATTTCGGCTCTTGGATTGTCTACCCATTGTCCTGATATTCGTTTCCATAATCTTAAGTCTTCACTTACAAACTCATCCAAATATAAATGAATCCATCTCTCACCAGTCAATTGAGAAATAAAACATCGAAAATAGAAATTTGTTGTGTATTTCTCTCTCTTTATTTCTTTCAAGATGTTCATCCAATACTCACACCGCCGCCAATTTTCCAAACTTGACATCCAAATCTCCTCGTGACTTTTAAGAGCTTCAAAAGCGTCGTTTTCTCTCCAGAGCTGTCTTCGAAAATCTTCCAAAAGAAACAATTCAAATAATTCAGAAATATTCTTTTGACGTAGATTCTCCATCTTTACTTCTATCTCCAATATTTCCCCAATCACATAACGAGCATCTTTGAATGTCTGAGTTTCTTCTTTTAATCTTGAAACAATATTTGGTGCTTCTTTGTAGAATTGCTCTCTTTTAGCAGAATTTAATGTTCGGAGTTTATCCCGCATTATCCTACCCCATCTATCCTCCTTGAATCTCTTTTTATATTTTCTTTCTTCAGATTCAACCATAACCCATTCTTTTCTATCATCAAATCCAATTGGTTTCATCAGTTCTTTTTGGTTTTCATCTTCTGTGGGCATAAAAGGGAGTGAAGAGATGAATGGATTTGCCTAGGTTATTAAATTTGAGGAGTTTTGAATTTCAACAAAAACGAAACTTATTAAACTATTCGGTTCGGAAGTATGAAACTTCGCAAATTTATTTTTATTTTCATATTTTCGGATATTTTCATCGCCACCGATCTATCGCTGTGTGCCGTCGCAATTTATTGAAAGAAAGAAGAACTTTAGTGACGGAACACGGATTTACATACCTTGTGAACTTAAGTCAACCTCAATCTGCGAGATTTCATATTTTGCAACCCACTATCATAGCAAACCAGCAAAGCAACTTCTTCGAGAAAAGCTTACTTTATATGTTCTAAGGAAATCCACAACTTCAGAAGCTGGTGGACGATGAATACGTTGAAAATTAGTACATCTGATCGTTGGATTCTTGAATATAAAAGAAAATCTTAAATCCAAACCTCAATATAATTTTTCGAATTTCTGATTGACAGTCAGCTGATTGGATTTCAGTAACACGTTTGAGTGCAATATCAAGCAATAATTGATCACGATCAAACACTCCAGATACCTCATAGTTTGTAAAAATGGTTCTGAAACAATAAGTATGTTGTTTTGAAATCTTATTATTATCTCCAAGCAGCTCACTATTTAAACATGAATACCTCCTTTCGATGATTTCCCACATAACAAGTCCCAGACTGTAGACGTCATTTCGATGGGAATCCTGGAATGAATATATGTTATCATGGGGTAGAAAAGAAGTTAAAACGAACCGATGCATCAGCCTCCTTTATTTGTTCATAAACATCCCGTTGTACCCCATCCTCTTTCCTTTCAGGTGGACTCATATATCGTTGTGTTCCAATATACGTCCACGTAACAGTTCCATCTCCCACTACTTTTACCAATCCGAAGTCACCAATTTTCAGCTGGTATTCATTGGTCACAAAAATGCTATAAATAAATTGAACTTCGACATTTATACCACTGAATATTACTTGTCTGGTTTGATATCTCGATGTACCAATTTGTGTTTCTGATACATGTGATCAATAGCATCAAATAATCGGATTCCCCAGGTGAGAACAGTGTTCATTGAATATGTGATTGTTGAATCAAGAATCACTAAACTCTAATTTATAACCATGCCAGTCCAATCCCAACCTCCCTTGAGTGGTCCTTTCTGACAATATTCCATTACAATTCCCACTGTTTTCCCTTCTTCTGTGTATCGATATAATCGGACCACATTCACATGATGGATCTTCTTCAAAGCTTCACATTCATTTTTGAAGATCTTCAATCGTTCATCATTTCCGCAAAGCATATATTTGATCACAGCTGGTCTAAACAAAGAAGTTCGGTATAATACAACCTCTACAAATGACTGAATATTGAGCACAGCAGTGAATAGATCAAAAATAACCAACGGTTTGTGTCCAATCAGTTCATACACTTCCCCCATTGCTCCATTCCCAATATGGCGTTCAACAAATGTTGTGATCGTTTCTCTGGATGTGGTCATTTTTCACAGATCAAGCTGTAAACTAAAGAACTAATAATATAAAATATCAAAGAGGAGATGAAATGAAAACTCGAAAAGCGGCTAGCAGCTGAGGGGAACAACTTTTGCAAGAAAGGGATGCCCTATCTCTTTCTTCTCTCCACTCTATGCCCAGATTGATTGATTCTGGGTTTTGGGAAAAGGAGAGGATATGATTTGGAGGGATATGATTTTTATGATTTTGACACTCAATTTCGAGTTTTTGGGGTTGATTGGCCAGAAGCTAATGCCGAATTTCGATTCCTCAGCCCCGAAAACCCCTGTATACAAATTTACAGCTTATTCTATCCATAAATTATTCCAATTTCAAGTGGCACCCAACGGAGGGTCCCCTTGTCGCAAGCGTGGACAAAATGATCAGTATCATCAGTACCTACTCCACATAATTATAGCTCCACCCATAAATCTGTCAAAAACTATTAGGTTATCCCATAAAAACCCAGAGATTTTGAATTTCATTTATTTTCAGCACACAGAAACAACGAAGAATCAGAATCAAATTATATATTTTCCAGGTGAATTTATAACTTTTTTTCAACGTTTCGGTACGTTACGTTTCAACGTTTCAACGTTTTTTCAACTTGCCAATTCCTCGTTCGTAAAACCCAAGCGGGCGCGAGCGAAAATAGTCGCTCAATTCGTCCTCGAGTTCGCTATCATTTTTGAACTTTTTACCACGTAAGAAATCCTTTCAGCGACAAGAACAAGTGATAGTCAGAAGGGGCAACGTCCGGAGAATACGGTGCATGAGGAAGGATATTCCAGTGTAGGTTGTCCTTCACAAAATCGATCGATCTTTCTGATTTGTGGGAGCTTGCGCCATCTTGAAGAACGAAAACGGGGCCGTTCCATTTGTTTTCATAGAGTAACCTTCTGACTTTTTGTTCCACTTTTTTCATATGATATAGATAAGCATCGGTGTTGAAATTTTGCCTCGGTTTAAGAAGTTCCCAGAGAAGGACGCCTGTTGAACACCAGTCGACACACAAGATTTGCTTCTTTTCGTGGATCTTCCGTTTTGGCAGCATTTTACATTCCCTGAAATTTGTATCCCTGAAAAGAATTTCAGGGATACAAATTTCTCTCAATTTCAGTCAAGGCCAACAACGTTTTTGGTGAGGAGGGCACCTTGTGGATTGGACTGAAGGTTGGACCATCAATAGTTTAAATGCGAAAATAGGAAGACTTTATTTAGCGAAGAAACGGTAAGGTGGGAAATCCTTTGGAATGGACCGATGGAAGCGCTGTGGATTTCACGAATTGGTCATCCAACGAGACGAATCCGGACACGCACGGCTATGTGAAATACTGTAGATACAAAAGAAACAGAGCTCTCTTCTTTCAGATTTATGATGGCAGCAGCGGGAAATGGTCTCTCTATGCGTCTGTCCGGCGGCTATTTGTCTGCAAAAGAAAGAAAGAAAACGTCGACCGAAACGCTGAATTGTAAGTCTGAGCTGAAAGTTGAGCATTTTGATAGTTTTTCGGATCGTTTTGATAATTTTTTGACTAATTCTATTCTCAAGACCCATTCCAACCAATTTATTCGATTCTCCTTCAGGAAATCTATGCTCTCCGCCGTCAAAGCAAATAAAACAACACAGTTGGAGACTGATTTGTGAGTTCTTGGAAGCAAATAAAGGCGATGCATATTGTACGTGTTGGTTAACTCTCAAAAGCTTCACTTGAAAACATCGTAGGCAACTACAAATCCAAATTTAATCGGTGAATTGCAGAAATCAAAGGGTTACTTTTCTTGCTTGGACATATTTCCCGAGGACGAATTCTTTCTACAAGGTTTGATTTTTTTCATGAAATCATAAATAGAAACTTCAGGCAATCGATCGAAATTTCGAATATGAGAAAGCTGAGGCGTTTTGTGTGGAACGGAATGGCCATTTGGCGTCAATTCACAGCCAGGAGGAGAACGATTTCGTTTGGGGACTCGGTGAGAAAATGGAGGAAGCTGAAGAGATCAATAAACCACGATTTCAGCAAAAGATCTCGACTCACGCAATGGATTCTGGATCGGGCTACAGGTTGATCCACCCAAACTGAAGATGCGAAATAGTTTCTAGAAAATAAAATAGGAAAATGTCGACGATAAGAATAGTTTTTCAGAGAAATCCGAGGAAAAAATTTGCTATCGAATGGACAGACGGAAGTGCTGTGAATTTTGCAAATTGGCATGACGAAGAGCCGGACCGGCAATGGCAAGGCAAAGTGAGATTTCCATCGCGGAGTTTGTGAACCCATATTACCGTGATCATTGAATGACCGTTATCTTGCGACATGAGAATTTCCATATCAACGACGAGTCTCTTTCAGATCTCCGGCACTAGCGGAACGTGGAGATTCACTTCAACGGATTTTTATCCCTTTATCTGCAAAACAAGTTCTCCATTCTGATCATTTTCAATCTTTTGTGTTTTTCTGAATAGCTACGGCAATAAAAGAGATATCATACCCTGTTGTACAGGGTGTTCCACAATTACTGATACCGGATAACTAGCTTGAAAAAACTTTTTGGAGTATAAAACTTGTGATGAAACTTTTATTCTTGACAAAATAGATAGTAAAGTCATGGAAAAACAACAATTATTGGATATGTCCTCCTTTCGCGTTGACACAGAGCTGAAGGCGCTTCGGAAAGTCGTCGACCGTGGCACGCAAGTAGGGGAGATCCAATTCATCCCATGCTTTTTGAAGAGCCTTCTTCAAAGAATCAAGAGTTTTGTGCAGTTTTTGACAAGCCTTATCTTCTAATAAGGCCCAGACGCTGTAGTCATGCAACAAAAAATATAATAACATTTTTCTCTCTCAACACAAACCTTTAAATAGGAAGTGCTCGAAAGCAAATTGCTTTCCTGAAAAGAAGAGAAATTGGAAAGAAAAGAATTGGAAAAGATTGGTGAGGAGAAGAAGAAGTGAAAAGGTTTTAAAATTCAGAAATTAAAAGTGAAAAAGACATTGAACTTTGTACTTTTCATGATTTAACCGTGATCAGATATTTGTTTTTGGCAAAGTTTAAACACTGACTCTGGTTGTTACTCGAAAGCAAGCTTCAATTAACTTAACCGAGCCATATCCAGTTACCGTAACCCAGTCTAACAAGGGAAGGTCAATTGGCTGAGCCGGACAAATACCATTCGACGCAGAATTTTATGCGGATTCCGAATGTGTATTCTGTTTTGCTAAATGACAATCTGCCAGGAGCTATAAGCCTCTAGTTTTGTTAGAACTCTTAAAATGTGACCATTAGGGTTTTAGCGGCCTCCTTGTGGAACCAATTCGGTGCAGCCGTGGCCGAGTGGCACAGCGTTCGTTTCGAGGCCTCACAAGCTCGACCGACGCTTTTGATTTTTGTGTTGCTTTTTGTAAAAGTATAAAAACCTTTATAGAAGTGTGATGACAGTGTGTTTTCCGCGCGCACAAAGAACACTAGTCAGCATCTCTAAGAAGTCGGAGACTTGAAACAATAACTTTTGATACAATTTTACATCTAAAGCTCGGTTATGGAAACTTAATTTATGGTTTTGGTTCTGGCCATGGTTTTGGAAGTCAAAGAGTGTCTTGTTAAAGCAAAATGGCGTCTGAAGTATTGGCTCTACGATTTGGCCTTTCCAAATCGTTTAAATCTGAAGATTTGAAAGAAAAGTTGAAAAAGTTTGCAGAAAAGTTATGTTCGCATAGGCTCGATTTTCAATTTTACGATTTCCCGAAGACATGCAGGTCTATGTGAATGCTTGGAGACTTTTGGTGATTTCTGCAAAATCTCCTCAGTGACAAACGTTCGGATAAAGAGATCAGCACAAAAATCGATAAATGCAAAAGTCTGCTGGGAAAATAGGAGAATATTATCTGCTCTGGGACATTTTAATTGATCTTGTTTTTAATGTTGTTGCTTTAATAAACTTTGAAATTTGAGTTCAAAGCTTTTCAAATACCGTGGCAAACTGTGCGGTCATTTCTCTCTGGGATTCATTGATGTCAATCAGAATGCAAAAAATCATCTTGAGGTTCGGGTTCAAAATTTTCTTTTAGATTTTAAGAATCCAACAATCAGATGTACTAATTTCAACGTGTTCATCGTCCACCAGCTTCTGAAGTTTTGGATTTGCTTAAAACATATAAAGTAAGCTTTTCTAGAAGACGTTCATTTTCTCGTCTACTATTATATTGGGTTGGAAAGTATGAAACTACCTTTTATTCCTATTTTCTCATTCTACCATAAAAATAACTAAAATTTTCATGGTTTATTTAGAATTCTTAGAACTTGTTTCTCCTGCTTTTTTCTAGAAATTTCTCGAACTTTAAAATTTTTCTGTGAGAATAGCTGAAAACGGCCGAATTCAAGTTGATTGATGTTGACAAGTCTTGTAAATCCGTGTTCCATCACTAAAGTTCTTCTTTCTTTCAAAATATACAGCGGGATCTTTCAAACAGTTAACCTTAAAATTTGAGCAAATTTCGTGGTTCAAACAACGAGTAAAATACTACAAAAAAGCGAGTTAGTTTGTTTGTAGAAAATTTGTTTGTAGTTTGTAAGTTTGTAAGTTAGAAAGATTGTAGAAAAACATTTCATAATTGGGTAATTGAACCAAAAATAGCCCGCTGGATACCAGATGGTGGGCGTTTAGGCAGTTTTCACTCAGAGAACGCTTATTTTGGAGATGTTTCGCTGTAGGTCAGCGTGGATATCATCACCATCAAGTGCTTTTCTAATTGTTTTAAAAATGAATTTAGCTGAGATTTTAAGGCTGGCTATTTGAGAGGTTCCCCTATATAGTTTGAAAGAAAGAAGAACTTTAGTGATGGAATACCGATTTACAGGATAAATAACATAAGTCAACTTCAATCCGGTCGTTCTCAGCTATTTTTTCACAAAAGATTTTCAACCTTGAATACTTGGTAGTCCAAAGAATTCGACATAAAACAGGAAAATTCTATTCATCATAATGGTAAAATAAGTGAAAGGAAATTTGCGAGTGCGTTACAAAGGTGGCGTTTACAAGATTTGATCACAAAGTCTATTACAGAGCTAAAACGCGACCCTAAGCTACAGCAACCGCAAAGAAAAAGTACCATCTTGAACAAAAGTTTCTCAATTTTCACATCCTACTCCCAAAAACATGGCTCAGCACTCAATTTATTTCATATTTCGTCCATTTTTATGAATACACCGGTTTTCCCGTTATTGTCTCCTTTCATTTACGGATTTCCTTCATTTATTGGTACTGATTCTTTCTCTTTTCATCGTTGCTTCTACATTTGTGAATTGTACAAAATTCCGTTTTTCTCTGTGTTTAGTAATAACATATCAATGAGAATAATAAATTTATTTGACTATGGATGTAAATTAATATCTACAGAACCAAAAAAAACAGAAATCCTTTTAAGAGTCAGAGGAAATAGTGGAAAAACTAAAACTAATTAGTGACTAGGTTTGGACACATTAAACATCAAACATGGTCAGGTTTAATTTTTTGGAGCAAGTTTGAAAATGTTTGTTTTGGAGCAAGTTTCAAAATTATAAAAGTTTCATTCCAATTCTCCTTTTGGTGAAAATCTGATTTCTCTTCTTTGTTGGTTAGTCTGAAAATTGCAGTTATTACTGAGAAGGGGCAGAAAGTAGGTTTTATGGACGTTTTCGTAGATATTTCAACGCTCTATTTGAATAAATACTTTATTCATTCGAAGAAAAAGAAAAAACAGATGGTATAAAGAGAGATAGAGTCCAAAACTTTCTCTCGTAAAATAAAAACCCTTAAAATTGTGAAGTCAGGAAGGCTAGGGTAATAAGCATTTTTTAAGAGCAATAAGCATTTTTTCTTTTTCTTTTTTTATATCTTTAGTTCGTTAAACCCAAGCCATTTTGTTTTTGGATTTCCTTGATAATCAATTAAGCGGATGAGGAGATCAGGCCATTCACTAGCCATCATCAAAGCATAGACCCTATCATTCAATTGTGGCTCTTGAAAGTATCCTCTTAATATTCCCACATCAATATTATGAAGTTTCATCTTCAAATCCAATCCAGGAATACTTTCCCCATTTTCATAATTATTTGGATGATCCAAGAGAATCAAAAATTGTATATCTAAGAGATTTTGACAGCAAAGAAATAGAAATGGGTGTTTCATGAAACGAAAAGTCAGATCTCCATTAGATTCTAGACAATCCATGTAGCTGTCCAGAACCAAAACCTCATTTTCCGTGATTTCACCACATACTGGAATGTGCAATTCTTTAGGTAAATCTGATAGCCTTTTTTTCGTTTTTCTAAATCCATCCATTTGACACTTCCCTGAATGATTCTTTTGACAAATTGAACGAGGAGGATTTCTTAATTGGAATATGTAGTGGGGGAAGGGATGGGGCCCATAGAATCTTTTAGATCTTTTGAAACCAGAAGATTCATCGAGAAGTGATTTAATATTAAATGGAACATTATTCTTCTCCGAATCTTCTATTGGAATCAGATATTTCAAGTTTAATTTTATGGTCCTTTCCATTCTTTTTTGTTGGTTTGTAAATGCCTTAATTATTTGTTCAAGAGAAATTGGTTTGTGATGGGAGAAATGAAGCAATTCATGTTTTTTGTCTTCATTTTCAATTTCATAGCTCCAGATCTCAGTTCTTTGATTGTCTACCCATTGTCCTGGTATTCGTTTCCATAATCTTAAGTCTTCACTTACAAACCTATTCTTTTCTATTTGAATCCATTCCTCACCAGTCAATTGAGAAATAAAACATCGAAAATAGAAATTTGTTGTGTATTTCTCTCTTTTTATTCTTTTCAAACGGTTAATCGAATTCTCACACCACCTCCAATTGTCAAAACTTGATATCCAAATCTCCTCGTGACTCTTAAGCCAGCTAAAAGCCACGTTTTCCTCGCAGAGCTGTTTTCGAAAATCTCCCAAAACAAACCATTCAAATATTTCATAAATATCATTTTCATGTAGATTTTTCTTCTCTCCTTCTATCCTCACTATTTCCCCAATCACATAACGAGCATCTTTGAATGTCTGAGTTTCTTCTTTTAATCTTAAAACAATATTTGGTGCTTCTTTGTAGAAGTTGTCTCTTTCAGCAGAATTTATCGTTCCGAGTTTATCTCGCATTATTCTAGGGAAGATATCCGATCTATACTCCTGGAATCTCTTTTCATATTTCCTTGCCTCAGATTCAACCATAACCCATTCTGTTCCATCATCAAATCCAATCGGTTTCATCAGTTCTTTTTGCTTTTTTTCTTCTGTGGGCATAAAAGGGAGTGAAGCGATGAATTCATTTGTCTAGGTTGTTATATTTGAGAAGTATAAATTTCAACAAAAAGGAAACTTACTCAACTATTCGGTTGGGAAGTATGCAACTCCGCAAATTGCCATTTACTCCTAGTTACTCTTTTAAAATAACCTCTAAAATAACTAGAATTTTCATGGTTGATGTAGAATTTTTAGGACTACCATATCTCCGGACAAACAACTCCAAAATAAGTGTTCTCTCAGCGTAAATTGGCTAAACATCACCAAAAACTGCTTTTCCAATTGTTTTAAACAAGTTTTAGGGCTAGCTATTTCAGAGTTTCCCCTTATATATCTTGAAGAAAAGAAGAACTTTCGTAATGGAACACGGATTTACATGCCAGGTGAACATAAGTCAACTTCAATCCGGCCGTTCTCAGCTATTGACCACAAGATATTCTGAAACTTTAATACTTGGTAGCCTTAAGAATCCTACAAAAAAAACAAGAAAATTTTAGTTATTATTATGGTAAAATAAGTGAAAGGAAATACTTTCCAACCCAAAATAAGATTAAACAAAAAAATCAACCTCTTCTAGAAAAGCTTACTTTCTGCGTTTGAGCAAGGAAATCCAAAACTTCAGAAGCTGGTGGACGATGAATACGTTGAAAGTTAGTACATCTAATAGATGAATTCTTGAAATAATAGAGAAATCCTTGAATCCAAACCTCAAGAAAATTTCTTGAATTTCTGATTGACATTCAGGTGATTCGATTTCAGTAACACGTTTGAGTGCAATATCAAACAATAATTGGTCACGATCAAACACTCCAGACATCTCATAGTTTGTGAAAATGGTTCTAGGACAATAAAAACGTTTTTTGGAAATCTTAGTTATATTTAAGATAATGAAAATGTTGTTTTGAATCTTAGTTATATCTCAAAGGGCGTCACTATTTAAACATGAATACCTCCTTTCGATGATTTCCCACATAACAAGTCCCAGACTGTAGACATCATTTCGATGGGAACTCTGGAATGGATACATCATTGGATAGAAAGGAATGTAAGACTAACGAATACGTCGGCCTCCTTCACTTGTTCATAAACATTCCGTTGTACCCCATCCTCCTTCATATCAGGTGGACTCATATATCGTTGTGTTCCAATAAACGTCCCCGTAACAGTTCCATCTCCCACTACTTTTACCAATCCGAAGTCACCAATCTTGAGTTGGTATTCATTGGTCACAAATATACTATAAATGGATTGAAATTCGACATTTATACCACTCAATATGACTTGTCTGGTTTGATATCTCGATGTACCAATTTGTGTTTCTGATACAGGTGATGAATGGCATCAAATAATTGGATTCCCCAGGTGAGAACAGTGTTCATTGAATATGTGATTGTTGGAGCAAGAAGCACTAAACTCTAGGATATATCCAGACCAGTCCAATCTCAACCTCCTTTGAGTGGTCCCTTCTGACAATATTCCATTACAATTCCCACTTTTATTCCTTCTTCTGTAAATCGATACAATCGGACCACATTTACATGATAGATCTTCTTCAAAGCTTCACATTCATTTTTGAAGAACTTCAATCGTTTATCACTACCGCAAAGCATATATTTGATCACAGCTGGACTAAACAAAGAAGCTTATGGTATAATACAACCTCTACAAAAGACTGAATATTGAGCACAGCAGTGAATAAATCAAAAATAACCAACGGTTTGTGTCCAATCATTTCATACACTTCCCCCATTGCTCCCTTCCCAATATAACGTTCAACAAATGTTGTGGTCGTTTCTCTGGATGTTGTCATTTTTCACAGATCAAGCTTTAAACTAAAGAACTAATAATATATAAGAGGAGATGAAATGAAAACTCGAAAAGCAGTTAGCAGCTGAGGGGAACAACTTTTGCAAGAAAGGGATGCCCTATCTCTTTCTTCTCTCCACTCTATGCCCAGATTGATTGATTCTGGGTTTTGGGAAAAGGAGAGGGATATGATTTTTATGATTTTGACACTCAATTTCGAGTTTTTGGGGTTGCTTCTGCGAGAATTTCGATTCCTGCAGAAGCAACCCCAAAAACTCCGAATTTCGATTCCTCAGCCCCGAAAACCCCTGTATACAAATTTACAGCTTATTCTGTCCATAAATTATGCCAATTTCAAGTGGCACCCAACGGAGGGTCCCCTTGTCGCAAGTGTGGACAAAAAGATCAGCATCATCAGTACCTAGCGCACTACTCCACATAATCATAGCTCCACCCATAAATCTGTCAAAAACTATTAGGTTATCCCATAAAAAACCAGAGATTTTGAATTTCATTTATTTTCAGCACATAGAAACAACGAAGAATCAGAATCAAATTATATATTTTCCAGCTGAATTTATAACTTTTCTCCAACGTTTGGGTAGCTTGCCAATCCCTCGTTCGTAAAACCCAAGCGGGCGCGAGCGAAAATAGTCGTTCAATTCGTCTTCGAGTTCGCTCTCATCTTTGAACTTTTTACCACGTAAGAAATCCTTTAAGCGACAAGAACAAGTGATAGTCAGAAGGGGCAACATCCGGAGAATACGGTGCATGAGGAAGGATATTCCAGTGTAGGTTGTCCTTCACAAAACGATCGATCTTTCTGATTTGTGGGAGCTTGCGCCATCCTGAAGAACGAAAACGGGGCCGTTCCATTTGTTTTCACAGAGTAACCTTCCGAATTTTTGTTCCACTTTTTTTTATATGACATAGATAAACATCGGTGTTGAAATTTTGCCTCGGTTTAAGAAGTTCCCAGAGAAGGAAGCCTGTTGAACACCAGTCGACACACAAGATTTGCTTCTTTTCGTGGATCTTTCGTTTCGGCAGCATTTTACATGCTTGCCCTTTCTTCAATCACTGCCGTTGTAACACTCGACCATCGTAGAAAACCCACGTTTGATCGTGAGTGATTTGTTCGAAAGACGAAGCCGACCATGCCGGTATTCGCTCCACAAATGGTTGCATGTCCGCTTTCTTTTGACTTGGATTGTCTCCGATCTTTCGTATGGAATTTAGCGTTGTTTTCTACGATTTCTTTCCACTTTTCGCAGTCATCGCTACACAGTCATCCATCCACAGTAACTTCCAACCAATTCTCCGGTTGATCCATCGGGGTTTCGCAGGAATCGGTGCCTCAGAATCGATCGATCCACTTTCCAGGGGTCGGCCGCTTCTCCTCTTCCATTTGATCCTTGTGTTGCCCGTCTTGAATCTGTGAAACCATTCCTATGCAGTACTCGTTCCAACGATTTTATTTCCATAAAATTGATTGATTTCTTGTGCTGCTTTGGCCGCTGAAATCCCTCTGGAAAATCGTTGGAGCAGTTGGGCGTGAATTTCTTCTCGAGTTGGCTTCATTCGATCGATTGCAACTCTCTTCTCGTGTCGACCCCTAAAAAATGAATGCTAGTGCAAGAAAGAAGAAAGTTTTAGCATGAAAAAGGAAAAAAGATGAATGCAAAACTTAGTGTTGTGAGCGAGTGGTGATTAAAACAAAAAATCTTTTTTTTTTAGTTTTTATGGGACAACCTAATAAGCTTTTTAAAAACTTTTTTCGAGTTTTAAAATAAATAGTTTTGACCGATCCACATAATTATAGTTCCATCCCTCAGAAAATGAATATCTCTTGGATAAGCGAAGAAGTTCAAAAACGTTTTTTGGTAGTCGAATGAGCTCGACTCTAAAACTGAAAACCGTTTGTGGCTAGTCCTTACCGTTTTCGAGATCTGAGAACCAGTTTTTCAATGAATTTTCCATGGTTTTTGGAGTTTTCTGATCCATAACTTTTTGAGAAACCCATATGTGGAGCTATCATTACCGTATTCTCTCTAATAGTGGTGCACCCTGAGCGTTGCCTACATCGCTCGAAATCTCGAAAAGCGCATATCAGAACCTATCGATGTGGGGTCGGAAAATGTAGCTGACGATGAGATCGTGTGGGGGATTAGAGTGTTGAGCTTCTGCGAAAACTTCGAAACCGTAAAATAGTCATCAACTCGGCGCACTACCATTAGAGGAATACGGTATCTGAAACAGTCTATCAGGCACTGAAAAAAGTGTCAGATCAGAGCTGAATTTTCTTTTTCTGGAAATCTTGCATGAATTGCAAAAATGTGTCTTTATCTACTCGATGATTGTCATCTCAATTCCCATTCTTTCGATCTTCTTCCCCTTCCCCTCAATCTTCTTCCCAATTTCTCTTCGAAATCGAGGCCTTTCAGTGAGTGTCGGGCCACGCCTGCATGAACACACTCTTATTGAAAGTTATTGAAGCGTTATTGAAGTTATTGTTATTGTGATTGAATTGTCATTGAGAGTTATTGGAGCGACTTTGGGGAATTTTGTGGAGTTGCGGAATGAAAACGGCAAAAAAGGCCTGGGTTGGGCAAATGCCGACTGCCGAAAGAGAGAGTCGGTGCGCTAGCGAGTGCGCCTTGACGCACCACTCTAAAGTTCACGCCTGTAGAAAACCGGAAAAAATGAGGGCTACAAATAGGTCTCAAAGCCAATCTTTCTCCCTAAAGGAAAACTTGCCAAATCCTTATCCAAGGCTTTATTTTCCTTCAGCACAAACGGTAGATTAACTTGGTTTTTAGAAAATTTTCCGTTTTTATTTCAGAGTGCCAATTTCCCCCGAAAATCCAACTAATTGGGCTGAGCTTGCAAATTATTAACATCGTTGTACCGATTTAGTTTTAAGAAAGTCAAGACCTACTTAATTTTATCTTTTTTAGAGAATGGAAAAGAAGTCGAGAAGAAAAAGGGGATGAGAGAAGCGATTGGCAAAGGGAAATGAGAGAGAATTGATGGCAAACGAATTGAGCAGGGGAAGCAGAATGTCGGCTATACGATTTACTTCGTTTTTAGAAAATTTTCCGTTTTTTATTTCAGAGTGCCATTTTCCCCCGAAAATCCAACTAATTGATGGCAATCGAATCGGGGAGGGGAAACAGAATGTCGGCTATACGGGTGAGTTGTGCGGCAGGTGAGCCATTGAACTGGATAGAAAATGGAACTAAAAAATGGAAATCAAAGTTTAGTTCGTTAAAAGAACCGATTTGGATCGAACTCATTGGGTAAACTAGGCAATTGGACCAAATTGTCAAATGAAATGAATAGTTGAAACAAATTTTGAGTTATCGAAGTGACTTTGGGGCATTTTATTGGGCCGCAGAATGACAGCGGCAAGAAAGGCCTAGGGTTAGGCAATTGAATAAACAGTAGATTAACTTGGTTTTTAGAAAATTTTCCGTTTTTATTTCAGAGTGCTATTTTTCCACGAAAATCCTACTAGTTGAGATGAGCTTGCAAAGTCTTAACATCGTTGTACCGATTTAGTATTAAAAAAGTCAAGATCTACTTAATTCTATCTTTTTTAGAGGATCACATTGGGAATTCCAATCGACACGAATGGGGGATCGGTTGTGATTCGGAAAAGAAGCCGAGAAGAAAAAGGAGATGACAGAAGCGATTGGGAAAGGAAATTGAGAGACATTGAGAGAGAATTGATCGCAATCGAATCAAGGAGGGGAAGCAGACTGTCGGCTATACGGAATGTAGCAACAAATGTTAAATTTTTCAATACTTATCTGCTGATTCTGCTACTTTGGAAGGATTCAGCTTTTGTAAATCATTTGTTGAAGTTATCAGTTGTTGAAGTTATCAGTTATAGCGGTGTATAAAACTCGAGTCAATAATTTCATGCAAATACGTAGGGAAACAGTTTTTTATTAAGCAAACAAAGTTTGACGAGAGTGGGCCTCAAACTTGATGGGCAAACGATGTAATTGGTTCGGGAGACTAACAGACTTTCCACTAGACCATCCAAGCTGTCATCAGCCAAACTTGTGACGGCCTCATAAAGAACTCGAAGGTTCGAAGATGAAAAAACGAGGGTGATATTTTATGCCAAATATCTCACGTTTGGGGAGCGTTCTGCAAAAACTAAAAATGAATTCGAGATGCAAATAAAGAAGTAGAATTGCATAAAGGTAAAGGATAAAGAATTGGCAAGAAAAAGTAGTAAAAAAGGGGAAAAAGAAGGCAACGGCCAGGCCAACCATCAATGACTGGTTCAAGAACTGATTCTTCAGGGAATCGCCACTTTCGCCTCACTAATCTCACTGCCAACAATGCTCAGGCAACGTCTCGGGCCATTCCCAAACTTTTGCGGCGAATTTTGCACAGAGGATTGGGTATTACATTGAAGTTCATCAGTCAGTAATTATGATCTCATTCTATCAAATTATGAGTTTAAGAATGAATCATGTGGTTTTTATGTTTTTAAATTACATAAAACGCAATAACCCGTAATTCAATTGGTGCATTTATTGGTTTTAAACGATAAAATAAAGAATACAGAGGCGTCAAGCGTCAGGCCAACACAGGTACGAGATAAGGAAGGCACCTGGGGTACGGTATTTCATCCAACGGTGTTTTTCGAGTTAAATGTAAACTTTGTCTGAAAATCCTTATCAGTTGAATAACTTTATTTCTGGTTATCGAAATCTCAAAATTCCTTTAGATGCATGTGAGTTGGATGTCACACTAGACCTTGGATTTGTTAGATTTTGAAGAATCGAGAAGTAATTCAGTGCCAAGAAGGAATGGGTTTGCAAAAATTCAAAGAACACCGAAAATTAAATTTAACGAGTTTGAAATCTGTACTGACCTCCAGCATCCTCGCATGCTAATTTGGGGAAACGAAATTCTAATACAAGAAGAAATTTGCTGATGATACCGTTCCCAGATCTCCTTTTGTAGCTTTTAAATCACTAATTAAGTACCCAAATCAAATATTTTCGTTGACAATCACTCTGAAAAGATCCCCTTGTAAGCTAAAAAGCCATTGTTCAATCAACTTTTTTGTTTCGTGGTCAAAAAAATCAAATTCAAGTGAAAAGTCAAGCTTCAGCCTAAGCTTAACTTGACTTTGCCTTGAGAATTTCAATTTGAAACATTCCTTGTCCTAGGAAAATCCCCGAAGCACACTCCCGAATGAGTGCTTGAAATGCTAAACTATTGGGTAAAGCTGCTTTTAATTTTGATGAGCGAGCACTTTTCAACAATTTTGATGTCTTTTTCAATTTATTTACACTAAAAAGCACACTTCGCAGTAGCCAAAAATATGATTCTTGTTCCTTTTCATCAAAATCACTTGCCTTTAAAGCTTCTCAGCCTCAAAAATATCCCAAACCAATCAACAATCGAAATCCGGTCGAAACGTGTACATTTCGATGGTTTTCAATAAGGTTTTTTTTGGTTCTTTTTCGCCCATCGTTGAGCCATCGCTAATTGCTCGGATGACCACTGTGAAGCCTAGAAAAAGCTCGAAAAATCCTTTTCTTGCAAAAGTTTTTGCCCTCATCTTCCAGCTGCTTTTCGAGTTTTCATTTCATCTCTTCTGGTATATTTTATATTATTAGTTCTTTAGGTCAAAGCCTTAGCTGTGAGAAATGACAACTTCCAATCAATTTGATGAACTTTATATTTGGGAAGGAGCATATGGGAAAGTTCGTGAATTGATTGGACACGAACCGTTGGTTATTTTGGTTCTATTCACTATTATGCTCTTTATTTAGTCTTTTGTAGAAGTTGTATAGTACCATAAGCTTCTTTGTTTAGCCCAGCTATGCTGTCATCAAATATATGCTTTGTGGCAATGAAGCACATTTGGAGATCTTCAAAAATGAATGTGAAGCTTTGATGAAGATCCATCATGTAAATATTTCCCGGTTGTATCGATATACAGAAGAAGGAATAAAAGTGGGAATTGTAATGGAATATTGTCAGAAGGGACCACTCAAGGGAGGTTGGGATTGGACTGGTATTATTATGGCTTAGAGTTTAGTGATCCTTGATCCAACAATTACATATTCAATGCACACTGTTCTCACCTGGGGAATCCAATTATTTGATGCCATTGATCACCTACTCCAGAACTCAAGTGTGCCAAAAGGAGCTTTTTTGCCAGAAGGCTTTATAACATGAAATGTGTATATCAGTGAAGGGCTCATTGGAAACTTTCAGTACTCAAGTTTGGAGTGGATTGGGGCGGCGGGTAGATTGTGTTTCTCGAATGCTCTCTGATACAACTCTGTTGAAGCAACGCTCTGATATTCATTGTGGTATTGGTCAGTCCAGTGGGTGCCACCTACTCGCTCGAGGCAAGGAAGTCCCGATTGGGGGGATGTGAGGAAAGCGCTGAAAAATGTGCGTTTTTTGGATCACTTGCATACTTTCAAGGAATTTCTACTTTCCTTTTCCATTTTAGAATAGCTTTAATGTTTTACAAGAGAAATAGCTTTTTAGATAGCCTATAAAAGCAATAATTTTCAGGTAAAGAGACCGGCCTCGTCTACTACCATTGCTGCCACGGCGGTATAAAAAATGAAAATTTACAAAGGAATAAAGTTTAATTTCAGATTGCTGTGCGCATTTCCAGCCGTCGCCGTACATTGCTTTGTGGATTATCGGAGCATCACTCATCTTTTTTTGCTGCTGCGGTTTCTGCATGTGGGTCGAACTTCGGCATCGTTTAGATTCTAGCATTACTACCTATTAGCATTTGTAGCAGTTCTATATACCGAATTTTTCTATAGAAAGCTTGCTTTTAATCCCACGATGAATTGATTGGTTCAAAAGAAGAATTGAATCTTAAAAGAATCAACCATATTATGTATTTAATTTAGACGCTGCTGTTGTTGCGGGAAGAAGGACAAGGGCCACCGTCCGACACTTCCTTATATTGAAACAAACCCCGATATAAAGCAGAAAAGAATTGAAGCAATTCAAAAAGAAATCGAAAAAGGCAAAAATTCAAATTAAAAAGATCTGATCCAAGTGCACATATGCTTCTTTGCCACTTTCCCCTTTAGATCTTGTTGCATGCATTATAATTTTTTCATTAATTCTCATATCTCGATTCTTCAAAGTTAATTTCTTTCTTTGTTGTTGACCCGATAAATTAATTACCGTAAATACTGTAATAATACCCCACCCCCATAGGGACGGCGTGGAGTGTTGCGTAGTCTAGCTTTGAAGGCGTTTTTCTCGACACTGATTTACGCTACAATGCGAGTGTAGGTAGCAAAAAATAGCTCAAATTGGGGGCTATTTTTTGAAAGTACAGGCGCTTTGAAAAATATGAAATACTAAAAAACTTTTGCGACTACGCGACCGTACGAGGAGGCTGTTGTACTATTACATTATTTACGCTAACTATTCTCAATTTAACTAATTAACTCAGCTTTTTCACAAAGTAACAGTTTTACAGACAGAAAGTAAAAATAGATACCTAGGGAGTTCTCATGAGTTTTTATTGCATTGAGCGAATCTCATCGAAACGCGAGGCAATTTGTCTAAGTTAGAAAATCGAAAATCGTCGGTTTTTAGAATGTCAAATAGTGTTTGAGAGAAATGTTGAGTAAAATCTAATTGCCAAGTGTTTTGAATCATAGAGTCCTGATTCAAATATGTGCCCACATATTAGGTTGTAAAGTGTGTCTTGGCTGTGCTCAAATCATTATTTTGTGACTGTGACTCCGCTCCGAAAGTCTATATTTTATTGCGTCTTTCCGCGCTCCTTTTTACAAAATCCGTTAAAGCTATTCAGCTAGGCAACTGAAAGTTAATTAACGTTTTGTTTTGAAGTATTTAAGGAGTTTTTTTCTTTTGTACCGGTATGACAGTGAACAGAGTCACGTCCACTTTATTCTGCCAATCGATTCGATCAGGTAATGATTCCTTTTGAGGATATAACGACGAAGAGCTCTATTCACTTTCAATAATTTTAGCAATCCATCGCTTCCTAAACGTTTCAATATGGATTTTTGAAGGACTGTTGGAAGAATTGAGAATGAGAGGAAAGGTTTTGAATTAATGGCAGTCATTTTGGGGAAATAATAACGGAGAGAAAATGAGAAGAGAATTTCAATAAAGAAATGAACATAAGACGGGAGAGATAAGAAGCTGTGAGGCTGTGAGTTTGGAATAAAAAGTTGGCGATCAACAAAGAAGAAAGGAAAACACTTCTTCACGGCAACTATTCTCTTCTCCTGTTCTCCCTTTTATAAAGCCAAATTATGTATCCATCAAATTTCTCAACATTAAACATCGGTGCCATCTATATACCTGGGAGCGGCTCCTATTTTAAGGACAGGGTATCTCATCAATTGGTTGGTTTTCAACAAAAGTTCGTTTCAATGACCCAAGTATGAAATGTATTTCTACAAATTAACTCGCTTCTCTGCAGTCTTTTTCTCGTTGTTTGAACTAAGAAATTTCCCTTTACTCCTATTTACCTATTTTCCATTAAAATAAAATAGTGGGCGTTTAGGCAGTTTTCACTCAGAGAACGCTTATTTTGGAGTTGTTTGTCCGCAGGTTTAAGGGTCACTATTTAAAAGTTTACCTTATATAGTTTAAGAGAAAGAAGTGATGGAACACGGATTTACATGCTATGTGAACACAAGTCAACTTCAATCCGGCGGTTCTCAGCTTTTTTACCACAAAAGCTTTTCAAACTTTAGTACTTGGTATTCCTAAGAATTCTACAAAAAACATGAAAATTCTGTTCATCATAATGGTGAAATAAGTGAAAGGAAATTTGCGCACTTTCCATACTTTCCAACCCAATATTATAGTAGACGAGGAATCCTACTTTGAGAAAGGCTTACTTTCTGTGTTTGTTTGAGGAAATTCAAGACTTCAGGAGCGTTTGGACGATGAATACGTTGAAAGTTAGTACATCTGATAGATGGATTCTTAAAATATAAAGGCAAATCTTGAATCCAAACCTCGAGATGATTTTTCGAATTTCTGATTGACATTCAGGTGATTCGATTTCAGTAACACGTTTGAGTGCTATATCAAGCAATAATTGGTCACGATCAAAAAAAACTCCATACATCACATAGTTTGTAAAAATGATTGTATGCCAGAGAGTGGGGGTTTAGGCAGTTTACGCTGAGAGAACACTTATTTTGGAGATGTTTGTCCGGAGATATGGTAGTCCGAAGAATTCTACATAAACCATGAAAATTCTAGTTATTTTAGAGCTTATTTTAAATGAGTAACTAGGAGTAAATGGGGATTTGCGAAGTTGCATACTTCCCAACCGAATAGTTGAGTAGGTTTCCTTTTTGTGGAAATTTAAATCTTCTCAAATATAATAACCTAGAAAAATCTATTCATCTCTTCACTCCCTTTTATGCCCACGGAAGATAAAAACCAAAAAGAACTGATCAAACCAATTGGATTTGATAACAGAACTCTTTTCACGCTCTTTCAGAATGCTGAATTGAGTTTTTGTGGAATTCTATTTTTCCATGAAATTTTTTCCATATTCGGCGCCGAAAATTGAAGGCCAAGCTTGGAGAATTGACAAGACAAATTGAATCAGCCAATGAAGCTCAAGAAGAATACCGAAAAATCTTTGAAAGCAGTACTGAAACAAACCGAAATACAACCGAAAAAGAAATTCAAGTATTGAGGAATGAACTCCAAAGTGTTCGAGAATATGGAATGGAAAAATTCCATGAAACTTTTGAAGATTTAGAACCAATCCAGAAACGACTTGAGGAAACAAAAAGCGTGCTTCAACATTTGCGAAATCGAATGGTTCGAATCGAATCCGAACATTCGGCAGAAAAGAAACGATTGGTTATAGGTTTATAGTAAATCGGTTATAGGAAGCCGAATTCGGCAACTTCTTAAGCTCAAGCCATTCTGTTTTTGGATTCGCTTGATAATCAATCAAGCGGATGTAAGATGTTAAATGCCTATCATTTTTGATTAAAGCATAGACCCTCTCACTGAGCTTTAACTCTTTAAAGTATTCTCTTAATACTCCAACATCGAGTTTATGAAGTTTCATCTTGAAATCAAATCCAGGAACACTTTCCCCATTTTCATAATTGTTTGGATGATCGAAGAGAATCAAAAATGGAATATCTAAGAGATTTTGACAGCAAAGAAACAGAAATGGATGATTCATGTGAAGTGGACCAATCAAAAGTCACAAAAGAGTCACAAAATATAATTTTTTACATTTGTTTTACGGACTCAACAACTTTATTTGATTTTGTGTCGAAGTACTGTAGTTGGTGGTTTAAAAAGGGGGAAATTTGGTTGAAAGTTCATTCTGGTTTAATTGTAGCAGGTTTTTCGTGATTAGTAGAACTAGTGACTTACCCACCCCTACAGATGTTATTTTACGAGCTTCACGAGCTTTATTAGATATGTTCTTTTCAGTTAGTCGGCTGGCCGAGAAATGGAAGACCGTGCTCAACGCTTTCTCTGGAGCGCTTTGTCACTTTCAACTGGAGCAAACAATTGCCGATATCTCAGCACGATCAAGGTCTACAGCAGTGCTGAGGTGGCAAGGCGAGAATTTGCGAAAGGATTCGAGAATTTCCACAGTTAACAGTTGTGCCTAGATTGAACCTCCATTCATCCCTCAACTCCTCCCGTCTTCAATTTGCTAATTCTTAGGACACATTCGTTTTAATCTTCAAAAACTGCCCAGCTCTGATGGTACTTTTTCACTGTGTAATTTGTGAACAAATCTTGTAAACACATCTTTTCTGGCGTGCTCGAGTCGTTGTTTCAAGCAAAAATGAAGAAATCGGTGCACCAGAACGGTGGTGTTTACAAGATTTGATCACAAAGTATATTTCAGAGCTAAAACGCGACCAAAGCTACCGTGAAGCTAAAGGAAAAATACCAAAGCTGAAGTTGTTCATTAAAAATTCTAGTAAATTAGGTAAACTAGTACTAATAAAGGTTAAAGTTGAAAAATAGATAGAAATATTATTGTTTACCAATCACAAAAAGCCCATTAAAATTCGGATTAGGAACAAACAAGTCAGATCGGTTTGAAGTTTTGAAGAAAAGTTTCCCAATTTTCACATGCAGCTCCCAAAAACACAGCTCGGCACTCAATTGTTCGTATTTCCCCGATTTTTATGAATACACCGGTTCTCCTGTTATGGTTTCCTTCGATGTACGGGCTTCCTTCATTTCTTTCTTTCTCATTTTTTTTCTTCGCATCGTTGCTTGTACATTTGTGAATTTTACAAAATTTTCTTTTCTTCTACGTTTAGTAATAACATATCAATGATAATAATAAAGTTATTTGACTGTAGATGTAAATGAATTTTTTGTGACGATGGATGTAAATTAATATCTACAGAACAAAAAAGTGACAGAAATCCGTTTAGAATTGAGAGAAAATGCTGAATAAACTAAAACTAAGTAGTGACTCGGTTTGCGCACATTAAACATGGCCAGGTTTAATCTTTTAGAATAAATTTGAAAATGTTTATGAAAACTATAAAAGTTTGATTCCAATTCCCCTTTTGGAATTCGAAGGTTCTCATAATAATTTTTCAAATTTGTGATGGCAGTCTAGTAAAAGTTAACGTTTTTGCTAGCGTTCTTGATGAATCTAGCAGCTTTGCCTCTACATGTTTGTGGGAGAACATTTGACTTTACTAAATCATCCTGAAGCGTCGAGTGAACATATTTGTCAAAATATTTCCAAAAATTATGCCAATTTTTGTGGCTACTATCAAAAACCGGTATATTTAACTGAAGGTAACCTCGTTGAAGTTCAGCCTTCCTCCTCTCGCATCGTCTGACTCATTCTCGCTCAGTTTGCTGCAATTGATGGTGGGCATTGATTGTCCTGAGTAGAGTGTGTTCATCTAGAGTAATGCGTTTTTTAGAATGCTTCTATTTGAGAAAAGTTCCGTAGAAAAAACCGCTAGTTTACATTTAATTCGTCCGATTTTGGTATCATTCAATGAGGAATTACAATGCGCAGTCCATGATACCAAAATCGGGCTATCGGATGTAAACTAACGGTTTAGCTACGGTACTTTTCTCAAATAGGTGCCTTTTAGAAAAAGTATGACTCGAGAAGAACACACTCTAGTCCTGAGCATTTGGCTGTCCCATTGTGGCATCATTGACTACCATAACTTTGTTAACTTTCTCGAATCTCTCACGAGCTTGCTTCAATTCCAAATTAAACATCAGGTCAAGTAATTTCTCATAATCTTCATCTTTCCCCTCAAGGTATTCTCCCCATTCTTCAACTTCTTCGGGAGTGAAACTTTGAAATTTTCTATCTCAAATTTCATCCACTCTTTCCTTGTAGTTATCCATCTTCGCTGCGTCAGTATCTGACTGCGCTAGCAATTTTTCAACTTTTCCGGGGTTATTTTCACCCTCCAAATCTCGAATAAGCTTTAGCGAACTTTCCTCAAATGCTCGGCCACTATTTAGAGCTCTAGTCATTTGGGCTTTAGCACGAGTTATCAACTTCCGTGCCATTGCCAACTTTCCCTTGAGCAATTTCCCGGTCTGCGTGTGAGAATTTGTGTATATACTTTGGGCTTTGTAATTTCTTGTGAAACCGTGTCGCGGTGTGGTTCAATGGTAGATTGCTTGAAAATGCCCAATTTATCAAAACTTTCCCTTATTAGAACAAAATTTGCTCAAAATAGAGCTTCAATAGAACCGTCTTCAATTTGCTAATTATTAGGACACATTCATTTTGATTTGATGTTTAATCGTTTTGATGACACGCCCAAAACAGCGACGAGCAAAAGAATTATTTTTTAGATTTTTCCTTTTGCATTTTCTTTTTGTTTTTAATTTTTTCTGTCTGCTTTTTGTGTTTTCAAGATAAAAAGAGGCGGAGAATCTGATTTTTTTAGGTTTCACGCATAGAAACTCACCTTAGCGGTTTATTAAAGTGATTTCAACGAAAAATGAAAAAGATTTTCCTTTTTTTTGCCACTCAAGTTCGAGTTCTACTCTCACCAAAATTTATTACTCTTTTAAAAAACTTTTTTCATACGTATTTTCAATGAATAATAGAGCTAAATTTTATGCACCTGTAGCTTTCAGAAATGTAGAAACAAATGTTAAATTTTTCAATACTTATCTGCTGATTCTGAAACTTTAGGAGATCCCAACTTTTGTCAATCATTTGTTGAAGTTATAAGTTATAGCGGTGTATCAAACTCGAGTCAATAATTTAGAGTCAATAATTAATGCAAATAGATAGGTAAATCGTTTTTTAAGAATCAAACAAAGTTTGACGAGAGTGGGACTCGAAATTGAGGGGCAAAGAATGTAGTTGGTTCGGTAGGTAAGCAGACTATTTACTAGACCACCGAAGTATTCATCAGGGAAGCGTGTGAGGGCATCATAAAGGGCTCTAAAGCCCGAAGATGAAGAAAGGAAGGTGATATTTTATGTCAAATATCTCACGTTTGCGAAGTTTCTGCAAAAACGAATTCGAGATCCCCGTGGCCGACTCTATAAGATGGATTTCTTCTTGAGTCAAAAGCAAAGCTTGACTCGAAGCTTTTCCCGTGTAAGCGAAAGATAATTTTGAAAACTACCTTCATTCTTATTTTCTCCCTCTCAACTTTCTCCTTCACTTATAATCCGCATTCGATGATGATAACTGTATTGAAGGCAATAAAATCTGACTACAAGCTTACAGTGGTTCTCAGAAATGGCCATATTGTAGAAAAATAGGGTACACGAAATTGCCAACTCGTCAAAATTTTCCCATCAACCATTCCCGTTGGCAGGTAATCGTCTCGAAGCTTTCCTCCGGCCCCTCCGATCAAGGTGACGAGGATCGTGAGTGTCTTGTCCCGTCAACTTTCTCTTCAAAGTCTTCAATTCCTGCATTTCCATGGGGCTCTCACCCTCCATCTCCATCATTGATCATTCGTCCTGTCTCCTCCATTCATCCCTCAACTCCTCCCGTCTTCGATTTGCTAATTGTTAGGACACATTCGTTTTGATCTTCAAAAACTGCCCAGCTCTAATGGTACTTTTTCACTGTGTACTTTGTGATTAAATCTTGCAAACACATCCTTTCTGGCGTGCTCGAGTCGTTGTTGCAAGAGAAAACGAAGAAATCTGTGCGCTAGAAAGGTGGTGTTTACAAGTTTCGATCACAAAGTATATCACGGAGCAAAAACGTGATCCAAACTACCGTAACTATAAAGAAAAAAATACCATTTTGAAGAAAAATCTCCCAATTTTCACCGCCAACTCCCAAAAACACAGCTCAGCACTCAATTTATTTCATATTTTCCCATTTTTATGAATACACCGGTTCTCCTGTTATTGTTTCCTTCCATTTACGGGTTTCCTTCATTTATTGGTGCTCATTCTTTTCTTCTCATCATTGCTTGTACATTTGTGAATTTTACAAACTTCCCTTTTTTCTTTGCGTTTAGTAATAACAGATCAATGAGAATAATAAATTTATTTGGCTATGGATGTAAATGAATATCTGCAGAACGAAAAAGAAACAGAAATCCGTTTAAAATTGAGAGAAAATAGTGGAAAAACTAAAGCTAAGTAGTGACTGGGTTTGAGAACATTGACCATACTTTATCATATATAATAAGTTTCAAAATGTTTATGAAGATTATAAAAGTTTCATTCCAATTTTCCTTTTGGTGAAAATCTGCTTTAAAGGCTTTCTCTTATTTGTGTGTGTTGATCTGACAATTGCATTTATTACTGAGAGAGGGCCGAAAGTACGTTTTATGGTGGGTTTTGTGAATATTTTAAGAATAAAGAATGTTCTATTTGGATAAATACTTTATTCATTCGAAGAAAAAGAAAGAAAACAAGTGGCATAAAGATAGAAAGAGTTTAAAAATTTGACTGGTAAAATAAAAACTCTGGACATTGGGAAGTCAGGAAAACTAAGGTTAGGATCCAGAGCTTTTTTTCTTTGTCTTTCTTCTTTAGTAACTTCTATTTCTTTGTCTACCGATTCTGGCCTCCTGCTGGTTGGTATATTGGCTATAGGAAGCCGAATTCGGCACTTTCTTAAGCTCAAGCCATTCTGTTTTTGGATTCCCTTGATAATCAATCAAACGGATGTAGGGGCTATATCCTGATGTAGGGGCTATATATTGATTCTTGATCAAAGCATAAACCCTCTCATTGAGCTTTGACTCTTGAAAATATTCTCTTAATACTCCAACATCAATATGATGAAGTTTCATCTTGAAATCAAATCCAGGAACACTTTCCCCATTTTCATAATTATTTGGATGATCGAAGAGAATCAAAAATGGAATATCTAAGAGATTTTGACAGCAAAGAAATAGAAAGTGGTGTTCCCAGAATTTAAAAGTCGGATTTTTCTCATCATATTTTATACAATCCATGTAATTTTCCAAACACAAAACCTCATCATCCGTGTTTTCACCACATACTGGAATGTGCAATTCTTCAGGTAAAATTGATAGAGAGAAAAGGGAGAATGGATAGAAAATTTATCCATGTTTCTAAACCCATCCATTTGACATTTCCCTGAATGATTCTTTTGACAAATTGAACGAGGAGGATTTCTTAATTGGAATATGTAGTGGGGGAAGGGATGGGGCCCATAATATCTTTTAGATTCAGAAGATTCATCGAGAAGTGATTCAATATTAAATGGAACATTATTCCTCTCCGAATCTTCTATTGGAATCAGATATTTCAAGTGTAATTTTATGATCGTTTCCATTCTTTTTTGTTGTTTTTGAAATGCCTTAATTATTCGTTCAAGAGGGATTTGTTTGTTATGGGAGAAATGAAGCATTTCATGTTTTTTGTCTTCAGTTTCAATTTCATAGCTCCGGATTTCCGTTTTTGAATTGTCTACCCATTGCCCTGGTATTCGTTTCCATAATTTCAGGTCTTCACTTACAAACTCCTTGAATCGTCTATGTCTCAATACAAACTTAGGCCGTCCTATATGAATCCATCCCTCACCAGTCAATTGAGAAATAAAACATCGAAAATAGAAATTTGTTGTGTATTTCTCTCTTTTCATTCTTTTCAACCAATAAATTTTTCTCTCACACCACTCCCAATTTTCAAAACTTGACATCCAAATCTCCTCGTGACTTTTAAGAGCTTCAAAAGCGTCGTTTTCTCTCCAGAGCTGTCTTTGAAAATCTCCCAAAACAAACAATTCAAATATTTCATAAATATTCTTTTCATGTAGATTTCCCTTCTTTTCTTCTATCTCCAATATTTCCCAAATCACATAACGAGCATCTTTGAATGTCTGAGTTTCTTCTTTTAATCTTGAAATAATATTTGGTGCTTCTTTGTAGAAATTGTCTCTTTCAGCGGAATTTAGTGTTCCGAGTTTATCTCGCATTATTTTAGGAAAGGTCCATTCATCCCATCTATCCACCTCGAATCTCTTTTCATATTTTCTTTCCTCAGATTCAACCATAGCCCATTTTGTTTCATCATCAAATCCAATTGGTTTCATCAGTTCTTTTTGGTTTTTATCTTCTGCGGGCATAAAAAGGAGTCGAAGGATGAATTGATTTTCCTAGGTTATTATATTTGAGAAGTATAAAATTTCAACAAAAAGGAAACTTACTCAACTATTCGCTTGGGAAGTATGCAACTTCGCAAATTCCCCTTTACTCCTATTTCTTCATTTGAAATAAGCTCTAAAATAACTAGAATCTGCATGGTTTATGTAGAATTCTTAGGACTACCATATCTCCGGACAAACATCTCAAAAATAAGTGTTCTCTCAGCGTCAACTGCCTCGAGGCCCACTCTCTCGCATGCAGCCGGCTATGTTTGGTTCAATTACCTAAGTATGAAATGTAGTTCTACAAACTAATTCGCTTTTCTGCAGTATTTTACTCGTTGTTTGAACTAAGAAATTTCCCTTTACTCCTATTTACCTATTTTACCATCAAAATGGATAGAATAGAAACCAAAGATAGCTATGCCAGAGGGTGGGCGTTTAGGCATTTTTAACTCAGAGAAAGCCTGTTTTGGAGATTTTGGTCCGCAGTTCGTCGTGAAAATCGTCACTAAGAAGTACTTTTCTAATTGTTTTAAACATGAAATTTGCTGAAATTTTAAGGTTAAATACTTTAAAGTCTACCTTATATAGTTTGAAAGAGAGAAGGGCTTTAGTGATGGAACACGAATTTACATGGCTTGTGAACATAAGTCAACTTCAAACCGACCGTTCTCAGCTATTTTACCACAAAAAATTCTGAAACTGTAATATTTGGTCGTCCTAAGAATTCTAGAAAGACATGAAAATTCTGTTCATCATAATGGTGAAATAAGTGAAAGGAAATTTGCGCACTTTCCATACTTTCCAACTCAATATCATTCAACTTCTCTCAGAAAAGCTTACTTTCCGCGCTTGAGCCAGGAAATCCAAAACTTCAGAAGCTGCTGGACGATGAATACGTTGAAAGTTAGTACATCTGATAATGAAATCTTAAAATATTAAAAAAATCCTGGATCCGAACCTCAAGATGATTTTTTGGATTTCTGATTGACATTCGGGTGATTCGATTTCAGTAAGACGTTTGAGGCCGATATCTAATACGAGCGCATCTCTGTTGAATGCCCCTTCTGGGCCATATTTCAAGAAGATTGTTCTAAAGAGATTCGTTTTTTTCCGTCGGATACAACCCTTCAATACTGAATTTTTAGTTTGCGTTACCTATGCATATGTTGGTGGTTTGTTTCATAAAATCTTCCAAATAAATACCTCCTTTCAATGATCTCCCACACGACCAAGCCAAGGCTGTAAACATCGTTTCGATGGGAATCCTGAAGCTTATTTTAAATGATAAAGCTACATAATCAAACTCGAATATCTGGATCCCTGATTTGGTCATAAACATCCCGTATATGATTCTCAATCAACTCGGGTGGACTCATATATCGTTGTGTTCCAGCGAATGTTCCCGTAACAGTTCCTTCACCCACTACTTTCACCAATCCGAAGTCACCAATCTTCAGCTGGTATTCATTGGTCACAAAAATGCTATAAATGAATTGAACTTTGACATTTATACCACTGAATATTACTTGTCTGGTTTGATATCTCGATGTACCAATTTGTGTTTCTGATACACGTGATCGATGGCATCAAATAATTGAATTCCCCAGGTGAGAACAGTGTTCATTGAATATGTAATTGTTGGATCAAGGATCACTAAACTCTAAGCCATAATAATACCAGTCCAATTCCAACCGTCCTTGAGTGGTCCCTGCTGACAATATTCCATTACAATACCCACTGTTTTCCCTTCTTCTTTATATCGATACAATCGGACAACATTTATATGATAGATCTTCTTCAAAGCTTCACATTCATTTTTGAAGATCTCCAATTGTGCTTCATTGCCACAAAACATATATTTGATCACAGCTGGGCTAAATAAGGAAGCTTATGGTACAATGCAACCTCTACAAAAGACTAGATTTTGAACATAGCGGTGGATAGATCAAAAATAACCAACGGTTGGTGTCCAATCAATTCATACACTTGCCCCATTGCTCCATTCCCAATATGGCGTTCAACAAATGTTGTTGTCGTTTCTCTGGATGTTGTCATTTCTCACAGATCATGCTTTGACCTAAAGCACTAATAATATAAAATATACCAGAAGAGATGAAATGGAAATTCGAAAAGCAGCTGGAAGGTGAGGGGAAAGATCTCGCAAGAAAAGGATTTCTTATCTCTTTCTTCTCTCCACTCTATTCCCATATCGATTGGTTCTGGGTTTTGGGGAAAGGAGAGGGATGTGATAACAATAAACTGAATCTCATTAGTTCATCCAATGAAAGTAAAAAGCCTAACACTTGCCTAGCAGTTGTCAACAGGCTTTGGCATTTGCTTTTGCAAGAAAAGCATGTCTTATCTCTTTCTTCTCTCCACTCTATTCTCATAGTGATTGATTCTGGGTTTTGGGAAAAGGAGAGGGATATGATAGCACAAAACTGAATTTTATCAGTTCATTAATACTTTCGTTTTTCTTAAATTTAGCCTTTAGTCCCAGAAGGCTTTAAGAATTGTGTTAACAATAAACCTAACCTAGCTAACTTCACAAAATTCTATTCTATAGACGAACAAGAAAAAAGTTTAACAAAATTAAAGTTTTTATGGCGAGTCACAACATGTAATTTTGTGCATTGGGTTTACTGGCTCAATAACTGTATTTGATTTTGCGTCGAAGTACTGTAGTTTGTGGTTCAAAAAGGGGGAAATTTGGTTGAAATTTCATTCTTTTTAATTGTAGCAGGTTTTCGTGATTAGTAGAGTTAGTGACCCGCCCATCCCACCCGGATATGTTCTTTTCAGTTAATCGGCTGGTCGAGAAATGGAAGCCCGTGCTCCCTGAAGCTCTTTGTCACTTTCAACTGGAGCAAACGATTGCCGACATCTCAGAAAGCGAACTGGTCGACTTCACGATCGAGGTCCACAGCTGAGGTGGCAAGAAGAGATTTCACGGAACGATTCGACAATTTCTCTAGATATTTAACAGTTGTGCCTAGACTAAACAGCTAATCCTTGAAGGTTCAACGCTGAACTGAGCTCTGTGAAACACTACCTCTATTTACTCTTATCATTTGGCAAAGTCTTTAAGTTCAGTTTTTAAGTCGAAGGTTTTACTTCTCGACTTCTTTTCCGAATCACAACCATTCGTGTCGATTGGAATTCCAATGTGATCCTCTAAAAAAGATAGAATTAAATAGACCTTGACTTTTTAAAAACTAAATCGGTACAACGATGTTAAGAATTTGCAAGCTCAGCCCAATTAGTTGGATTTTCGGGGGAAATGGCACTCTGAAATAAAAAATGGAAAATTTTCTAAAAACCAAGTAAATCTACTCTTTGTGCTGAAGGAAAATAAAGCCTTGGATAAGGATTTGGCAAGTTTTCCTTTGAGGAGAAAGAGTTTGGCACTTTGAGCCTCATTTTTAGCCCTTAATTTGTCAGTTTTCTCCAACCGTGTACCTTGGAGTGGTGCGTAAGCCTCTGGCGCACTTTCTCCCTCGGCAGTTGGCTCAATTGCCTAACACTAGGCCTTTCTTGACGCTGTCATTCTGCGGCTCAATAAGATGCCCCAAATTCACTTCAAAAACTCCGTTCAGCTATTTATTTTATTTGGTTTATTTGAAATTTTGGAAGAGTAAGGCGAAAATGTTGAATCCGTGCTGATGAAGCGCGAGATCAAAGCAAAGTTTCCTATTTCGATCATCGCAAAAGTTGACGAGAAGGAACGAGACTCTGGTGGTGAATGGAACACTACAAAGTCGGTGCAAAAGATTTAAATTGAAATTCAAGCTAGGCAAAATTATGAAGCTCCACGAATTTTGGACAAGAAAACTCACCTCTATGCCAAAAACTAAACAAAAACGAAAGCGTTTTAGGCCTGTAAGACCCCCAAGTCACCTCTTTAGCGAGGGATGAGCCCCCTTACAAACTCATAGTGGCCAGTGATTCGTTGTGGCCAGATTCGGTCAAATTTCAAAAGCGCTTTTACAGAAGTCTGGAGCGTTTGAGCAAAAACTAAAAACGCCATCGTGTTTCCCGTGTCCGACTTGCACAGGTCAGATAGCTTTGGTTCGAAATCTGACCGTTCCCTAGTTCAGAATTTGATTGAACCTTAAAGGATTGCATAAAGTCTGACTATAATTGGGTAATTGGACCAAAGTTTAGTACGTTAAAAGAACTGATTTTGATTGCATTCGTTGGGTCAATTAAGCAATTGGACCAAACTAGCGAATGAATTGAAAAGTTGAAGTGGGATTAGATAGGATCAAAATCCTGCGCCAAATTACATTTACAACTTCCCCATTCCAGGGCATCACCATCGTCTTCTCCACTTTCACATTAACAGCGATCTCCATCGATCGATATATGTTGATTTGACATCCGATGAAGAAACCATTAAAAATTAAACCAACATTGATGGTCATTGCGGTGAGTTCAACTGCCGATAGGCAAATAAAGAAGTAGAATTGGATAAAAGATAAAGGATAAAGAATTGGCAAGAAGAAGTAGTAAAAAAGTAGAAAAAGTAGGCAAAAGTGAGGTCAACATATCAATGACTGGTTCAAGAACTGAGTCTTCAGGGAATCGCCACTTTCGCCTCACTAATCTCACTGCCAACAATGCTCAAGCAACGTCTCGGGCCATTCCCAAACTTTTGCGGCGAATTTTGCACAGAGGATTGGGTATTACATTTATATTATTAGGTTGAGGAAAAAGTAATGTCGCTTTTTGTCACAAAATTGTTTATTGCTAAAAACATAAACAAACGCATATCAATCAATGAGATATTCTCCATTATTATTGATGACTTGTTCCCATCTTCGTCGCAAGTCTCTGATCCCATCCTCAAAAAAATGGGGAGTTTTCGAGCCAAAATGAGTATCGACTGCTTTTTTGATCTGTGCATGATTCTCGAACTTTTCTCCCATAAGAAAACTCTTCAACGACCGAAACAAAAAATAATCTGATGGAGCCAGGTCCGTCCTATAAGGTGCGTGGGGCAGAAATTTCCAACCAAGCGCGTCGATTTTTTGGTCAGTGATTTTTGCAGTGTGAAGTTTTGCATCATCATGGAAAAATAGCACTTTTGATGTTTCAACGCCCAATTTCTTTAAAGCCTCGTTAACTCTCATCAACTGTTTTGAATAAAGATCAGATGAATTTGCAAAGAGATTTCACTCATTTCCACTCCAAGTTGTCATTTTTTGGGCTGTTGAGCTTTTCAATGCTCTTGCCTACCTTTATCATCGATAAATTGTACACCGTGACGTCAAACCTAATAAGTTTGAGTTTTCTTCATGAGTTTCTTAATTCAACAGATTCTAGCATTTTGGTCACCAAGCGTTTCTCAGTAAAAGTCGGCGATTTTGATTGCACCACAATTTCGGCGGGTTTTTTTCGGAGAGCTACGGTCGGGTCGGAAAGGTGCAAAGCTCTGAATCAAGCCCAGGAAGAATCTCCACAAGTAAACTGCTTTTGCCTTTATACTCTAGCCAGCATTGCAGAATTCCCCCAAAAATGACTCGCACTCTACAGCATGGGACTCGTTATTCGAGAACTCGTTCAAAGAAGGTTAAAGAACCCATAAACTTTACTATTTAAGCGAAAGTTGCAGAAGATTTTATGATGAACTCGCCGATGCGGTAGTGCCCTATGAGCTATACGGGCTTTTCTGTCTACAAAAAGAGCTGAAGATCTCCGAATTAGATTCAAACCCGCTGCGTGATCTTTTAGAGAGGTGGGTCAAAAAATAGAAAATATTACAGACAGTTCACTTTTATACGTTTTTCTAAATTTTCAGATGCATTCGATTCGAGAAAAAACAACGGCCGATCTCGGCGTGGGTGAAAAAGAGACTATTGAAGTTGCAGGTGATCAAGAGCTTTTTAGCCAAGAAATAAATAAACTTTCAGCAAGCTTTTGTCAATGATGCTTCAAAGGTTTCATGGTGGTGGTCCATATGATGGTGGTGACCATGGTGGCTCAGAAATTTCACCAATAGGGAGGGAGTAACCATATAACCAAAAAATTCTCACAAAAAGTAAAAAAAAATGTGACACAGGAAAAACCATTTTGACACCCGGAATGCCACCGCTAGCTTCTTAAACTTTTTCAAAAAATTCGTTTGGCCTTTTTTTGGGACACCCTGTATGATCCATCTTTGCACACAATGGTGGCTGGTTTCTAGAAAGTAAATGCAGTTTACAAAAAGTTTACAATTGTTTCAATTCGATTCCGATACGGGATGCAATTGATCTAGAAAGTTCTGTGCAATTTGTAAAACGTAACAAAATTGTTAAGCGTAAGGTCGGAAATCGTATCGTATTTTTACCGAGTCATCAGCCTCGATAATGAGTAGTTACGAATCACCGCCGGCCGCTACTCCAACATTCACGGGCAAGTCACGCCAATCATAAAACAGCCATCTTCCTGAAGGTGTAATGAGCCATTACATTATAGCTAGCCAGTACATAGCTGAGCACATAGCAAAAACACACTCTACAACCTAATATGCGGGCACACATTTGAATCAGGACTTATCATTCAAAACACTTAACAATTCGATTCTATTCAACATTTCTCTCGAATACCATTTGGGGTTCTAAAAACTAGCAATTTTGGTTTTTCTAACCTAGACAAGTTGCCACGCGTTTCCATGAGATCCACTCAATGCAAATTATTCTCTTGCAAACTTTTATTTTTTAAACCGCCGTGGCAGTAATGGTAGTAGACGAGGTCCGTCTTTTTACCTGAAAATTATTGCTTTTATAGGCTATCTAAAAAGCTACTTCTCTTGCAAAACATTAAAGCTGTTCTAAAATGGAAAAGAAAAGAAAAATAGAGATTCTTTAAAAGTATGCAAGTGATCCAAAAACGCACATTTTTCAGCCTTTTCCTCACAGCCCCCCAATCGGGATTTCCTTGCTTCGAGCGAGTAGGTGGCACCCACTGGACTGACCAACACCACAATGAATATCAGAGAGTTGAAGCGAGCATTCGAGAAACACAATCTACCCGCCGCCCTAATCCACTCCAAACTTGAGTGCTGAAAGTTTAAAATGGGCTCTTTACTGGTGTACATATTTCATGTTATAAAGCGACTTTCTTGTTGGAAGCTCAATCATTCACATAGATATACAATTTATCGTTGCCTAAACTTTTTGAAAAGAAAACTTTTTGAATTGGCGTGCTTTGAGCAATCTTAACGCATTCTCGACAAAGAAGGCCTTTCTCTGACTTTTATTCACTTGCAATACCAAATGCCACATGCTAAAGCTAAAGTTGATTAAATTAAATCAAAAGATAAGTTCAAGCCCAAACTACAATGACCAAACCATAGCTTACACTAAGCGCAACAAACCAGGGTCCACTTGTTGGGAATAAGCTAGATGGTACACATTAGATATGAGATGGACAGGGCCAGATCAGTCCGACCTTATCTGTTAGTCATGATTATTTGGCTTACAAACTATCCTGGTTCTCCTGTTAACCTAAGACATTGATCGATCTGAAGAAATCCTATTGCGATGTCTAGTATACATGTGGTCTTCTCAATGCCAAGTCAAAAGATTGCCCGCCTCGGCTCGTTTTCAGTTGGTCTGTTCCGGATTGTATCCCAAGAAATGGGTTGTGATTATGAAAGTTTCAATTTCAAACATTTCAATACGGATTCTTGAAGGACTGTTGGAAGAATGGAGAATGAGAGGAAAGGTTTTGAATCGAGAGAAGCCATTTTGAGGAATAATAACGAAGAGAAGATGTGAAGAGAATTTCAATAAAGAAATTAACAAAAGACGAGAGATAAGGACTGGCTGTGAGGCTGTGAGGCTGTTTGGAATAAAAAGTTGGCGATCAACAAAGGAAAGAAGGAAAACACTTCTTCACGGCAACTGTTCTCCTCTCCTTTTCTTCCTTTTATAAAGCCAAGTTATGTATCTTTCAAATTTCTGAACATTAAACATTGGTGTCATCTAGATACCTAGGAGCGGCTCCTATCTTAAGGACAGGGTATCTCATCAATTAGTTGGTTTTCCACAAAAATCCGTTTAATTCTAGATAGTTGAAGTTTCGCGACTCAGTAAATTTACTGGAGAATTTAGTAATTTAGTAAATGTCATTTAAATTATAAGTAAATGCAACGTAAGTACTCAAACTATTCATTTAAATCTCAAAAGCCTTTGTCCAATTATTAAAGATCACATAAGGGGATCATATAAAAATCTTTTAAAATCAATCTAGCTCGATTAAAATGCTCTAAAACCAACGAAAAACATGTTTAAAACAAGTGAATCATTGGACAAAGGACAAAGACAAAGAAAATTTGAGCACTTTTTAGAATGCAGGCATCGCTAGAATCGAGGTTAGATTGTAATTCGATAATTGGTGAATATAGTAGTGGAAAGCGTATTAAATTTTATCTTCTCATAAGCAATTTTGCTATCCAGCTAACCGCTGTGCCTAGACTAAACAGCTGATCCTTGAAGATTCAGCTCTGAATGAAGCTCTGCGAAATATTAAATCTTGTTACACTTATCATTTGGTAAAGTTTATTTGCTTTTAAGTTTTCGAATTAAGATTGTAAAAAGACTGCCTATTTCTCTCCGGCAATCAGGCTAATTAGGCCGAAAACAGCTTTTGGTATTTTATGGCCGACATTCATTCGTTTTTATGTGTGCTCATTTTCCGAGTGGTTTCTTCTGATCAATGCCGAATAGTTCAATTTCTCTTTTCGACGAGGAAATCGTCGAGATCGTCGTCATGGCTCTGGTCGGTCAATTCAATGGTTTTTCAATGGGTGCTCATTTTCCGAGTGGCTCTTTATGGATTTGCCAGCAGCCACTACACGGTTTTTTAACATCTAGGAGTTTGGGCTGAGTATATCAGAGGGCCTCTGTCTCCCCTCTAGTGGTTCCAGCTTTCAACTTAAATTCACAAATTTGCTCAACCTTTTGTTCTCATACATAGACGGGTTAGCTAACATGTTCAGAAAAAATTTTTATTCCTCATTCATTTTGACAATCGATCCCGACAGACTCTTGAAAGCAAAAAAACAACCAGCATTTTCCTTTGGACGTCGTTAAATCTGTAACCTGAAGATTTCCCCGTGATCTTTGAGACCTGACTATCATTATTTGTCCCAATAAAGCGGATGCGAAAACGCGGTAACGGATAGTCACGTCTAAAAGTTAGCATATGGCAGATCCTAAATATTCTCAAAGAATCCAACTATCCATTCTCCTTTTTCAGCTCTCCCCGATTTGCCTTGTGCTCAGTGTGGTCGCTTTCATGGTCGTCAAACGGAATAGTTTCATTGCTGGTGCTGACTACAAGGTTACGGTAGTTCTCCGAATTGGTCACCTTTCAGAAGCGAATGGGGTATACAAAATTGCCAAAACGCCACCATTTTGCCATCAACGATTCTCGTTTGCAGGTAATCGTTTCGAAGCTTTCCTCCGGCCTCTCCGATCAAGGTCACGAGGATCGTGAGTGTCTTGTCCCGTCAACTCCCTCTTCAATATCCTTCAATGTCGTTTAGTAATAACATATCAATGAGAATTATAAATTTATTTGACTATGGATTTAAATGAATATCTGCAGAACGAAAAAGAAACAGAAATCCGTTTAAAAGTGAGGGAAAATCGTGGCAAAACTAAAACTAACTAATAACTAGGTTTTAGTACATTGACCATGTTTCATCTTTTAGAATAAGTTTGAAACTGTTTATGAAGATTATAAAAGTTCCATTCTAATTCCCCTTTTGGTGAAAATCTGGTTTAAAAGCCTTCTATTATTTGTGTGTGTTGATCTGAAAATTGCATTTATTACTGGGAAGGGGCAGAAAGTACCTTTTATGCTGGGTTTTGTGAACATTTCAAGAATGAAGAACCATCCATTTGGATAAAAATTTTATTGATTTGCAAAAAAATGAAAGAAATCAAATAGCCTAAAGATACATAAAGTTCAAAAATTTCACTAGTAAAATATAAAGTCTACAAGTTGTGAAGTCAGGAAGACTAGGGCTAGAATACAAAGTAACAAGCATTTTTCTCTCTATTTTAATGACTTCTTTATATTCCACTACTAATTCTAACCTCTTGTTGGTTATCGAATTGGACAAAGGAAGCCGAATTCGGCCACACTCTCAAACTCAAGCCATTTTGTTTTTGGATTCCCTTGAATATCAATCAAGCGGATGTAGATCCATCCATCATCCTTGATCAAAGCATAGACCCTCTCTTTGTGCTTTGACCCTTCAAAGTATTCTCTTAATACCCCAGCCTCAATATGATGAAGTTTCTCCTTGAGATCCAATCCAGGAATACTTTCCCCATCTTCATAATTATTTGGATGATCCAAGAGGATCAAAAATGGTATATCTAAGAGATTTTGACAGCAAAGAAATAGAAATGGACGTTCCATAAGAACAAAGGTGACATCTCTATCAGATCTTATACAATCTATGTAGCTTTCCAAAACCGAAATCTCATTTTCCGTGATTTCACCACATACTGGAATGTGCAATTCCTGGGGTAAATCTGACCATCTTTCCATTTTTTTTAAACTCATCCATTTGACATTTCTTTGAATGATTCTTTTGACAAATTGGACGAGGAGGATTTCTTAATTGGAATAGGTAGTGGGGGAAGGGATGGGGCCCATAAAATCTCTTATCCTCAGAAGAGTCATCCAGAATTGATTCAATATTAAACGGAACATTATTTCTCTCCGAATCCTCTATTGGAATCAGATATTTCAAGTGTACTTTTATAATCGTTTCCATTCCTTTTTGTTGTTTTTTGAATGCCTTAATTATTCGTCCAGGAGGGATTTGTTTGTAATGGGAGAAATGAAACATTTCATGTTTTTTGTCTTCATGTTCAATTTCATAGCTCCGGATTTCGGCTCTTGGATTGTCTACCCATTGTCCTGATATTCGTTTCCATAATCTTAAGTCTTCACTTACAAACTCATCCAAATATAAATGAATCCATCTCTCACCAGTCAATTGAGAAATAAAACATCGAAAATAGAAATTTGTTGTGTATTTCTCTCTCTTTATTTCTTTCAAGATGTTCATCCAATACTCACACCGCCGCCAATTCTCAAAACTTGACATCCAAATCTCCTCGTGACTTTTAAGAGCTTCAAAAGCGTCGTTTTCTCTCCAGAGCTGTCTTCGAAAATCTTCCAAAAGAAACAATTCAAATAATTCAGAAATATTCTTTTGACGTAGATTCTCCATCTTTACTTCTATCTCCAATATTTCCCCAATCACATAACGAGCATCTTTGAATGTCTGAGTTTCTTCTTTTAATCTTGAAACAATATTTGGTGCTTCTTTGTAGAATTGCTCTCTTTTAGCAGAATTTAATGTTCGGAGTTTATCCCGCATTATCCTACCCCATCTATCCTCCTTGAATCTCTTTTTATATTTTCTTTCTTCAGATTCAACCATAACCCCTTCTGTTCTATCATCAAATCCAATTGGTTTCATCAGTTCTTTTTGGTTTTCATCTTCTGTGGGCATAAAAGGGAGTGAAGAGATGAATGGATTTGCCTAGGTTATTAAATTTGAGGAGTTTTGAATTTCAACAAAAACGAAACTTATTAAACTATTCGGTTCGGAAGTATGAAACTTCGCAAATTTATTTTTATTTTCATATTTTCGGATATTTTCATCGCCACCGATCTATCGCTGTGTGCCGTCGCAATTTATTGAAAGAAAGAAGAACTTTAGTGACGGAACACGGATTTACATACCTTGTGAACTTAAGTCAACCTCAATCTGCGAGATTTCATATTTTGCAACCCACTATCATAGCAAACCAGCAAAGCAACTTCTTCGAGAAAAGCTTACTTTATATGTTCTAAGGAAATCCACAACTTCAGAAGCTTTTGGACGATGAATACGTTGAAAGTTAGTACATCTGATCGTTGGATTCTTGAATATAAAAGAAAATCTTAAATCCAAACCTCAATATAATTTTTCGAATTTCTGATTGACAGTCAGCTGATTGGATTTCAGTAACACGTTTGAGTGCAATATCAAGCAATAATTGATCACGATCAAACACTCCAGATACCTCATAGTTTGTAAAAATGGTTCTGAAACAATAAGTATGTTGTTTTGAAATCTTATTATTATCTCCAAGCAGCTCACTATTTAAACATGAATACCTTCTTTCGATGATTTCCCACATAACAAGTCCGAGACTGTAGACGTCATTTCGATGGGAATCCTGGAATGAATATATGTTATCATGGGGTAGAAAAGAAGTTCAAACGAACCGATGCATCAGCCTCCTTTATTTGTTCATAAACATCCCGTTGTACCCCATCCTCTTTCCTTTCAGGTGGACTCATATATCGTTGTGTTCCAATAAACGTCCCCGTAACAGTTCCATCTCCCACTACTTTTACCAATCCGAAGTCACCAATCTTCAGCTGGTATTCATTGGTGACAAAAATGCTATAAATGAATTGAAATTCGACATTTATACCACTGAATATTACTTGTCTGGTTTGATATCTCGATGTACCAATTTGTGTTTCAGATACATGTGATCAACGGCATCAAATAATTGGATTCCCCAGGTGAGAACAGTGTTCATTGAATATGTGATTGTTGGATCAAAGATCACTAAACTCTAAGATGAAATAATACCAGTCCAATCCCAACCTTCCTTGAGTGGTCCCTTCTGACAATATTCCATTACAATTCCCACTCTTTTCCCTTCTTCTGTGTATCGATACAATCGGACAATATTTTCATGATAAATCTTCTTCAAAGCTTCACATTCATTTTTGAAGATCTTCAATCCTTGAGCATTTCCACAAAGCATATATTTGATCACAGCTGGGCTAAACAAAGAATCTTATGGTACAATGCAACCTCTATAAAACACTTAATGTTGAAAATCGCAGTGAATAGATCCAAAATAACCAACGGTTCGTGTCGAATTAATTCATACACTTCTCCATATGCTCCTTGCCCAATACACTCTCCCAATTCCAATTGATCAGATGTTGTCATTTCTCACAGATAAGGCTTTAACCTAAACATCTACTGAATGAAAGTCGATATGAAAAAATAAACGAAAAGAAAAAAGAAAGCAGCTGGAAGATGAGAGCAAAAACCTTTGCAATAAAGGGATGCCCTATTTTTTTTTCTTCTCTCCACTCTATTCCCATATTGATTGATTTTGGGTTTTGGGAAAAGGAGAGGGATATGATAGCAATAAACTGAATCTTATTAGTTCATTCAATACTTTTGTTTATCTTAAATTTGACTTTAGTCCAAGAATTTCTAAAAAAAAATTTGAAAATTCTGGTAGCAATAAATCTAACCCAGCCAACCGCACAAAATATTATTCTGTAGACAAAGAAGAAAAAGTTTCATGGAGTTAAACTTTTTTCAGAGAGCCACAAAATGTATTTTTTTTTTCATTTGTTTTCCTGACTCAACAACTGTCTTTGACGTCGAACAACGTCGAAGTACTGTAGTTTGTGGTTTAAAAAGGGGGAAATTGGGTTGAAAATTCATTCTGATTTAATTGTAGCAGGTTATTACGTTAGTAGAGTCATTGCGATGTTGATTTACAGCTTTATTATATATTTTTTTTGGTTATGCTGCGAGAAACGTGAGACTGTGCTCCAGGCCCGTTTTGAATGTTTAAAATGAGCGTCAGAGTTAAATGTTTGAACTTAGCTTATCCTAACTATACTATGGTTAGATTCAAACTGATAGTTAGACGGCTAAAAACATACAGGCCTAAAATGTCTCTCTTGGTCATGTTTGATCATGTTTGGTTGGCTTTTGGACACCTGTTTTTGCTTTTTTTAAGAAAAGAAAAATGAGAGCGAGAAAGAACATTACAGTTTCTTAAAAGCGTTACTTGGAGCCAAATTCCAAATAATTTCAGAAAGAAAACGTTTAGGATAACATTTTGGAGCAAAATTTAAAAAGTAAGCTGGGAAAACAAAAATTCCACGTTTATGAGAAGCCTAGAATTGGCCTCGGGCAGAGTGCCTTTTTTTGAAAAGCACAAAGAATTGAAATAAAATTTCCACAGTTATTCGTCTTAGCAACATTTTAGCAGGTTGCTCATGAGATTTGTAACTTACCTCGAGAAGTAACACACGCCCAGGCATGCGTCATTACTTATTAGCCGTCATTACTTATTGTTGACGTCTTTATCTGGCGGGTCATATAATCGAAACATTTAAATTTTATTTTTTCAGCAGCAATATTTCTATACAACTAATTGTTGTGCCTAGACTAAACAGCTAATCCTCAAAGATTCAGCTCTGAAGCTGCCATGTGTGAGACGTTCTGTCCTTCCGGCGACGGAAATTACGCCGTAATCTATCAATCTACAAATCGAAACATAGACTTCAAGTGTGCTATATTGTCAATGTAAATACCTAGAACGTATGTAAGACATGCCATTGATACCGCTAATATTGTTTTATTATTTGGAATGCTTTGAATTGCTGTGCAAAATTAGCACAAGAAGCGAGAGGAACACACAACATTATGATAAAATTCTTCGAGATAGTTCATTGAAAAAAGCCTTTCAGTCTTACTAGCTCAAAAGATTGCTACAATAATAGCATTCTCTGGTCGAATATTTCTTTGTCATCTTTGTCATGTCATCTCTTTCTGCTTCAAGTAACACTCTTCCTATTAAAGATATTAATTCAAAATATGGATACTGTAGCAATATGGGTGCTGTAGTTTTAGATGCAAATTAGATGATTCCAGGCTCGGAAATGTCTTCGTCGTGGACTTGTTCTACTTGACTCGCCAAAAGACTCGCTGTCGGCTTTGTTGGGTAAGTATTGGGTTGGTGGGTATGAATCGGCACGTTTTTCGAAATGAAATTTTTCTTCAATGAACAACTTCAAATCATGCGAGATATTTGTCATTATTTTGCATGATTTGTGCGCATTTTACTAATAGAAGTCGAATGTCTCTCGTAGAAAGCCTTCGTTTTTGTCGCAAATCAATCTATCAGCTATTTTCTGATTTCTTCTTTGGAATCAAAATGTTTGTTCGCCAAATCATTGCTCACGGTCCGGAATAAGTAGTAATCAGAAGGTGCAAGATCAGCGCTGTATGCTTGATGGGCCATCACCTCCCCTACAAGTGAATTTAGTGTAGAACGAGTCATCTTCGAAACCTGCGGTCTAGCATTATCATGTTGAAGAATGATTTTTCTCTTTGGGGTCTTTTCTCTGGCAAAGATGTGGCTGACTTGTCTAGTTGCTCAGCCTTTTGCGGTCAAAGCCACAAGGGAGGGCCATTGGGTTTGGAGTCCTAATGTGTCCTTTTTGCTTTTTTGGAAGCTTAAATTTGGGCAACCCTAGCAGATCTGAAATTCCTCGAAGAAACATAAGAAACAATAGAATTCATCACAATATGGACACCGAACAAATCCTGTGTCTGAACAAGAAGCTTCATTGCAGCAATTTGCTGAAACATTTGAAGAGAAGCAATATGTCATTGGAGTTTCATTCTTCTGTGGTTTAGTATCAACATAACCTGAGACATACCATGAGTATTTGCGCATTTCGACAAATTTTGGTGATTGGAAAATCTTGTAAACCTGCGAAAGCACATGAAAAATGTTGTCTCTCTGATATACAGGAAAATCGATATTGTGGAGCAGTACGTAAGCATGTATCTTTTAATAATAGCTTTGAATAGACCAAAGAAGTATAAATCCAAAGGTTGAACTTGACCCGCTGTACCTGCCCGAATATTCATAACTTCCATAGGATATGACTTCTGCTAGCGCGAACTTCAAGATTTGGTGCCATAAAATGACCGCAAGCAGGGAAACGTCCATTTTTCTCTTGCAGTTAAACAAAAAGCTTTGACCCAAGTGTTCCATCAGCATATATTATAGTCAGAATTGTATATGAATGACTTGTAGAAGCTTGCGATTGAGTAACTCTTTCAACCTTTTTTCACCACGGAATGCCAGAGATCGAGCCGTATACAATTCTTTCAGAAACCCACTTTGGTCAGCGTTACAAAGGGAAGAAAGTGGACAGTTTCTTTGGCAAACTTCTTTGACAAAATCGGTTACTTTATTATCAAATTTTGCTTTATCTGCAAAGTTCTTCTTCGTAACAAGTGTTGTGATGTTTCTTGTGCAAATTCCATAAGCTTTCTCGAAGCTTTTTACCCAACTCAAACTGGCTTTGAATTCATCAACAAGGTTTAGATCACGATTTATCGCCAGAGTAAGCTTTTGAATATCAGAATTGTGTAAGATCTTTCCCTTTTGGAGTCTTTCTTTCACACAATCATACAAGCGAGTGACCAAACTTTTCAAAGCAGTTCTTCGGTTTGCTCGAATTTTCCCTTCTTCCTCAAACCTTCGCAACTTTGACCAATGGTTTTTACTTTTGATAAACCGAAATTTTGAAGTCATGCAAGTTAAGAATGCCTTGTTGAGATGAACGATAGAATTCAAGACATTCTTTGACTTTCTCTATTGGAGCTTGAGTATCAGAGAGGGTGACGTGTGAATGGTCTTGAAAATCTTCGGCGTTATCCAACTGTAAGTGTGGTTCCCAATTTGGATCATGGTCTTCTGAGCACTCATCGTAGGTATCTTCTTCCAATAAAAGTGAATTCGTTTCTGCATTTTGCAAGAAGTTGAAATGATTCCCAGTAGTTTCTGTTCGTCACGATTGAGTTCATTATTTTGGGTCCCAAACTTTGCTGCTAATCTCCCAATTATTGAAGCAGGATTCACTGACATGTTTGCTGTATATTATTGGGGTTTCGTTAACACCGCTTGGTTTTCCCAATAATAATCAATTGCGTAGGTTTGTGCACATAAAATGGGCGAAAAAGGAGTAGAAGAGTACAGGAAAGGTTGCCTTATATAGAAAGAGGACTCGAACCCTCGAGGTCCGAAAGAACATACTTCCGGCAGAAGGGCGCGCAACCACTACACCACCGAGGCCGTTGACTTAAGACAGTGCGTCGCCCTCATAAAGAGACCCCAAAAACTTGCATGCCGAATATCTCGCAATAGAAAAGTATTTGGCAACAACTGATGACAGATTCGGAATCAGCGGGAAAAACTGCATTAGATAGACTATTTCCCGAGTCAAAATCCGAGGTTTATAATCTTACTAAACATTTTCGAACCTGTTATTAAAGATGAAACATGGTTAATTAGTTTTAGTTTTTCCACCATTTTCTCTTACTTTTAAACGGCCTTCTGTTTCTTTTCTTTCTGTAGATATTCATTTACATCCATAGTCAAATAAGTTTATTATTCTCATTGATATGTTATTGCTAAACGCAGAGAGAAACGAATATTTGTAAAATTCACAACTGTACAAGCAATCCTGAGAAAAGAAAGAATGAGTACCAATAAATGAAGGAAACCCGTAAGTGGAAGGAAAAGATAACAGGAGAACCGGTGCATTCATAAAAATAGGAGAAAGATGAAAAGAATTGATTGCTGAGCCGGGTTTTTGGGAATTGGATGTGAAAAATGGGAAAGTTTTCTTTAATATAGTACTTTTCCTTTACATTACGGTGGCTTCGGTCACGTTTTAGCTCTGTGATCTACTTTGTGATCGAATCTTGTACAGACCACCTTTCTTTTCTACAAGTTTTCTTTTTAAACAGGTGATTTCTATCAAGCTGTTATTAGAATTTTTTGTTACTTTTTGCAAATCCAAAATTGGCGATTCGACAAAGGCTCTTCTCGGTGATCAACACATTTCTTGTGACCAGGTCCAGGTGAATGCACTGAAAGAGGAAAGAATTCAAGTCTTCTTGTTTTAAGAAGTCATCAAGGATGGTCTAAGAACCAGATTTTAATCCAATATTTTCTTTTTAGGACGGCTAATGAAAAAACGCGTTGCCATGGGTTTATGATTTATGGGTTTCCAATTCTTGATCTTAATCAAAAAGTTTCTATAGTTGATTACTGCGATTACTCGTAGCAGTTCGACGAATTGTATTGGAACTTACCGGGATTTCGCCATCCCGCTTACGATTTGCATGGCAAACGATAAAAGATCGGGGAAAAAGCTGACGGCTGGAAGCAATGTCATTTTGATTTTTATGGGTTTTGAGATTTCAAAACCTGAACAATTGGAGTGTTTTCTTGCTCAGCTTTCAAAAGGTTCCCATCTTGACTTTCAACTTGAGTCCACTAAACATTTTTTGGATTAAACAGCAATCAGACCATACCGGAATATAACTATCGACAACTGGATTCTTTGATAATTTTCTAGTCATTGCCTTTCTTTGTCATCCTCTATTAATTCAATCTAAAAAACCAGTTTTTCAGTTAATCAATGATCGACATACGATATATCCTCCATTTCTGCGATCAGGATGAATGTATTCATAGTTTTAAGCGTAAAATGGAAGGTTCAGAAAGAAATACAGAAAAGTACTCACCTCTTCAATTCATTAATAAACGTGCGCCGTTTTTGAGGAACTTCTCGAGACTTCCATTGGTGCATAACTCCGTCACAATATACAAACGGCCACTGAATTCCGAAAAGTTACAGAGAATGTATTTCACATTTCTGGGCTAATAACATTAAAAATCTGATTTTTGTGCTAAATTTTTTAGCTACTACGGAAAATAAATACGTTTTTCATACTCAACTTCAATTATGAAAAAATTTTTTATCTAAAACACTAAATAATCAAAATAACATCCATTACAATCAATGCACTTTTGTCAGCAGACGGTAAGTTTTGCGATTCCATGTATGCAGAAGTCAGAAGTTCTAGAGTTGATAAAAGCGTCAATGGCATTTTGGACCTCCACCGCATCCTTGAAAAGTCTCTGAGAAAGCAATCAAGGTGCTTAAATAAGTGATAATCAGTTGGCGATAGGTCTGGTGAATAGGCTGGATGAGGTAGGACTTCGATGCTTAAATAATTGAGTGCCCTGAGTGTCATTACAGAGACCTGAGGACGCTCGTTGTCCTGCAGCAGGATAGGGCTTTTTCCATTAACCAGCGCGGGGTTCAAAAACTGCAACTTTGAGTGCATCTCCTTGACTTGTCGCAGGTCATTCAATCCGAATCGATGCGTTGGCCGCTTTTCAGCAACGAATAGTGTATCACTCCTTTCTTATACCACAAAATTCTTTGGGTGGAGATCCGATTTTGGAAAAGAAGTCGGATTCTTATTTTTCTCAAAGCTTTTTCTACAAGTTTTTTTTTAAAATAGGTAATTTCTAAAACAGACCTTCTTGTTGGAAGCCCAATTATTCACAGAGATATACACAGCTAGAGTTAAATATTCGAACTTAGCTTATCCTAACTACACTATGGATAGATTTAAACTTATAGGCGGATGACTAAAAACATACAGGCTTAGAAAGTCTCTCTGTTGTCTCTGCTCTTATCTGGCTGATCATATGAGCTGGGTATTTATATTTTATCTCCTCAGAAGTAATTTTTCCATACAGCTAACCGTTGTGTCTAGACTAAACAGCTGATTCTTGAAGGTTTAGCTCTGAACTGAGCTCTGAGAAACACTAAATCTAATTACACTCATCATTTGGCCAAGTTTATTTGCTTAATTTGCTAAGTCCTTGAACTTGGTTTGTAAATCAAAGCCCTTACTAATGAAGTCACATTGAAGAGCCGTGGTTAAATAATGAGAACGCGTGTCATCAAAATGATTAAACATAAAATCAAAACCAATGTGTCCTAACAATTAGCAAATTGAAGACGGGAGGAGGTGAGGGATCAATGGTCGCAATCTTTAAGCTAAACTCACAAATATGGTACCTGTCGACGCGGAATTTAATTCGCTACAAAATGACGTAATATTGTCCTTATACATTAAAGGGTTGACCTACTAGAAGGGTTGGCCAAAAGTTTTCATTCATAATCGGCTACAACATAGAAATAATTTCTTGCATGCAGGCCGAGAAGTTACTCAAGAGAAGGTTGGCAATGATACAGAAGTTGATAACTCGTGCTAAAGCCCAAATGACTAGAGCTCTAAATATTGACCTAGCATTTGAGGAAAGTTCGTTAAAGATTATTGAAGATTTGGAGGTCGAAAATAACCGCGGAAAAATTGAAGAATTGCTAACGCATTCAGATACTGACGTAGTGAAGATGAATAACTACAAGGAAAGAGTGGAAGAAATTTGAGATAGATTTGAAAGTTTTACTCCCGAAGAAGTTGAAGAATGGGGAGAAAGAGAAAAATCATTCTTTAACATGATAATAATAGACCGCATGTTTCGAAGATGACTCTTTCTACACTAAACTCACTTGAATAGAAGGTGATGGCCCAGCAAGCATACAGATCCTGGGCCTTCTGATTACTACTTATTTCGAGCAATGATTTGGCGAACAAAGATTTTGATTCCGAAGAAGAGTTCAAAAAATGGTTAAAAAATAAATTGGTTTGCGACAAAACCGAAGATTTTCTACGAGAGACCCATTCTACCAGTAAAATGGGCACAAATCAAACAAAATAATGGCAAATATCTCGCATGATCTGTCGTTAATTGAGGAAAACAGTTTGGGAATAATGGGAGATAAACTTGGAGCATTAAATTCTGCTGAAAGAGAGAAATTCTACAAAGAAGCACCAATTATTGTTTCAAGATTAAAAGAAGAAACTCAGACATTCAAAGATGCTCGTCATGTTATGCAGGAAATACTCTGGATAGAAGAAAATCTACATGCAAAGAATATTCATGAATTATTTGATTGCTTGTTTTGGGCGATTTCAGAAGACAATCCTGGGAAGAAAACTATGCTTTTGCACGTCTTGTCTTGAGTCACGAGGAGATTTGGATAACAAGTTTCGAGAATTGAAGATTGTGTGCGAAACGGCTTTTTTAACCGCAATGCGAAATGCATTGCAATGCAATCTAAATGCAAACTGCAGGGCTTTGTCATCAATAAACCATCTCGAGGATTCTATCATGAGATTGTGAGTCCATCTCGCTTGTTGTGCTATTCTGCACATCAATTCGAACCATTTCAAATAATGAAACAATATTAATGGCATCGATGGCATGTGCTATATATGCTCTAGGTGTTAACGTTGACGTTCGCCTTCAAAACCATTTTTAATGCTTTTTGTTAAGGTTAACTTCTTTTTCGAGTTCTTTTTATCATTTGAACAATATCAATAAACACCAACTTGGAAAAAATACGCCTACGAACAATTAAGTCATATTGCAGCAAGAATCGGTAGATGCGATGATTCAACCCCAGGCAATTTGTTCATAAAAATTGATCTAACCGCCCAAAAATAGCACTAAACGAAATCCAAGGGGTTTCCTAAAGAACCGTGAACGTGAACAAAGAAAGACGGCTTCGAAAGACAGGTCCAACACCAATTTGATGACAATTTTATATGGCAAGTGAATAAAATCAAAGCGAGAGATAATGCCATCTTTGTTCAAGACCTCGACTCTTCTCAAACGCAGCAAAATAAGCCAAATTTGATTATTTAACCACGGTTCTTCGATATGTCTTCATTAGTAAGGGCTTTGAGTTCAAAAATTAACTCGAAAAGTTAATAGCAAATAAACTCTGCCAAATGATAAGATTTTGTGATTTGCAGAGCTCAGTTCAGAGCTGTTTCTTCAAAAATGAGCTGTTCAGTCTATGCACAACGATTAGCTGTATAGAGGAGTTTTTCGAATCCTCTCGCGAATTCTCTTCATTCAAGTCACTACCTCTACTAATCACCAAAAACCTGCTACAATTAAACCAAAATGAATTTCCAACCAAATTTCCCCCCTTTTTAAACCACAAGCTACAGTGCTTCGATGCAAAATCAAATAAAGTTGTCGAGTCAGTAAAACAAATGCACAAAATTATATTTTGTGACTCTCTGTAAAAAGTTTAACTTCGTTAAACTTTTCTCTTGTTCATCTACAGAATTATATTTTTGCAGTTGAAGTATTGAATTAACCAGCAAGATTCAGTTTATTGTTATCATATCCCTCTCCTTTTCCCAAAACCCAGAATCAATCAATCTGGGAATAGAGTGGAGAAAAGAAAGAGATAAGCCATCCCTTTCTCAAATATATGCTTTGTGGAAATCCTCAACGACTGAAGATCTTCAAAAATGAATGTGAAGCTTTGAAGAAGATCTATCATGTAAATGTTGTCCGATTGTATCGATATACAGAAGAAGGAATAAAAGTGGGAATTGTAATGGAATATTGTGAGAAGGGATCACTCAAAGGAGGTGCGGATTGGACTGGTATTATTATATCTTGCAGTTTAGTGATTCTTGATCCAACATTTACATATTCAATGAACACTGTTCTCACCTGGGGAATCCGATTATTTGATGCTATTGATCACATGCATAAAATATGAAAACAAAAATAAATTTTATTTATAGAGCCCGAGCCTTCATACTTCCCAACCGAACAGTTCTTTTTGTTGAAATTTTAGACTTCTCAAATATAATAACCTAGGCAAACGGATTCACCTCTTCACTCCCTATTTTGCCCACAGAAGATGAAAACCAAAAAGAACTGATGAAACCAATTGGATTTGATGATAGAAAAGAATGGGTTATGGTTGAATCTGAGGAAAGGAAATATGAAAAGAGATTCGAGGAGGGTAAATGGGACGATATATTGGCGGGATGGGCCAAGAATACAATGCGACATAAACTCGGAGCGCTAAATTCTGCTGAAAGCTAAAAATTCTTCAAAGAAGCACCAAATATTGTTTCGAGATTAAAAGAAGAAACTAAGACATTCAAAGATGCTCGTTATGTGATTGAGGAAATATTGGGGATTGAAGAAAAGAATGAATATCCACCCGAAAAGTATATTTATGAAATATTTGAATTGTTTGTTTTGGAAGATTTTCGAAGGCAGCTCTGGGAAGAAAACGAAGCTTTTGAACTTCTTAAAAGTCACGAGGAGATTTGGATATCAAATTTTGGTAATTGGCGGAGATGTGAGAAATCGGTTAACCGTTTGAAAGGAATGAAAAGAGAGAAATACACAACCAATTTCTATTTTCGATGTTTCATTTCTCAATTGACTGGTGAGGGATGGATTCATATAAAAAGGGATCATTTTGTAAGTGAAGAGTTTAGACTATGGAAACAAATACCAGGAAAATGGGTAGACAATCCAAGAGCTGAAATCTGGAGCTATGAAATTGAGAATGAAGAGAAGAAACATGAATTGCTTCATTTCTCCCATTACAAACAAATCTCTCAGGAACGAATAATTGAGGCATTTAAAAAACGACAAAAAAGAATGGAAAATATCATCAAATTAAACCTGAAATATCTGATTCCAATAGAAGATTCGGAGAAGAATAATGTTCCATTTAATATTGAATCAACTTTGGATGAATCTTCTGCATATAAAAGATCTTATGGGCCCCATCCCTTCCCCCACTACATATTCCAATTAAGGAATCCTCCTCGTCCAATTTGTCAAAAAAATCATTCAGGGAAATGTCAAATGGATGGGTTTAGAATCATGAAAAGATGGTTTTCAGATTTACCTAAAAAATTGCACATTCCAGTATGTGGTGAAATGACGAAAAATGGGGATTTGTTTCTGGACAGTTACATGGATTGTATAAGTTTGAATGGATGTGTGAAAATTTATCCCTATTTAGAACATCCATTGCTATTTCTTTGCTGTGGAAATCTCTTAAATATTCCATTTTTGATTCTCCTGGATCATCCGAATAATTATGAAAACGGGGAAAGTATTCCTGGATTTGATTTCAAGAAGAAACTTCATCTTATTGATGTTGGAGTATTAAGAGAATGGTTTGAAGAGTCAAAGCTCAAAGAGAGGGTCTATGCTCTGATCAAGAACTATGGATCGAACATCCGTTTGATTGATTATCAAGGGAATCCAATAACGGAATGGCTTGAGTTTGAGAAAGTGGAGGAATTCCTAGGTAATAGCTAATTCACTGACCAATAGGAGGCTAGAATCAGTATGTGAGGATAAAGAAGTTACTAAAAAGAAAGACAAACAAAAGATCTTTCTTGCCCTACATCCTAGCCCTACTTTTCCTGACTACACAATTTGCAGAGTTTGCCTTTTACAGTGAAATGTTTGAACCCTATGTAGACACATAGAATTCGAAATTTTTATGCTATTTAATTTTTTTTGCAAATCAATAAAGTGTTGATCTAAAACAGAACGTACTTGAATCTTGAAATGTTTACAAAATCCTAAAAATAAAATGTGCTTTCTGCCCCCTCTCAGTAACAAATGCAATTGTCGGATCAACACACACAAATAAATGAAAACTTTATTGCTGCAAACCAGCAATTTGCCATTTCTTGTCTTTTTCTTTTAATCCATAGTCAAATCACTTTATTACTCTCATTCAACCCGTAAATGGAAGGAAATAATAACACGAGAACCTGTGTATTCATAAAAATGGGGGGAAGGAAATATAAGAAAAATTGAGTGCTGAGCTGTGTTCTTGGGAATTGGATGTGAAAATTGAGAAACTTTTCATCGAGATGGTACTTTTTCTTTACGATTGCTGTTAGGGTCGCGTTTTAGCTCTGTAATAGACTTTGTGATCAAATCTTGTAAACACCACCTTTCTAGCGAACCGATTTCTTCGTTTTTCTTGCAACAACGACTCGAGTACGCCAGAAAGGATGTGTTTAAAAGATTTGATCACCAGTGAGAAAGCTGGGCCGTTCAGTACCATTCAGCTGGACCGTTTTTGAAGATCAAAACGAATGCGCTAACAATTAGCAAATTGAAGAGTTGAGGTCTCATTGAAGTCTCATCATCGAATCCGGATTATAAGCGAATTATAAGTTGGAGTAAATAAGAGGTTGAGAGGGAGAAAATAAGAATAAATAGTGGGAAAAGTAAAGCTAAATCAGTAAAACTCGATTTTTCACAAATCTGTCGGAAGGTTTTGAAAAATTCTTTTAGTTTCGTATTCAACACATTTTTCTGTGTCGAATGGCTATTCAAACGTAAAATCCTATAGAAACCACACTTTCGCGCGGATGTGCGGCCTGCACCCAGGACTCTCACCACCTCTCCGAGGGCCAATGTGGACCGAAGGACGGTTAGTTATAGAGCTTCGTGCTATCGCGCTGCCTGGGCTCAAGTCTCTCTATACCTGGAAGAAAGGAGTTGAAAGTCTCTTTAGAACTTCTTCCTTGACTAACCTGACGATTCAGATTCCAGCTCCTCGTCAGATCCGCTAAGGGCGGACAAAGCAATAATTTGGCTAATCAAATAATTTTGAACTAATTATTTTTTTTAAAGCTCGATAAGTTTTACACATTAAAATGTCTTAGAAGGGTCAAAAACACCGTATTTTCGGTAGCTAGGAATCACAACGATGAGAAAATGCAAAAGCGAAGACGGAAGAGTACGGTTGCATCGATATGGAAAATTATAAAAAAGCCTCGCTTTCAGAGGTTACGTGCATGAATCAAAACGGCGATTAATCAAAGACAAAGTGTCTTGAAAGTGAAGGGTAAGCCATTGAACCAAGATGATAAGAAAGATCGTGAAGCAAGACAATCTACTGTTTTCATTCTGCTGACTTGTTTTTTCTTTTGAATCCCCTTATTTCGCGCGAGTGAAAAGTCTTGCCAGCTTCTCGTTCTCTCGCCATTTGTCCTTACGCCGGTGTCTTGTAGATTAGACATCCAATCGGATCGGATCCAAACGGCCCGATTCGATCAAAAAAATTCACTTACACTGCATCAGATTTTTTACATATCAATGGGCACTCATCAGAATAATTTTAGCTGTAAAAAATTCAAATAAACAATACAAAGACTGTGAGAAAGCTAGAAGAGCTCGATTAATATAGTCTGATTTGAATTGAAAAAGTCCCTGATTTCGCCCATAACAAATCGTAACAAGGCCGGCGTAAGTTGAACTACCAAAGTGTAAAAAACACTTGAACTTTTAAAAAATGCATAATATTCCTTTCAATATCTTTTTCTTGGATGTCTGATGTAAGCCAGTTGTTGCATCATTCGTTGTACCTATCGGAAATCGGTTCTTACAAAAACACACAAGAAGTAGAAACCCGATCTCACTCAGGTCTCATTCATTCGGAGGTCCAACCCCTTCCCCTAACTCATTTCCGCGACCCCCCACTCAACACATTTCCTCATGTCTAGTCTTCTTGAAATTGTCATAGTCCCATGTAGATAAAGCAATCTTCTTGTCTTCCGGAAAACACAAGACAGGTCGATCGTTTGTTCCTGGGGACTTCCTTCTATGGAGGAGTTGAGGGCGGTTGTCGGTTGTGCTGGGAGTGGCAGGAAAAAGGTCCTCTCAATCCTGATTCTTACAGAGTAAGCAACACACCTCACATTTCTCACCCATACACCCCAACTTATCTACAGCTACACCATAGCCAAAAGTATTAGGTTGTCCAGTTATAAATGCGCGTTTTTAAGATAACAACTCTTTATTTTAAAACCAACAGTTTAACAGCTCAATCAACAATATATTCACCATTTGTTAACATTATTTGTTGCCATCTTCCATGCAAAGAATGAATTCCCTCCGCGTAAAAATTGGCTTGTTTTGAGGCAAAGAAGTCGGCTATCCATTTTTCGACCTCTTGAACTTCTTTGAAATTGTTTCCGGCCAAGTGGCTTCGCATTGAGCGAAATAAATGGTAATCCGAAGGAGAAATATCCGGAGAATATGGCGGATGCGGGAGAGTTTCCCAGCCCAACTCTTCGAGTTTTTCCTGAACAATCTTTGCAACGTGTGGACGGGCGTTATCTTGAATGAACTTTATGTTTGAAGGATCAAGGCCTTTTTGTAGCAATACATTGTTCACTCGTTCCAATTGTTGTGCATACGTTTCACCCGTGATTGTTTGCCCAGGTTTAAGCAGCTCAAAATACCCAATGCCTTGGGAATTCCACCAGACAGTAGGCATTACTTTCTTGTCAAGGAAGTCGGGTTTTGGTGTTGGTATTGGCTCCACACCAGGTTCTAGCCTTTGCCGTTTTCGTGTAGAATTATCATATTGAATCCATTTTTCATCGCAAGTAAGGATTTCATCGTAAAACCCAGTATTTTTTGCCAAACGAAGAAGAATACCCGCCATAGTGACACGAGTAGCTTTATTGGCATTGCTGAGAAGATGAGGACCCATTTCCCTTGTCGGCTTGTTTTCCCCAATTGATTTAAATGCTCGGAAATGGTTTGAGGGCTTACTCTAAATATTTCTGCAAGTTCATGCGTCGTTTGTCGAGGATCCATTTCTATCGCCTGCTTCAGTAGTGCATTATCGATCGCAGGAGGTCGTCGTTGGTGGTCTTCGTCTTCCAAAGATTCATTTCCTTCTCGAAATCGTTGAAACCATCGGCGACCGAAATAGCATCTTCGCCAAATACTTTGCAGAGATCTCGATGGGATTCAACGGCATTTTTGCCCAATTTGAAGTCATAACAAAGACTGGTACGATGACGAAACTTCGTCTCGGTCATTTAAACACGGAAATTAAATCAAAAATGAATTAGTTTAACGTCAAAAACACGAAAAGTTGTAATAAATAAGAAATCTTGAACAACATATAGAGAATAGGGTTTGATAAAATTGTATAGCCCTAAGGTACGCTGTTCAAGAGCAGGCGCGCATTCATAACTGGACAACCTAATATAATATACCATTTTTTGCATGTCTCCCATTGAATTTCTGAAAGATCGACATGAATATTGTAAAACTAAATTGCTTAAATCTTAAAATACTTTAAATTATATTGAAGCTCACTTTTCGCTTTATTTCGCCCATTCGGTTGAGATTTCCCAAAGACACCAAGAAGACATATAGCGGAAGCAGAAGGAAAACTTTATAGAGCCTTTTTGCGACACTCACATCTTACAACTTATGTTATGTCCCAAAAATCTAATAATCATATAATGAGGTTTATTGAAAATCATCACCAAGAAGTGCTTTTCTAATTGTTTTAAACATGAAATTTGCTGGAATTTTAGGCTATTTTAAAGTCTTGCCTGTTTATTTTGAAAGAAAGAAGAACTTTCGTGATGGAACACCGATTTACATGCCATGTGAACCTAAGGCAACTTCAATCCGGCCGTTCTCAGCTATTTTTTTTGATATTGCACTCAAACGTGTTACCGAAATCGATTCACCTGAATGTCAAGCAGAAATTCAAGATATCATCTTGAGGTTTGGATCCAAGATTTTCTTTTATATTTTGAGAATTCACCTATCAGCTGTACTAAATTTCAACGTATTCATCGTCCAACAGCTTCTGAAGTTTTGAATTTCCTTGCTCAAACGCAGAAAGTAAGCTTTTCTAGAAGAGGTTCATTTTCTTGCTTGCGATTGTTTTGGGTTGCAAAGTATTTCTTTCCACTTATTTTACCATAATAATAACTAAAATTTTCCTGTTTTTTGTAGAATTCTTAAGGCTACCAAGTATTAAAATTTCAGAATCTTTTGTGGTAAAATAGCTGAGAACGGCCGGATTGAACTTTACTGATGTTCACATGGTATGTAAATGCGTGTTCCATCACGCAGTGCTGCTTTCTTTCAAAATATAAAGCGAGAACTTTAAAATGGCTAAGCTTAAAATTTCATCTGAATTCCTGTTTAAAACAACTAGAAAATCACTTTTTGGTGATGATTTCCACGCCGAACTGCGGACAAACATCTCCAAAATAAGTGTTCACTCAGCGTAAACTGCCCAAAATCCTATCATTTGATGGAAGTGAATTTTTAAAACCAGCTTCTGTCGTTTTGACTCTTATGCGCCGGTTCGACGTCAAACCACTTCTCATACGTAAATAGAATCTGACGATGACCGTTTGCAGCAAAACGTTTTTTTTAATTGTTTACATCGGTCCAGACGTTTCTTTTTTCATTTCATCGCTCAAAAAATGACCTTTTATTTGTTTTCTTGACTTGAATCCAGTTTTTTTGAGGATTCGTCGAATCGAAGTTGCTCCGATGCCAATAGCGGTGGCGATTTTCCGAGTCGAGTTCTTTGTGGTGGTTGCATTCCTCTTGAGTCTTATGATCATTTTTCGATTTGTCAAAGTGTTGGCTGTAGATGGACGTTCTCTTCCTTTGCGGTCTTCATTCGTTCCCGATTTGTTGAAGCGTTTTATAGCTCGGAAAACATTCTCTTTCTTCTCTTGCAAAAGTTGCAAAATTTCAGCAATTCGTTTGCCTTGCTGATGCAGACGAATGATAGCCGGGCGTAGATCCTTTTTTGGATTTCATACTTGAAAAATAATTATAGAATTAAGTTTTGCAGAAAAAAGACAAAGACGTAAAAAAAGTGAAAAAATGAGATAATTCGGGTGCGTTACCATAATTTTGGCGCACCCTGAATAGTCGTTTCGTGGTGTTACGTAATGAATTCATTTTTTGTGCTTTTTAATCCCACAAAGTCAAGCAATCAGTTTTATCATTTCTACCAATCATTCTGAACTTCCCTCAACAATTCGTTTATTATAAGAACGCAATTTCTACTAAACTCATTAAGCATGTTGAAGAAGTGGGACCCTTGGTGAATCCACATGACTAGTGCTATCACGAGCACCGTGCGCATTTTTTCCCAAATTCTCAATGATTTCTTCAAGTCGAAAAAGCTATGCCAATCTGAAAAAAGAGCCACAATCGACATAACACAGGTTGTATTTCCGTTTTCTTGCTTTTTACCTAAAGAAAACCAGAACGCTCATTGCTCTCATTGAAATCACAATGTTTCGACTGCCCATAGTAGTGATCGGCGCCAGTTGAATGCCCGCTTGAAACAACTCGAGTATGTTTACCGTCACTTCATGTTATATCTCATGTTTGCGAAGCGTTCTGCAAGAAATAAAAACGAATTCGAGATCCCCGTGACCGACTCTCTCAGATGGATTTGGTCTCGAGTCAAAAGAACAGCTTGACTCGGTGCCTTTCCTTTGTAAGAGAAGGATGATTTTGATAACTACCTTCATTCTTTTTTCTCCGTATGGAGTATTCAAATTGCTCAATCGCCACAATTTCGCCATCATCAAACTTTCCTCCGATCAAGGTGACGAGGATCGTGAGTGTTTTGTCCCGTCAACTCCCTCCTCAATGTCCTCAATCCCTGCATTTTATTCGGCTTCTCCATCTTCATCATTGATTATTCTCCTCCATTCATCCCTCAACTCCTCCTGCCTTCAATTTGCTAATCGTTAGGACACATTCGTTTTGATCTTCAAAAACTGCCCAGCTCTGGTGGTACTTTTTCACTGTCTACTTAGTGCATTTTACAAATTTTTCTTTTCTTTTGTGTTTAGTAATAACATATCAATGAGAATAATGAACTTATTTGACTATGGATGTAAATGAATATCTAGAGAACGAAAAAGAAACGGAAATCCTTTTAAAAGTGAGGGAAAATAGTGGAAAAACTAAAACTAACTAATAACTAGGTTTGAGCACAATAAACATGGCCATGTTTAATTCCTCAGAATAAGTCTGAAAATGTTTATGAAGATTATAAAAGTTCCATTCCAATTCCCCTTTTGGTGAAAATCTGATTTCTCTTATTTGTGTGTGTTTATCTGAAAATTGCATTTATTACTGAGAGAGGGCCGAAAGAACGTTTTATGGTGGTTTTGTGAACATTTCAATGTTCTATTTGAATAAATACTTTACTGATTGAAGAAAAAGAAAAAAACAAGTGGCATAAAGAAAGATCAAATTCAAGAACTGGACTAGTAAAATCAAAACTCTTGAAATTGGGAAGTCGGAAAGACTATGGCTAGGACACAGAGCAATGAGCATTTTTTCTTTGTCCTTCTTTTTTAGTAACTTCTTTATCTTCAACTACTACGTCGAGCTTCTCCTGTTGGTGAGTGAATTGGCTATAGGAGGCCGAATACGGCACATCCCAAAACTTAAGCCATTCTGTTTTTGGATTCCCTTGATAATCAATCAAACGGATGTAGGGTGTAAATCCATCAGTATTGAACAAAGCATAAACCCTCGCATTGAGCTTTGAATCTTGAAAGTATTCTCTTAATACTCCAACATCAATATTATGAAGTTTCATCTTGAAATCCCATCCAGGAATACTTTCCCCATTTTCATAATTATTTGGATGATCCAAGAGAATCAAAAATGGAATATCTAAGAGATTTTGACAGCAAAGGAATAAAAATGGGTGTCTCATGAAATGAAAATATCCTCTATTAGATCCTGTACAATCCATGTAACTGTCCAGAACCCAAACCTCATTCTCCGTGATTTTAGCACATACTGGAATGTGCAATTCTCTAGGTAAATCTAACCATCTTTTCATTTTTCTAAACCCATCCATTTGACATTTTCCTGAATGATTCTTTTGACAAATTGGACGAGGAGGATTTCTTAATTGGAATATGTAGCGCGGGAAGGGAAGGGATCTATCCAAAGGAAAGAAAATGGAAAATGGACTAGATTCAGTGTCCGAAGATTCATCGAGAAGTGATGCAATATTAAATGGAACATTATTCTTCTCTGAATCTTCTATTGCAATCAGATATTTCAGATTTAATTTTATGATACTTTCCATTCTTTTTTGTTGTTTTTTAACTGCCTTAATTATTCGTTCAAGAGGGATTTGTTTGTAATGGGAGAAATGAAGCATTTCATGTTTTTTGTCTTCATTTCCAATTTCATAGCTCCAAATTTCAGCTCTTGGATTGTCTACCCATTGGCCAAGTATTCGTTTCCGTAATTTGTCTCCACTTACAAACTCATTGAATGGTCTATGTCTCGGTCTCAATACAAACATGTCAGGCCGTTCTATATGCATCCATCCCTCACCAGTCAATTGAGAAATAAAACATCGAAAATGGAAATTTGTTGTGTATTTCTCTCTTTTTTATTTCTTTCAAACGATTAACTGATTTCTCACACGTCCGCCAATGGTCAAAATTTGATATCCAAAGCTCCTCGTGACTTTTAAGTTCTAAGAAGGCCGCGTTTTCTTCACAGAGCTGTCTTCGAAAATCTCCCAAAACAAACAATTCAAATATTTCATAAATATCCTTTTCATGTAGATTTTCCTTCTCTCCTTCTATCCTCAATATTTCCCCAATCACATAACGAGCATCTTTGAATGTCTGGGTTTCTTCTTTTAATCTTGAAACAATATTTGGTGCTTCTTTGTAGAAATTGTCTCTTTCCGCAGAAATTAGCGTTCCGAGTTTATCTCGCATTATTTCAGCGATATTCAGGATGTCCGATCTATCTTCCTCGAATCTCTTTTCATATTTTCTTTCCTCAGATTCAACTATAACCCATTCTGTTCTATCATCAAATCCAATTGGTTTCATCAGTTTTGTTTGGTTTTCATCTTCTGTGGGCATAAAAGAGAGTGAAGAGATGAATCGATTTGCCTAGGTTATTACATTTGAGAAGTATAAAATTTCAACAAAAAGGAAGCTTACTCAACTATTCGGTTGGAAAGTATGCAACTTCGCAAATTCCCATTTACTCCTAGTTACTCATTTAAAATAACCTCTAAAATAACTAGAATTTTCATGGTTTATGTACAATTCTTAGGACTACCATATCTCCGGACAAACATCTCCAAAAGAAGCGTTCGCTCAGCGTAAACTGCCTAAACGCCCGCTCTCTGGCATACGGCCAACTATGTTTGGTTTAATTACCCAATTAAGTTCAATTCAATTAAGTATGAAATGCTTTTCTATAACTTAACTCGCTTTTCTGCGGTATTTTACTGGTTGCTTGAACTACGAAATTTCCCTTTACTCCTATTTACCTATTTTACCATTAAAATAGATCCGCAGGTCGGCGTGAAAATCATCGCCAAGAAGTGCTTTTCTAATTGTTTTAATTGTTTTTTTTGTGAAATTTTCAGCTTAACTATTTTAAAGTTTCCTCTGTATTATTTGAAAGAAAGAGGAAATCCGGCCGTTCTCAGGTATTTTACCACAAAAGATTTTCAAACTTTAATGCTTGGCAGTCCTAAGAATTCGACATAAAACAAGAAAGTTCTGTTCACCATAATGGTAAAACAAGTAAATTTGCGTACTTTCCATACTTTCCAACCCAATACTATAGTGGACGAGAAATTCTACTTTTAGAATTTCTTCTACTTCTTTTAGAAAAGCTTACTTTCTGCGTTTGAGCAAGGTGTTCCAAAACTTCAGTAGCTGGTGGACGATGAATACGTTGAAAATTAGTACATCTGATAGGTGGATTGTTAAAATATAAAAGAGAAATTCGAATTTCGAAAAAAAAACCTCAAGATGATTTTTTGAATTTCTGATTGACATTCAGGTGGTTCGATTTCAGTAACACGTTTGAGTGCAATGTCAAACAATAATCGGTCACGATCAAACATTCCAGATATCTCATAGTTTGTGAAAATGGTTCTTAAACAATGAAACTGTTGTTTCGAAGCCTATTTTGATATCTGAGGTCAAAATGTGAATATAAATACCTCCCTTTCGATGACTTCCCACACAACAAGTCCCAGACTGTAGACATCATTTCGATGGGAATTCTGGAATGAATATATCTTATCATTGGATAGAAATGAATGTAAAACTAACCGATACATCAGCTTCCTTCATTTGTTCATAAACATCCCGTTGTACCCCCTCCTCCTTCATCTCAGGTGGAGTCATATATCGTTGTGTCCCAATAAACGTTCCCGTAACAGTTCCATCTCCCACTACTTTTACCAATCCGAAGTCACCAATCTTCAGCTTGTAATCATGGGTCACAAAAATGCTATAAATGAATTGAACTTCGACATTCATACCACTGAATATTACTTGTCTGGTTTCATATCTCGATGGACCAATTTGTGTTTCTGATACATGTGATCGATGGCATCGAATAATTGGATTCCCCAGGTGAGAACAGTGTTCATTGAATATGTGATTGTCGGATCAAGAATCACTAAACTCTAAGATATAACAATGCCAGTCCAATCCCAACCTCCCTTGAGTGGTCCCCTCTGACAATATTCCATTACAATTCCGACTCTTTTCACTTCCTCTGTATATCGATACAATCGAACAATATTTACATGATAGATCTTCTTCAAAGCTTCACATTCATTTTTGAAGATCTTCAATAAGATCTTCAATTCTTCATGATTTTTTGGCTTCATGTATTTGATGACAGCTGGGCTAAATAAAGAAGCTTATGGTACAACGCAACCTCTACAAAAGACTAAATGTCGAGCATAGTGATGAATAGATCAAAAATAACCAACGGTTGGTGTCCAATCAATTCATACACTTTCCCCATTGCTCCACTCCCAATACATTTTCCCAATACAAATTGATCCGATGTTGTCATTTCGCACAGATAAGCCTTCAACCTAAAGCTTAAAAATGTAAAATATAAAAGAGGAGATGAAATGAAAACTCGAAAAGCAGCTGGAAGATGAGGGGAAAAACTTTTGCAAGAAAAGGATGTCTTATCTCTTTCTTTTCTGCACTCTAGTCCCAGATTGATTGATTCTGGGTTTTGGGAGAAGGAGAAGGATATGATAATAATAAACTGAAGCTGATCATATGATCTGAGAATTTATATTTTATCTTTTCAGAAGCAATCTCCCTATACAGCTAATTGAAAAGAGGCAAGGTCTTGAAAAAGGAAGGCCTTATCTCTCGCTTTTATTCACACGCCATATCGAATTGCCACATTTGATCTTGAATCTGTCTTTCTGAAACTGTCTTTGACTTTACGAAAGAGACCCCTTCGATTTGGTTTAGTGCTATTTTTGTTGATGATTTTTTTATGAACAAAAAGCTTAGGGGTAAATCATCACCACTACTCATTTATGGCGTAGCTGTCATGTATTAGACCTTTTGTCCTTTCGACGACGAAAATTACGCCGTAATCTATCAATCAACGAATCGAAACATAAACTTCAAGTGTGTTGTATTATCAACGTTAATACCTAGAACGTATATAAGACATGCCATCGATACCATTAATATTGTTTTATTGGTTTGAATGCTTTGGATTGATGTGCAAAATTAGTACAACAATCGAGATGAACGCACAACCTTAGGATAAAAGTTTGTTGATAAAAGCTTTTCAGTTTTAGTAGCTCAAAAGATTGCTACAATAATCATAGCATTCTCTGGTCGAATTTCTCTTTGTCATCTTTTGGCATGTCATCTCTTTCTGCGTCAAGTAACAGTTTTCCTATTAAAGCTATTAACTCAAAATATGGATACTGTAGTCCAGTTCTAGATGCAAATTAGGTTATTCTAGGCTCAAAATTGCCTTCGTTGTGGACTTGTTCTACTTGGCTCGCCAAGAGGCTCCCTATCGGCTTTGTTGGCTAAGTATTGGCTTGATGGGTATGACTTGACACGTTCCTTGAGATGAAATTTCGCTTTAATTAACATCTTCAAATCTAGCGAGATATTTGCCATTATTTGGTTTGATTTGTGTCCATTCTACTGACAGAAGTCGAATGCCTCTCTCGTAGAAAATCTTCGGCTTTTTCGCAAATCAATCTATCAGCTATTTTGCGATTTCTTCTTTGGAATCAAATTGTTTGTTCGCCAAATAATTGCTCATGACCCGGAATAAGTAGTAATCAGAAGGTGCAAGATCAGGGCTGTATGCTGGATGGGCCGTCACCTCGCATACAAATCGGGTTGAGGTTTTCCCCTCTCAGCAAGCCATTGGTGCCTCCTCGCAAAGTTGAGAGTTAGAATTCATTTTCATCCTTCGTCACAATACGGGGTAAAAAAGATTTGTGCTCGTATCGAGAAAGATGAGCCGCACTGATTTCTGACACGTTGCCATTTCTGGGTGTCCGTTAAATCATGTGGAATCCATGTGCCCGTGTGCATGTGCCATCTGGCTGGTCATTTGATCTAAACAAAAAGCGTGGGGCTCAACCATCCCATCTACCCATTCATGCCACAATATTACTCAACTTTTTGTAGGAGTAGCTTTTCTAAGTTGATGTATATTGTTATTGTTCATATGGCAGAAAGATTCCAAGAAAAGTTAACCTTAGCCTGGAGGCCTAGAGCGTACTGGATCATATAGGAAGGAAGCCCAAAATTGATTTCTAGTAATTCTCGGTGAAGGACTGATAAAAGTTTTTCTGATTCTGTTAAATTTCTAGCCACTCGAGATGTACCTCCAGGGGTTACTAATACCGCTCTAATGCTGATGCCAATGCATCAGTACACAGAACTTGTTCACCTGTTAAGACGATTAACTCGAAATTTCGCTTCACCAGCTGCATCAAATGCTTAGCACACTCTGTCCATGCAGCTTTCTCTTCTTTGTTGACTTGGACTGGTTTGTGGACGGCCCTCTTGGCAGCCTCGAGTTGAATCACTCTTTGTGAAGTGAAACGCGTGGATCGAATCTTGTCTAAAACCACCAAATGCATAGAGATCGTGTTTTTGAAGTGTTTTTGTTGTTTCTGAAGGCGAAGCTGTCATCTATTAGACGTTGGTAGGTATGACTTGGCACGTTGACTTCACTGCAAGATTATTTTTGTACAAATTTCTATAGAAAACTAAGAATAATAGATTTTTTCAAAAATTTATTTTTTTTGAGTAAAGATGATCTTGGTTCGAAACTTTTAACTATAAGCATCAAAACTTCAAAATCTAAACGTACGATAGTGTTTTTGTAATTTGACAATTTAAAAAACTTGCTATTTAAAGGAAAAGAATCGTTTTTATTTATTTCCTTTAAGAAGCATACATTGAATACCTGTTTTTTACACATTTCACATAAAAGTTTATTAGCAAATCTCACCCAAAATAAATACAAAAATGAAAGTAAAAAATTTCACCGATAACTATCATAATCACAAAGCAAGAAGGGATCCTCCTTGGCAGTTAGGACAAAGACAAAACTATTCTACAAATCACCAGTCGACTTTCGAAGGACTGACTTCTTGAAAAACTAAACTTAAAAGCCTGGTCGAAAAATGTCGTTGGTTCTCTCGTGGAGATGCTGATAGATTTTCCAATCGAGGAAATCCTTGTAGAGATCGTCTATGCTTTCGTTGAGGATTTCACTTCGGTCGACGATCCTCCCTCGATGCTAATCAAATCCTTGAAAGATCGAGTGCTCTAATCGTTTGCCTTTTTCGATTTCGGGCTTCTTGAGATTAAAACTTTGTGTTTTTCCAGCCGTCAGCACTCTCAATTTCTTTTCGTAGTTCCTTTTCGCATTACCGAGATGAGTTTGAATGGCAGCCACTTCTAGAGCCTTCTTCTCGTGGGCCTCTCCGACTTTGTGAATTTTAGGTGGGTGCCCGTTTGTCGAAGCGTTTGCTGACCTTGAAAGATTTATTGGCCAGACTGGCTGTGTTAAACTTGATTCAAGTTCCATTGATTCAATAACCAAAACATTGTCTTTTTGCTTGAAAGCTTCCTGAAAGTTTATTTACTTCTTGGCTAAAAAACTCTTAATCACCTGCAACTTCAATAGTCTCTTTTTCACCCACGCCGAGGTTGGCCGCTGTTTTTTCTCAAATTGAATGCATCTGAAAATTTAGAACAACTTATAAGATATTTGTAATGTTGCAATTGTCATGTAATATTTTTTATTTGTTGACCCGCCTCTCTAAAAGATCACGCAGCTCGGGGTTTGAAGCTAATTCCGAGATCTCCAGCTTTCGTTCGACAACAACAAGATGGTTTAGCTCTGAGGGCACATCGGGCACATTATCATAAAATTTTCTGCAACTTTCGCTTAAATAGTAAAGTTTATGGGTTCATTAACATTCTTCGGACGAGCTCTCGAATAACGAGTCCCATGCTGTAGACGTCAAAATGTGTTGGCAAGACTGGCTGTGTTAATCTTAAATCAATAACCAAAACATTGTCTTCTTGGTTGAAAGCTTCCTGAAAGTTTCTTTATTTCTTGGCTAAAAAGTTCTTAATCACCTGCAGTTTCAATAGTCTCTTTTTCAGCCACGCCGAGATCGGGCGTCGTTTTTTCTCAAATCGAATGCATCTGAAAATTTAGAAAAACGTATAAAGGTGAACCGTCTGTAATATTTTCTATTTGTTGACCCGCCTCTCTAAAAGATCACGCAGCTCAGAGTTTGAAGCTAATTCGGAGATCTCCGGCTTTTGTTGTTTAACAACAAGGTCGTTTAGCTCATAGGGCACTGCCGCATTGGCGAGTTCATCATAAAATCTTTTGCAACTTTCGCCTAAATAGTAAAGTTTATGGGTTCATTAACCTTCTTTGAACGAGTTCTCGAATAACGAGTCCCATGCTGTAGACGTCATTTTTTGGTGAATTCTGCAATGTTGGCTAGAGTATAAAGGTAAAAGCAGTTTACTTGTGGAGATTTTTCCCGGCTTTGATGTGGAGCTTTGTACCTTTCCGTCCCGACTGCAGCCTTCCGCAAAAAGTCCGCCGAAATTGTTGTGCAATCAAAATCGCCGAGTTTTACTGAGAAAACCTTGGTGACCAAAATGCTAGAATCTGTTGAATTTCTCATTAAGAAAACTCAAACTTATTAGGTTTGACGTCACGGTGTACAATATATCGATGATGGAGGTAGGCAAGAGCATCGAAAAGCTCAACAGCCCAAAGAATGACGACTTGGAGTGGAAAGGCGACGTGTGTGTTACTGAAAAGATTTTTCATCTCTTCAGATTCTCACAAAACATTCGCCAAACAAACGCACAAGATGCCAGGTCACCACGTTCGCAATGTTCCTTGATAAACGCAAAGTCATTATTGCAAGTGGAGAATCCGAAATGGGAGACGATATTCGGATGTTGCAGGGTTCTTAATGCCTCCGACTCACATTTGATCCTCTCTTTTCGTTCGTCTTTCACTTTTTGAACCAGCTCTCCTCCATATTCATCTTCATACTTTGCACATTTGAGAACAGCAGCTCTAAAGAAGCCGATGAAAGTTGACCTATCAATGGTTTTTAAAGATGTTTGAAAAAGATTTTTGAGATTATGGTTTGAAAAGTTTACGGGTAGTGCCAAAGCTTGTTGACAACAGCTAGACCTCCGGTGCCAAGTTCCTCTCTTTGGTAGTCGTCGTTTGCAAATAGCCGAGTGAAATCTCTTTGCAAATTCATTCTAAACCGATTAAAACAAAGCTATAATTATATTTATACGGAATATCTTTGTTTACAATTAGGTTTTCTTATCTTCATAAGAAATGGTTACTTTACTATGCTTAAAAGAGCTATTGTTAGCAGTTTGGACAAGTTACTTTAGCAAATAATAACAAATACACAAATTTGGATATTTGCCCAAAAGGTGAAAGAAACTTATTTTTTCTAAATACTTTATTTTTCAGCAAGAAAGCTTTTAGTAATTAATTCTCCAGGCATTCAAGTTCATGTCGATTCTAAGCATAAATTTCAAACCAAATTCTTTATAGAAGTCTTGACAAATCTTTGCATCAATAGTGTAAAACTTTAGCCGTCGATCAAAGCACGAAATTCGTTCACCGGATGCATAAGCAAATGGATCGTCCAGCAAAACGACAAACTCTTTCTCGGAGGCTTTTGCTAGAGGATAAGTAAGAAACAGAAGGCTTTCTTTCTGATGTAAATCCGATAATTGCATGTCTTCCGCTTTAACTTTTAGTTCTCTTAGGGGCGATTTGAATTCAGAAAGCTCGTTGAAAAGTTGGGAAAAGTAAATCGACGTTTCATTAAGGAAACTTCTTGAGCAGGTGTACACTCGTAATAGAAAAGTTTTGCTTTTGACGGGCACAAGTGGAGATCTTCGGGAAAATCAATTTTTTTGCATTCTTCTCGATTTAAGCATTGGTGAGATGGGCTTTGAGGATTCCGCAATCGAAAAAAATTCGAGTGGCTGAAAAGGGGTCTCTCGACTTTCCTTTTGCTTTTGCTTTGGGTGTCAAATCGTGAGTCGATTGCCCTTTTCGCCTCCTCCACCGCTCTGATCACCTGTAGCACATCGACAGTTTCCCGGTTTTTCAATATCAGCTCTTCGTAATCGGAAAACTTTTCGAGTATCTCAGTTCGCACCAACTCTTGTTCATCGAGCTCTTTTTCGAAAACTGAGACCAAGTTGGGTTCGTTATCTTGGAGGGTTTCCCGAATTGTTTTCACTTCATGCTCGAGAAATCTCTTGTTGACAAGCAGCGCATCCTCAGAAAAACCATCGATTCTTTCCCCAAAAAGATATTTCACGGTGCTCAAATCCTTTTTATAAATCTAGTGAGGTAGCAGGTATTCGCATCGATTTGCTTTAGTAATAACCAGCTTTCTTTGTCTGACGTTGAAAAATAACAATTAAACTGTATTCGCCTCGTATAGATTGAATCCTTAAACGGCCTCAATCTTTCGAGACATTCGGCTAATTGTTGATACAAAAGACTGAATTCGAAATGGGTTCTCTTCACCCGTTCGATGAGGACAAACGCATCGAAAAATTCATCAAGCTGGGCTCGAAGATGCAAATTCTTTATATCATCAAAAATTTCTTCAACACTTCCCGGCTTTTCCTTTCCTTGCAAAGATTCGTAAAGATTATCGCTATAAACAGTTGGCTGTTTGATGTTTTTCAGATCTCGATCGCTCTTCTCTTTGAACTTTCTTTTTTGCTCAATCGATAGTTTGGAATATTCGAGGCTGAAAATTTCTTTTCTTTTACTAAATTGAGCCATTTCTATCAATGAGTTTCCGATTTTGATAACATTAGACATTTGAGGTTTTTCTTCTTTTGAGGAAGTAGAAGTTTCTGGTGATGCGTCAAGAGATGAGGATGAATAGTCAATTGGTGCAGAAGGATTCTGGAATTAGTCCTTTTGATAGATTGGATTTTTATGCCAATCACGTGTGAAAAATAAAGTAAAAGTCAAAAAACAGCTTCGACACCACCTTGAGCCACTTAAACTTTTTGAGAAAATTGAGTTGAAATCGGGACTTTTTTGGATACTCTGTAGAGGGCAGAAACCAAACCCAGTTTCGCTCTTTGTATCCATTTCCTTTTAATTACCCAAGTTTTTGACTGGCTTGGTTCACAAGTGGGTTCATAAGTGAAAATTAACGACGGATTTGGATTTCCCAACCACGAAAATCCCAAAGACAGATTTTCGTGTTGATCCATCGCTACAGCGTTTTAGTCTCTGAGACCAAAACACCAAATGTGTTAAGTAGAGTGGGCTCCCCAAAGGACTCACTGCATAACTTGCACTCGCCAAAGCTATTTCCATTCTGCGTAAATTTTATTCTTATTTTATTCTACCATAAAAATAACTTCATACAAAGATCCGTTGAATCAATCATGCGGATGTAGATAATCCATCTAGTCTTCTTGATCAGAGCATAGACGCTCTCATTGAACTCAAGAGAAGTTCACTCTAGTGTTAAGTCCTTAACACCATTGCAGGGCTTTTCAAAAGCTTCAGTCAAAGCTAAAAAAGATTCGATCTCGACGCTTGGATACTTTTTGCTGGGATGCTGTAGAGATCTAGACCTAGACGCACAATTGTTTTTCCCGGTTCCATGCATAGCACCTATGAGTCGATGAGTGCCCTTTCTCTTACCCAAGCAGCTATCGGGCTCCATTTTTTTCGGAGAGAATCGAATGGAAGTGGAGGGTGTCCTCGCCCTATCCTTCCCCTTCACTCACACCCCAAAATTGCCTTGCGTTTTTCTTCCAGAGCATTTTTGTATCTAAGCAAAGCCCTTATAGCAAAGGGTTTTCAAGAGTATTTTTCAGAGTATCAAAGTATTCACAATATCATGATCTAAGGTTTCGCGTAAGAAAACTCCTAACCTGTGGATCATCTTCCGGAAATTTTTTTACTTTGCTTGAAATTGGGGTCTTTTTCTACCGTGCTTGTTTTTGAATCAATCTAAAAATTGAATCTTTCAAATATAATGCAAAAAGTGAACCCTCATGGATCCCAGCTGCAATTCCTCTACATCACCTTCTACAGGATCTCGCTCAAAGGTTTTCAGCTCTGCGTTTTTTGATGATTGATATTTGTCGAATTGGCCAGTGAATTGGTTATAGGTTATAGGAATTGGTAATTTCGCCGCTTTCTCAAACTCAAGCCATTCTGTTTTTGGATTCCCTTGATAATCAAGCAAGCGAATGTCAGTCCATTCATGGCGGATGTTGGAATGAGAATCTCTGTCGCTCTTGAGCAAAGCATAGACCCTCTTATTGAACTCTAACTCTTGAAAGTGTTTTCTTAATACTCCAACATCAATATTATGAAGTTTCATCTTTAAATCCAATCCAGGAATACTTTCCCCATTTTCATAATTATTTGGATGATCCAAGAGAATCAAAAATGGAATATCTAAGAGATTTTGACAACAAAGAAATAGAAATGGGTGTTCCATGAGGCAAAAAGTCAGACCTCTTTTAGAGCTTATAGAAGTCAAGAAACTTTCCAGAACCAAAACCTCATTTGCCGTGATTTTGCCACACAATGGAATGTAAAATTCTTTAGGTAAATCTGAACATTCTTTCATCTTTCTAAATCCATCCATTTGACATTTCCCTGAATGATTCTTTTGACAAATTGGACGAGGAGGATTTCTGAATTGGAATAAGTGGTGCGGAAAGGGATAGGGCTTATAAGAAGATTCAGATTCTGCTTCAAATTTAGAAGTTGTTCTTTTAGATCTTTTAGAAGGTCTTTCATATTCAGAAGATTCATCGAGAAGTGCTTCAATATTAAACGGAACATTATTCTTCTCCGATTCTTCTATTGGAGTCAGAAATTTCAAGTTTAAGTTTATGGTATTTTCCATTCTTTTTTGTTGGTTTTTACATGCCTCAATTATTCTTTCAAGAGGTATCTGTTTGTAATGGGAGAAATAAAGCAATTCATGCTTTTTGTCTTCATTTTGAATTTCATAGCTCCAGATTTCAATTCTTGGATTTTCTACTCATTTTCCTGGTATTTCTTTCCATAATTTAAATCTTCACACACAAACTGATCCTTTTCTATCTGAATCCATCCCTCACCAGTCAATTGAGAAATAAAACATCGAAAATAGAAATTTGTTGTGTATTTTGCTTTTTTATTCTTTTCAAGCTGTCAATTCGGTCCTCACACCACCACCACCATTTTTCAAAACTTGATATCCAAATCACCTCGTGACTCTTAAGAACTCCAAAGGCTTCGTTTTCTTGCCAGAGCTGTTCTCGAAAATCTCCCAAAACAAACAATTCAAATATTTCATAAATATTCTTTTCACGTAGATTTCCCTTCTTTTCTTGCATCTCCAATATTTCCTCAATCACATAACGAGCATCTTTGAATGTCTGAGCTTCTTCTTTTAATCTTGAAACAATACTTGGGGCTTCTTTGTAGAATTTCTCTCTTTCAGCAGAATTTAGTGTTCCGAGTTTATCTCGCATTATGCAAGGGAAGATATTCGACCTATACTCTTCGAATATCTTTTCATATTTTCTTTCCTCAGATTCAACCATAACCCATTCTGTTCTATCATCAAATCCAATTGGTTTCATCAGTTGTTTTTGGTTTTTATCTTCCGTGGGCATAAAAGGGAGTGAAGAGATGAATGGATTTGTCTAGGTTATTATATTTGAGGAGTTTGAAATTTCAAAAAAGGAAACTTACTCAACTATTCGGTTGAGAAGTATGCAACTTCGCAAATTCTCATTTACTCCTAGTTACTCATTTAAAATAACCTCTGAAACAACTAGAATTTTCACGGTTTATGTAGAATTCTTACGATCACCATAGCTCCGAATAAGCATCTCCAAAATAAGTGTTCTCTCAGCGTAAACTGTCGAAACGAGCGCTCTCTGGCGTTCAGTCGGCTATGTTTGGTTCAATTATCCGGGTGTTTCTACAAACTAACTCGCTTTTTCGCTTTAGTATTTTTCTCGTTGTTTGAACTACGAGATTTGCTGAAACTTTAAGGCTAGATATTTTAAAGTTTTTCCTGTTTATTTTGAAAGAATCTCAGCTATTTTACCACAAAAGATTCTTAAACTTTAATACTTGGTAGCCTTAAGAATTCTACAAAAAACAGGAAAGTTTTAGTTATTTTAAAGGTAAAATAAGACAATAGAAGTGAAAGGAAATTGACAAGATTTCATACTTTCCAACCCAATATTATAGTAGACGAGAAAATCTACTTGTTTTAGAAAAGCTCACTTTCTGTGTTTGTTTGAGGAAATCCAAGACTTCAGAAGCTGGCGGACGATGAATACGTTGAAAATTAGTACATCTGATAGTTGGATTCTTAGAATATAAAAAAACCATAAATCCAAACCTCGAGATGATTTTTTGAATTTCTGATTGACATTCAGGTGATTCGACTTCAGTAACACGTTGGAGTGCAATATCAATCAATAATCAGTCACGCTCAAACACTCCAGATACCTCATAGTTTGTGAGAATGGTTCTAAAACAATAAAAATGTTGTTTTGAAATCTAAGCTATATTTCAAATGAGATCAGTATGCAAATTCTTAATACCTCCTTTCGATGATTTCCCACATAACAAGCCCCAGACCGTAGACATCATTTCGATGGGAATTCTGTATTCAATTTATCTTATCATTGGATGGAAAAGAATGTAAAACTAACCAATACATCCGCCTCCTTTATTTGTTCATAAACATTCCGTTGTGCCCCATCCTCCTTCATATCAGGTGGACTCATATATCGTGGTGTTCCAATAAACGTCCCCGTAACAGTTCCATCTCTCACTACTTTTACCAATCTCAAGTCGCCAATCTTCAGCTTGTATTCATTGGTCACAAAAATGCTATAAATGAATTGAACTTCGACATTAATACCACTGAATATTACTTTCCTGGTTTGATATCTCGATGCACCAACTTGTGTTCCTGATACAATATTGTGAACGTTAAAAGCTAGAATACATATGGCACATGTCATCGATGCCATTAATATTGTTTTATTATTTGGAATGCTTTGGATTGATGTGTAAAATTAGCACGAGAAACGGATGGATGCACAATCTTATGATCAAATTCCCTGAGATGGTTTATTGAAAAAAAAGCGTTTCAGTTTTATTAGCACAAGATATTTCTTTTGGATCGATTTTAAACATTCTAACAAAAATACTATTTGGCTGCGTTTGAAAAGAATCGAGGTCTTGAACAAAGAAGGCCTTATCTCTGACTTTTATTCACTCGCCATACCAAATGCCACATGTGATCCTGAACTAGTCTTTCTGAAGGTCTCTGCCCCGATAACCAATTTTACCGTTGCCTAATTCCCCAGAACAAAGTGTGGTCAACTATACAGAAATGAATTGGGTAGAAATGGAAAAGGGAGCTTTTTGAATTGGCGTGTTGTGAGCAATTTTAACGCGCTCTCGACATCATTTTGAAGTCAAATGTCAAAGTCGATGAAGCCAAATGATAAGATCCCAAATTACAATGACCAAATTATAGTTTATACTAAGCGCAACAAACTAGGCTCATCTTGTTGGGAATAAACTAGAGGGTACACATTAGACAAGACAATAAGACAGGACCAGATAAGACCGACCTTATCTGTTAGTCATGATTATTTGGCCTGTAACTGTCCTGGTTCTCCTGTTAACCTAAGACACTGGCCTTATTATGAACAATAGTCTTTCAAGCAACTCTAAACAAAAAAATGATCACGCTCACTCACGCAAAAGTTCGATGATCACGCTCAGGTCATAAAAGCACTCAACATATACTTCACCTTCAAGACTCGTGAGTTTTTCGAGAATGGGATCCGGGACTTGCGCCAAAGATGGGAAGAAGTCTTCAATAAAAATGGCGAATATCTTTTTGGATTAAAGCTTGGTGTTTTGTAGAGTAAAAAAAGTTGTTCCCCAAAACGGAAGTTTGAAATTTGGAAATCATCGAAAGGAGGTATTCATATTCACATTTTGACCTCAGATATCAAAATAGACTTCGAAACAACAGTTTTATTGTTTTAGAACCATTAGAACCAAACTATGAGATATCTGGAGTGTTTGCTCGTGACCAATTATTGCTTGATATAGCACTCAAACGTGTTACTGAAAGCAAATCACCCGAATGTCAATCAGAAATCCAAAAATCATTTTGAGGTTTGTATTCAAGTTTTTCTTTTATATTCTAAGAATCCATCTATCAGATGTACCAATTTTCAACGTATTCATCGTCCACCAGCTTCTCAATTTTGGATTTCCTCAAACAAACACAGAAAGTAAACCTTTCTAGAAGTTGATTTTCTCGTCTACTATTATATTTCTACCTATTGCCTATTACCTAATGTACCTATTTCAACTAGGTCTACCTTATCTTCTTACACCGCAGACGGAATTCCTCTTTTGTTATACGGAAAACTAAGTTTCCAATATCTCCACTGCATGCTAAACTTCTTAATCTGTCACTTCTAACGGCTAAGATCCCTAAATTTTGGAAGGATTCAGCAATTTCACCACTTTTAAGAAAGGAGATCGGAACGCGCTTGAAAATGATAGACCCTACGCGCTCACCTCCTCCATTTGTAAAGTCTTAGAAATAATTATTCGCGACCACGTTGTTCATTATCTAAATGAAGATAATCTAATTGATAAAAATGAATTCAGCTTTCTTAAAAACGCCTACCTCCGACCAGCTAGTTCTCTGTGCGCATGACTGGCTTCTAGCTAAAGCCAAAAACTAGTTGCGTTTTCATTGATTCTCCAAAGCATTAGATTCTGTTAATCATAGCTTTTTAATCGCCAAACTAAATTCACTAGGTCTCCCCATATCCATCACTAATTGGATTACAAATTGGCTAACCGAAAGGAAGAACTTTTCGCGTCCGATTAGGCTCTACTTTTTCGAATGACTTCCCATTAGTAGGGGGAGTGCCCCAAGGGAGCATTCTTGGTCCTCTTCTTTTCCTTATTCATATTAATGACATTAACAGTTCGATCTCCCTAGGCACAAAAGTCCGACTCTACGCCGATGACCTTAAAATTTATAGGGTACTTCCGTCCCAGAGCCCCATCCCTGATTTTATTTTTCTCCAGAAGGATTTTTATGTGATTTGCCCATAGTTTCTTGTTTAAATTGCTGATACGGTTTTGTTTCGTTTCCTTTTAGCTCCTTCCACTTCATCGTTTTGAATTCTTTCACAGATGTCGTATAAACTTAACCTAACCAATTTCTTTTAACTAAAATGCAAATCTAAATAATTCTGCCACAGTGCGATCTACTTGTTACTTCGTCTATTTGTGTTAAATCATTGAGAAAACGGTTGATAAGTCTAAAGGTATTAGGTAAGGGCGTTAGTTACTAAGTGATTTGTCATAGTGTGATGGCACGATAAGTTAACAACATTCCCTTGTCAGAAAAGATTAACTTCTTCAGAAAATGCATAGCTCCTTCCAGTGTTATGATTTTTCAGAGTCCAAGAGACTATCAATTTTATGCTATTTTTGTCTTTTTTATGCTATGTTATCGTTTGATTGTTGGCCATCTTGTTTTTCAATAAATTATCAAAATTAAAAGTTGCAAGAAAAATGAATTGTACATTGTAAAAGAAAAACTATGTTTTGCATCGGCGCTATTTTGGGCATCTTTACATTGACGCTGTTTTCGGTACGGCGCTATTTTTGGCGGCCCTGTCTTGGTCGGTGCTTGTTCATAAAAATTCATCTAAGATCCCAGTGATAGCACTAAAAACAAATCGAAGCGGTTTCCTTCGTAAATCGTTGAACAAAGACAGTTTCAGAAAGATAGATTCAAGATCAAATGTGGCAATTTGAAATGGCGAGTGAATAAAAGCGAGAGATAAGGCCTTCTTTGTTCAAGACCGTGACCTTTTTCAAACTCAGCCAAATTAGATTTGCTTGTTGACTCGACCAATCCTATCTTGCAATATAATTTGAAAAATTCAATTTTGGCTCGTTGTTCCTTTGATTATTTAACAACGGCTCTTCGATTTGTCTTCAGTAGTGAGGGCTTCGACTTAAGAACTTAACTCAAGGACTTAAAAGCAAATAAACTTTACCAAATGATAAGTGTAACTAGGTGTAGTGCTTCACAGAGCTCAGTTCAGGGCTGAATCTTCAAGGATTAGCTGTTTAGTCAAGGCACAACGGTTAGTTGTCTAGAAAAATTGCTTCTGGGAAGATAAAATATAAATATTCAGATCATATGATCAGCCAGATAAGGGCCTCTCGATTTTTCCATGATTTTGTCACATACTAGAATGTGCAATTGTTTAGGTAAATTTGAGAACCATCCTTCCATTTTCCTAAATCGATTTGACATTTCCCTGAATAATTCTTTTGACAAATCGGACAAGGTGGATTCTTAATTAGAATATGTAGTGCGGGAAGGGATAGGGCCCATAAGACCTTTTAGATTCAGGAGCTTCATCGAGACTTGATTCGATATTAAATGGAACATTATTCTTCTCCGAATCTTCTATTGGAATCAGATATTTCAAGTGTAATTTTCTAGAAGTCAAAAATGGAATATGTAAGAGATTTTGACAGCAAAGAAATAGAAATGGGTGTCTCATGGAAAGAACAGTCCGAGCTTTATAAGATACGATACAATTCATGTACCTTTCCAGAACTCAAATCTCATTTTCCGTGATTTCACCACATACTGGAATATATAGATACTTTATTCATGGCCTGAGATAAAGTGCGCTAGATTTAAGATTAATACACATGAATTCATACACATAACACGAAAAGGGGCCGATAAAAAGCAACAACGATAAAATACAGTCAGCAAAAAGTCTTGCACCATTGTCTCCCAAAGGCTTAGAACAAAATCATCCTCGAAGGATCAACATCCTCGAAGCGCGGGGGCAGCTTCATTGTTCCAATTGGCGGAAATGGGTGGTATGGATGGCGTATTTCATCAGCATACTTCTAGATCGGTAGATGTAGAAGTAAAGTCAGTAGTCTCGCAACAACCTCAAACTTGGGTAATTAAACCTTGGGAATGTGCAATTCTTCAGGTAAACTTGAGAACCCTGTTTTCGTCTGATGTGTTTTCATGAATGATTTTTCATTTTTCTAAACCCATCCATTTGATATTTCCCTGAATGATTCATTTGACAAATTGGATGAGGAGGATTTCTTAATTAGAATATGTAGTGCGGGAAGGGATAGGGCTCATAAGAAGATTCAGGCTCTTCGTCAGATTCACAAGTTGTTTCAGTGTCCGAAGTTCTTTTAGATGCAGAAGATTTATTGAGATTTATTAACATTTATCAAGAATATTAGTTGGCCTGATTCCCTCATCCGCTTGATTGATTATAAGTGAAAATTTGTATCTATTACTTTATTGTATCGATTGCTCTCAATCAAGTAATAGATATAATTTTCAATTTCAATTCAATAATTAATAAGAGGAATCACATTTTCACCAAACGGGCAATTGGAATGAAACTTTCATAATTTTCATAAACATTTTAAGACTTATTCTAAAAAATCAAACATGGCCAGGTTTAATGTGTCCAAACCTAGTTATTAGTGCTTTGGTTTTTCCACTATTCTCTCTGACTTTTTAAACGGATTTCTCTTTATTTTTCTCTTTATTTATTTTGTTCTGTAGATATTCATTTACATCCATAGTCAAATAAATTTATTATTCTCATTGATATGTTATTACTAAGCGGAGAAAAAAGAAAAGTCTGTAAGATTCACAAATGTACAAGCAATGATGAGAAAAAGAATGAGTACCAATAAATGAAGGAAACCCGTAAATGGAAGGAAACAATCACAGGAAAACCGGTGTATTCATAAAAATGGGGGAAATATGAAAACGATTGAGTGCTGAGCTGTGTTTTTGGGGGTTGGATGTGAGAATTGAAAAATTTTTCTTCAAAATAGTACTTTTCCTTTGTGGTTACAGGAGCTTTGGTCACCTTTTAGCTCTCTGATCTAGTTTTTGATCGAATCTTGTCGACACCACCTTTCTGGCGCACAGATTTCTTCATTTTTTCTTGCAACTACGACTCGAGCACACCAGAAAGGATGTATTTACAAGATTTGATCACAAAGTACACAGTGAAAAAGTACCATGAGAGCTGGGCAGTTTTTGAAGATCAAAACGAATGTGTCCTAACAATTAGCAAATTGAAGACGGGAGGAGTTGAGGGGTCAATGGAGGAGACAGGACGAATGATCAATGATGGAGATGGAGGGGGAGAAGCCCATTGAAATGCAGGAATTGAGGACATTGAGGAGGGAGTTGATGGGACAAGACACTCACGATCCTCGTCACCTTGATCGGAGAGACCGGAGGAAAGCTTCGAGACGATTACCTGGAAATGGGAATTGTTGATGGGAAAATTGTTTATTTTATTTCTTCTAAAACAAGCCAATTCGGAGAAAAGTAACCTTGGATTACCCTTTTTCCGTACTACCGTAACCCTGTAGTGAGATTTTATTGCCTCCAATACATATCTCATCATCGAATCTCATAAGGAGCTCGAAGGCTCGAGGATGAAGAAACGAAGGTGCTTTTCTATACAAAATTTCTCCCGCCTGCGAAGCGCTTAGCAAAAACTAAAGACGGATTCGGAAAAGAAGTCGAGAAGAAAAAGGGGATGAGAGAAGCGCTTGGGAAAGGGAAATGAGAGACAATGAGAGGGAATTGATGGCAATCGAATCGAGGAGGGGAAGCAGACTGTCGGCGATACGGGTGAGTTGTGCAGCAAGTGAGCAATTGAACTGGATAAATAGAACGAATCAAGAAACAAAGTCACACATTTCTTTGTTTCACTGATAAAGTCTCATAGTTGACGAATCGCTCCAGTCCGGTAAGAGACGACACTCACGTCGCATTTCCACTCCAAGTTGTCATCTTTTGGGCTGTTGAGCTTTTCGATGCTCTTGCATACCTGCATCATCGATATATTGTACACCGTGACGTCAAACCTAATAAGTTCGAGTTTTTTTAATGAGAAATTCAATAGATTCTAGCATTTTGGTCACTAAGCGTTCCTCAGTAAAACTCGGCGATTTTGATACCACCACAATTTCGGCGGACTTTTTGTGGAGAGCTGCAGTCGGGTCGACAAAGCTCCAAATCAAACCCAGGAAGAATCTTCACAAGTAAACGGCTTTTATCTTTATACTCTAGCCAGCATTGCAGAATTCACCAAAAATGACGTCTACAGCATGGGACTCGTTATTCGAGAACTCGTTCAAAGAAGGTTGATGAACCCATCAACTTTACTATTTAAGCGAAAGTTGCAGAAGATTTTATGATGAACTCGCCGATGTGGAAGTGCCCTATGAGCTATACGGGCTTATCCTTCAAAAACAAAATCTGGAGATCTCCGAATTAGCTTTAAACCCCGAGCTGCGTCGTCTTTTAGAGAGGCGGGTCAACAAATAGAAAATATTACAGACAGTTCACCTTTATAAGTTTTTCTAAATTTTCAGATGTATTCGATTTGAGAAAAAACAGCGGCCGATCTCGGCGTGGGTGATGAAGAGACTATTGAATTTGCAGGTGATTAAGAGCTTTTTTAGCCAAGAAATAAATAAACTTTCAGCAAGCTTTCAACCAAGAAGACAATGTTTTGGTTATTGATTCAAGAATTGTTTCAAGAACCAGTCTTGCCAACAAATTTTTCAAAGCCAGCAACGGTTCTACAAACGGGCACCCGCCTAAAATTTACGCAGTCGGAGAGGCCCAAGACTTATGCCATCTAGAAGTGGCTGCCATTCAAACTCATCTCGGTAATGCGAGAACGAACTACGAAGAGAAATTGAGAGTGTTGACGTCTGGAGAAACACAAAGCTTTAATCTCAAGAAGCCCGAAATCGAAAAAGGCAAACGATTAGGATCTTTCACTCGATCTTTCAAGGATCTGATTATCATCGATGGAGAATCGTCGACCGAAGTGAAATCCCCAACGAAATCAAGGATCTCTACAAGGATTTCCCTGATTGGACAATCTATCAGCATCTCCACGAGAAAACTAACGCCATTTTTGGAAAAGGCTTTTAAGTTTAGTTTTTCAAGAAGACAGTCCTTCGAAAGTTAACTGGTGATTTGTAGAATAGTTTTGTCTTTTGCCCTAACTACCAAAGAAAATCCCTTCTTGCTTTGTGATTATGACGGTTATCAATGAAATTTTTGACTTTCATTTTTGTATTTATTTTGGGTGAGATTTGCTAATAAATCTTTATATGAAATATATGAAAAACAGGTATTCAATTCATGTTTCTTAAAGGAAATAAATAAAAAGGCTCTTTTCCTTTCAATGGCAGGTTTTTTTAAATTGTCAAATTATAAAAACACTATTAGATTTTGAAGTTTTGATGCTTATAGTTGGAAGTTTCAAAACAAGATCATCTTTGCTCAAAAAAACGTTTTTAAAAACCTATTATTCTTAGTTTTCTATAGAAATTTGTGCCAAAATGATCTTGCAAAGTTGCAAAGTGCAAAGCCAAAACAGCCCCATTGCGAAAACGCCCAAAACAGCGACGAGCAAAAAAATGATTTTTTAGATTTTTGCTTTTGCTTTTTCTTTGCTATTTTTAACTTTTTCTGTCTGCTTTTGCGTTTTCAGGGTAAAAGAGGCAGAGCATCCTATTTTTTAGCTTTACGCATAGAAACTCACCGTAGCGGTTTATGAAAGTGATTTTAACCAAAAATACCACATTTTTCCTTTTGCCGCCGGTTTTTAACGGTTTTACTAACTTTTTGTATAGAGTTGCTAAAAGTCTATTGCTCATAACAGGCCAGTGTCTTAGGTGAACAGGAGAACAAGAACAGTTACAGGCCTAATAATGCTGAATAACTGAAAGTTTCTTCAAAAACTGGTATTTAGTGTTGGGATACAATCCGGAACAGACCAACTGTAAACGAGTCGAAGCGGGCAATCTTTTGACTTGGCACTGAGAAGACCACATGTATACTAGACATGGCAATCGAATTTCTTCAGATCGGTCAGTGTCTTAGGTGAACAGGAGAACCAGGATAGTTTTTTGTATTGTAAGCCAAATAATCATGACTAACAGATAAGGTCGGACTGATCTGGTCCTGTCCGATTCTCATGTCTTAATGTGTACCCTCTAGCATATTCCTAACAAGAGGAGCCTAGTTTGTTGCGCTTAGTGTAAGCTGTGGTTTGGTCATTGTAATTTGGGTTTGATCTTATCATTTGATTTGATCAACTCTAGATGAAAATGATGTCGCGAATGCGTTAAAATTGCTCAAAGCACGCCAATTCAAAAAGTTCCCTTTTCCATTTCTACCCAATTCATTTCTGTATAGTTGACCACATTATGTTCTGGAGAATTAGGAAGTAACGCTGAAATTAGTTATCGGGACAAACATTTACATCAAGATATGTATCATCAGTTTTTCTTGATGATGCAAATCTTGATCAACCAATCAAGTCAATATCATACTTCAGCATGAATAGGTAAAAACAGGAATCGCTGCCACACTTTTTAAAATCGATCCAAAAGAAATATTCTTAGCTCTAAGATTAAAAGGCTTTTTTCAGTAAACTATCTCAGGGAATTTGATCATAAGATTGTGCATCCATCCGTTTCTCGTGCTAATTCTACACATCAACCCAAAGCATTCCAAATAATAAAACAATACCAATGGCATCGATGACATGTGCTATATATGTTCTGGCTTTTAACGTTCACAATATAGCACACTTGTCTCGACCAATTCTATTTAGCAATATAAATTGAATTTAGGTTTTTTCTTTGTGCTCTCATCTGATCATTTAACCACGGCTCTTCGTTAGTAAAAAGCTTCGACTTAAAAACTGAACTCAAGAACTTTGCCAAATGATAGGTGTAACTAGATGTCGTGTTTCACAGAGCTCAGTTCAGAGCTGAATCTTCAAAGATTAACTGTTTACTCAAAGCACAACGGTTAGCTGTATAGAGAAATTGTCGAATCCTTCAGCATTGCTGTAGACCTTGATCGTGAAGTCGGCCAGTTCGCTTGCTGAGATGTCGGCAATCGTTTGCTTCTGTTGAAAATGATAAAGCGCTTCAGGGAAAGCGTTGAGCATGGGCTTCCATTTCTCGGCCAGCTGACTAACTGAAAAGAAAATATCTAATAAAGCTCGTGAAGTCGTAAATAAACATCTGGGTGGGGTGAGTGGGTCACGAACTCTACTAATCACCAAAAGCCTGCTAAAATTAAACCAGAATGGATTTTCATCCACATTTTCTCCCTTCTCCCTTTTTAAACCACAAACTACAAGACTTCGACGCAAAATCAAATACAGTTGTTGAGCCAGTAAAACATTTATTTCACGCGGACGCAAACCATCTTATTTGGCGGCCGACTGGAAAGCGATACACACTCAAGTACATTCGGCCTACGGTGAAATTCAATGAAGGCAACATAATGTGTTGGGGTAAGAGCCTTTTAGTATTTTGTCACCTGACTTTTTTTCTTTAGGAGCGATGTCACGAACTTCAGTAGGTTCATTAGTTCACGTCAACTCAACGATGGATGCTGTGGCCTACAAAAACATTATGGAAACTCAAATGCTTCCTTTTGCAACTCAAACCATGCCTCCTGGATGGATGCTCTACCAGGACAACGACCCGAAACACAAGTCAAGGCTCATGATGAGAACGGTGGTGACTCTTCAAAATGGTACACGAGCACGACTTCCGGGCTGGTTTGCGGCAAGTCGAGTCAAATTGATCAATCCGCCTCCCTACTCACCGGATATCAATGTTATCGAGCATCTCTGGTCATTTGTGAAGTCACGACTCAAAAGAAAGAAATTCGATTCGAAGGCTGCCTTATGGGTTCACATTCAACGTCTCTGGGCCACCATCCCCAAAGTCTTTTGAAGAATCTCGTGGATTCCATGCCAAATCGACTCAATGAAGTAATAAAAGCAAAAGGAGGACCAACCAAGTATTGATTTTTAAAAATTGTGTTAATTCTTTGCAAATGGGGCATTACTTTTGTGGAGCTAATTTTCAAGTAGCTTATTTTTTTTGTTTTATAATTTAATTTGTGTGTAATGTATACGGATAAATCTTATATTCTTGAAAAGTCGAGTCTTATGGGTCGGTAAAAATAACCTACTCTTGTTCTGAAATGTCGATTTTGCAAGATTTCCTTACAAAACATACTGTTGGATGGCAATGGGGCATTACTTTTGTGGACCACTGTATACTCACAAAATATATGTAGTACAATATGGTTATTGGTAAGACTAAAGTTTTACTTGTACATATTAGAAGAAAGATTATATGGAAATCAATGAATTCTTCCTTTATTTAGGCAGCTTTGATCAAATACATAGCGTGCAAAAATGACAAAGATCGTGAGATGTTCAAGAATGAATATGAAGAATGAATGAGTATTCATTGAGCTCCATAAAACCAACACTAGCCGTTAATTTACGGAAAAAGCACTCCACCAATGCACAATGACCGAATTGAACACTTAGATATCTAATGGAGCGAAGGTTTGAGAAGAGCTATTGGATTGTTTTGGATAGTTTCTCTTTCTCATCAACAACTAGTTCTGGTACGTCAACGATTTTTCAACGTCAACATTCAGCGATTCACAATATTTGGGTTTATTGAGGAAAATTGGAGTGTTAAGCTGAGTGCTTTGGAGTTTTTCGTCATAGAACACAATGCTCTGGTGCCATGTTTTGGAGTTTAATTGAATGACCAATTGGCAGTGATCAGTATGATAGTGAACAGACTCACGCCCACTGTGTTTTGCAAATCACTCATGAATGTGAACTCATCGATTTGATCAGGTAATGATCCCTTTAATGACGATATAACGACGAAGAGCTCTATTCACTTTCAATAATTTTAGCAATCCATCGCTTCCCAAACATTTCAAACGGATTCTTGAAGCACTGGAAGCATTGAGAGTGAGAGGAAAGATTTTGAATCGATAGAGGCCATTTTGGGGAATAATAACGGAGAGAAGATGAGAAGAGAATTTCAATAAAGAAATGAACAAAAGACGATAGAGATAAGAGCTAGCTGTGAGACTATGAGTTTGGAATAAAAGTTGGCGATCAACAAAGGAAAGAAAGAAAACGCTTCTTCACGGCAACTGTTCTCCTCTCCTGTTCTCCTTTTATAAGCCATGTTATGTATCTTTCAAATTTCTCAACATTAAACATCGGCTCCATCTATATATCTGGGAGCGGCTCCTATTTTAAGGACAGGGTATCTCATCGATTAGTTGTTTTTCAACAAATATTGGTCTAATGCTAAATAGTTGAAGATTCGCGACTCAGTAGATTTACTGGAGAATTTAGTAATTTAGTAAATTCAATTCAAATTATAAGTAAGTGCAATGTAAGTACTCAAACTATTCACTCTCAATTTCAAAAGCCTTTGTTCAATTATTCACTATTCACATTACAAAATCTATTTTGTCTGGTTCAAAAAACAATAGAGCCACAGCAATATAGAAACTGGGATACGGAGCAGAGTTTATCTTTATTTATGAGCTGAAAATTATATAACTAGAAGCCGAAACAGGCCACTTTTGACCCAAACAACCAACTATTTAATAAGATTACCGTAAATACTGTAATTGAAGGGAATGCCCTTCTATTTTTTTCTCTACCCTTTTTCGGATTCTCCGAAAAATCACATAAGGGGGATCATATAAAGTTTTTTTGAAAATTCTTTTTAAAATCACTCTAGCTCGATTGGAAATGGATTAAAAGGAACGAAAAGCATGTTAAGATAAAGGAGAAGAAAGAGATTAGACATCCCTTTCTTGCAAAAGTTTTTCCCTCACCTTCTAGAGGCTTTTCGAATTTTCATTTCAACTCCTCTTTTATATTTTATATATTTAGTTCTTAGGTCTAAGCCTTATCTGTGAGAAATGACATCATCCAATCAATTTGATGAACGCTATATTGGGAATGGAGCAATGGGGAAGTGTATGAATTGATTGGACACGAGCCGTTGGTTATTTTCGATCTATTCACTGCCATGTTCAATAATTAGTCTTTTGTAGAAGCTGTATTGCACCATAAGCTTCATTTTTAGCTCAGCTGTGATCAAATATATGCTTTGTGGAAATGCTCAACGATTGAAGATCTTCAAAAATGAATGTGAAGCTTTGAGAAGATCTATCATGGAAATGTAGTCCGATTGTATCGATATACAGAAGAAGGAATAAAAGTGGGAATTGTAATGGAATATTGTCAGAAGGGACCACTCAAAAAAGGTTCAGATTGGACTGGCATTGTTATATCTTAGAGTTTAGTGATTCTTGATCCAACAATTACCTATTCAATGAACACTGTTCTCACCTGGGGGAATCCAATTATTTGATGCCATTGATCACATGTATCAGAAACACAAAATGGTACATCGAGATATCAAACCAGACAAGTAATATTCAGTGGCCAGTGGTATAAATGTCGAAATTCAATTCATCTATAGCATTTTTGTGACCAATGAATACCAGCTGAAGATTGGTGACTTTGGATTAGTGAAAGTAGTGGGAGATGGAACTGTTACGGGGACGTTTATTGGAACACAACGATATATGAGTCCACCTGATATGAAGGAGGATGGGGCACAACGGGATGTTTATGAACAAATAAAGGAGGCTGATTTATCGGTTCGTTTTACATTCATTTCTATCCAAAGATGAGATAAATTCATTCCAGGATTCCCATCGAAATGATGTCTACAGTCTGGGACTTGTTATGTGGGAAATCATCGAAGGGAGGTATTCATGTTTCAATAGTGCGCTCATTTGAAATAATAATAAAATTTCAAAACAACATATTTATTGTTTCAGAACCATTTTCACAAACTATGAGAGGTCTGAAGTGTTTGATCGTGATCGCTTAGTATTTGATATTGCCATCGAGCGTGTTACTGAAATCGAATCCCTGAATGTCAATCAGAAATCCAAGAAATCATCTTGAGGTTTGAATCCAAGATTTGTTTTATATATTAAGAATCCATCTATCAGATGTACTAATTTTCCACGTATTCATCGTCCAAAAGCTTCGAAGTTGTGGATTTCCTTGCTCAAACGCCGAAAGTAAGCTTTAGGCTTGCTAATATAGGGGAAACCAAAATAAAATAAGAAACCACATCGGGAATACAACTGAATGACCGGAGAGAGTCAGAGCCGCTTCCAAGTGGTTCTCGTTGATTAGCTGGATCGAACTAAAAGAGCTTTGGTGTTTCACATTTTCCTTATGTACAGTTTATATATTATTTAGATGTCGATACAGTTTTGGGAACTAAGACAACGTACTAGACATATGCAATCAATCTCAGCCAATCTGATCCGAAACGAGAAATTCTTGTTCACAGACAGAGCCGCCTGCTGCTGTGGGAACCAGAACCAGAAAAAGAGGGAGAACAGTTGCCGTGAAGAAGTGTTTTCCTTCTTTCCTTTGTTGATCGCCAACTTTTTATTCCAAACTCACAGCCTCACAGCTAGTTCTTATCTCTCTCGTCTTTTGTTCATTTCTTTATTGAAATTCTCTTCTTATCTTCTCTCCGTTATTATTCCCCCCAAAATGGCTTCTATTGATTCAAAATCTTTCCTCTTCTAAATTCTCAATTCATTTTAAGACCATTTTAAGACCGTGTAATTTTCGTCGCTGAAAGGACAAAACGTCTAATACATGACAACTTCGCCTTCAAAAACATTTTTAGTGCTTTTGCTAAGGTTAACTTTACTTTTGAGTTGTTTCTGCCATAGGAACAATAACAATATACACCAAATTGAAAAGCTACGCCTACATTAAGTAATATTGCTTGACATGAATGGGTAGATACGATGATTCATTCCCACACTAAAACAAATAGATGGGGTCTCCTAAGTGTATCGTTGAAAAAGACAGGTTCAGGATCAAATCTGGCAATTTGATATGGCAGTGAATAAAAGCGCGAGATAAGGCTTTGTTCAAGACCTCGACTTTTTCAAGTGCAGCCAAATCATATTTTTTGTTGACTCGGCCAATTCTACAGGGTGTCCCAGAATTACGGTAACCTGTAAGGAGCGGGACTAGAAGCCAAAATTGACCAAGAACGAAAAGTAAACGAATAAATTTATTCTTTTAACACTATTCAACAGAATAATTCAATTTTTTTCAAAGTGAGATCCCTTAGCGTCGATGCAAGCCTGTAAACGTTTTGGAGAAGCGTCGACGGTGGCGAGAAGGTATTGTGGATTGATCGCCTCCCACGCTTTTGAAGCGCTTTCTTCAACGATTCCACTGTTTTATGTGATTTTGCCCAGCCTGGGACTCCAAAACACTCCATACAGAGAAATCCATTGGATTGAGATCCGGGATTGAAATGCGATGATCGATCCGTTGAAGCGTTGTCGAATATCCTTAGCTCGTTGCTCCCGCTTCTTTTCACCGCATCCATAAGAAGTTGAGCTTTTCTCAATTTATAGGCTTTGAAGTGCAAGTGATTTCCTCAAGATTCGACCCATCGAGCTTTTGAGACTTTCAGTTGTGAGGCCATTTTTCTTACTGAACGGAACGGGTTCAAACGGACACGGTCGCGCACCTTCTTGATGATGGCTTTGTTGATAGGCTTGTTTTGTTACCTCGTCCTTTCCGATCGAAAGTGGTGCTCAGTTCCTTGAATCTTGCAATAGTCGTCAAAACCAGCTTCTTCGAGACTTTCAATCGCTTTGAAATATCAATCGCTCGGGTCCCGCCTTTGTGAAGTTGGTGAATGCTCGAGTTACGTTGAGCAGAGGGCTTCGTCCCTCTAAATTTAAAATCAGATTTTGATGTAAACATTATCAAAACATTCAAAAGAGAATAAACCAAAAAAGCTAAATCCCAGGCAACTCAAAACTCAAAAATGGGCAAGCAGCGGGGCAGAGCCGGTTACCATAATTCTGGGACACCCTGTAATCAGCAATATAAATTTAAATTCAATTTTGGTTCTTTGTACATTGATTCTTTAACCACGGCTCTTCGATATGTCTTCACCCCAAGGCTTTAAAAGCAAATAAACTTTTGCCAAATCATAAATACCCCTAATCATTAATGCTCCAGTTCAGTGCGGAATCTTCAGCTATCAGCAGCTGTTTAGTCTAGGCACAACAATTAGCTGTATAGAAAAATTGCTTCTGAAAAGATAAAATATAAATACTCAGATCATCGACCGGCCGGGTAAGGGCATCTAAAGGGTGGCTAATGAGGAAATGCCTGAACGCTTGTGCGAATGAACCAATAAGCTTCAGTTTTCGGTTATCATATTCCTCTCCTTTTTCGAAAACCTAGAATCAATAAAAATGAAAAGAGTGGAGAAAAGAAGAGATAAGACATCACTTTCTTGCAAAATTTTTGCCCTCATATTCCAACTGCTTTTCGAATTCTCCATTTCATCTTTTCTTTTAGATTTTACATTATTAGTTCTTTAGGTCAAAAGCCTTATCTGTGAAAACTGACATCTGACAATGACAACATCTGAACAATTTGTATTGGGAGAGATTATTGGGAATGGAGCATATGGAATAGTGTATAAATTGATTGGACACGAACCGTTGGTTATTTTTGATCTATTCATTACTATGCTCGATATTTAGTCTTTTTGTAGAGGTTGTATTGTACCATAAGCTTCTTTGTTTAGCCCAGCTGTCATCAAATATATGCAGCCAAAAGATGATAAAGAATTGAAGATCTTGATTGAAGATCTTCAAAAATGAATATGAATCTTTGAAGAAGATCTATCATGGAAATGTTGTCCGATTGTATCGACATATAGAAGAAGGGAAAAGAGTGGGAATTGTAATGGAATATTGTCAGAAGGGACCACTCAAGAAAGGCTAGGATTGGACTGGTATTGTTATATCTTAGAGTTTAGTGATCCTTGATCCAACAATTACATATTCAATGAACACAGTTCTCACATGGGAATCCAATTATTTGATGCCATTGATCACATGCATCAGAAACACAAATTGGTACATCGAGATATCAAACAGACAAGTAATATTCAGTGGTATAAATGTCGAGGTTCAATTCATTTATAGCATTTTTGTGACCAATGAATACCAGTTGAAGATTGGTGATTTCGGATTGGCGAAAGTAGTGGGAGATGGAACTGTTACGGGGAGGCTTATTGGAACACCACGATATATGAGTCCACCTAATATGAAGGAGGGATGGGGGTACAACGAAATGTTTATGAACAATTGATAGAGGCTGATGTATCAGTTAGTTTTACATTCATTTCTATCCAATGATAATATATTTCCATTCAGAATTCCCATCGAAATGATGTCTACAGTTTTGGGACTTGCTATATGGGAATCATCGAAAGGAGGTCTTCATGTTTTAATAGTGACCTCCTTTGAGATCTTTATAAGTTCTCAAAACAACATTCTCATTGTTTTAGAACCATTTTCACAAACTACGAGATACCTGGAGTGTATGATAACGATGAGGTATCTGGAGTGTTTTTTGATCGTGAGCAATTATTGTTTGATATTGCACTCAAACGTGTTACTGAAATCGAACCACCTGAATGTCAATCAGAAATTCAAAAATCATCTTGAAGTTTGTATTTAAGACTTTCTTTTATATCTTAAGAATCCATCTATCAGGATGTACTAATTTTCAACGTATTCATCGTCCACCAGCTTCTGAAGTTTTGGATCTCCTCAAACAAACGCAGAAAGTAAGCTTTTTCTAAAAGAAGATTTTCTCGTTTATTGTTATTTTGTTTTTCCTTTCACCTATTTTACCATAATAATAACTAAAATGTTCCGGTTTTTGTAGAATTCTTAAGGTGACCAAGTATTCAATTTTAAGATCTTTTGTGGTAAAATAGCTGAGAACGGCCGGATTGAAGTTGACTTATTTTTTTACATGGCATGTAAATCCGTGTTCCATCACTAAAGTTCTTCTTTCTTTTCAAAATATACAGAGGAAACTTTAAAATAGTTAAGCCTTAAAGCTTCAGCAAATTTCATGTTTAAAACAATTAGAAAACACTCCTTGGTGATGACTTTCGCGCCGACCTGCGGACAAATATCTCTAAGATAAGCGTTCTCTGAGTGAAAACTGCCTAAACGCCCACTCTCTGGCATAGCTATCTTTGGTTTCTATTCTATCTATTTTAATGTTGAAATAGGTAAAGAGGAGTAAAGGGGAAATTTCGTAGTTCAAACAAACGAAGTAAAATACTGCAAAAAAGCGGAAGCTAATTTGTAGAAATGCATTTCATGGTTGATTGAACCAAACAGAGCCGACTGTATGCCAGAGAGCGGGCGTTTAGGCAGTTTTCACCCAGAGAATTCGCTTATTTTGAGAAGTTTGTCAGGAGATATTGCAGTCCTAAGAATTCTACATAAACCATGCAAATTCTGGTTATTTTAGAGGTTATTTTAAATAAATAACTCGAAGTAAATGGGAATTTGTGAAGTTGCATACTTCCAAACCGAATAGTTGAGTAAGTTTTCTTTTTTTGGAATTTCAAAACTTCTCAAATATAATAACCTAGACAAATCAATTCATCTCTTCACTCCCTTTCATGCCTACAGATGATCAAAACCAAAAAGAATTGATGAAACCAATTGGATTTGATGATAGAACAGAATGTGTTGGGTTAGGTGTTTTGTTTTTTGGGTTAGGTGTTTTGCGCTTCAAGAACAAAATATGATTTTTGTGTACATTTTTGTTGTGAGTTTTTGTAGAAACCCCCTCTTTGGGTCCAGATCGGTCTGTAGCGCCTTGGGCTCGGCCACGCATATGGGAAAAAACTACTGTTTTTGTTCTTCCGCGCCAGCGCCTAGCCCTTCATTTTATTGCGCCTTTTGAGCTTCAATAACAAATATTATTGTGTGTTCATTTTGCTGTGAGTTAGGTAAGTAAAAGGGGTTTATAGTGTAGCCAGGATAAGCTAAGCTTCGAACATTTTCTCCTTTTTAAATCCACAAACTACAATCGACGTAAAACACGGCTTAAGAATAGAGGCTACAGTTGTTGGGTCAGTAAACCAAACAAGATTCAATTTGTGACTCTCCATCCCAAAACTTAACTCGGTTAAACTTTCCTGCTTGTTCGTCTACAAAATAACATTCTGTGCATTTTAGACTAACTTAGGTTTATTGTTAGCAGAATTCCTATATTGCCCCTTGGAACTAAGAGTTAAATTCAAGAAAAAAAGAAAGAGATAGAGTGACATCCCTTTCTTGCGAAAGTTTTACCCCTCACCTCCTTAGCTGATTTTCAAATTCCCCTCGTTTCATCTCCTCTTTTATATTTTATATTAGTAGTTTTTAGGTTAAAGCCTTATCCAGAGAAACGAAAACAACATTTGTTGAACGTATATTATTGGGCAAGGAGCATATGGAGAAGTGTATGGAATTGAATTCGATCTTGCTTTTCCGATCTAAGGATTTTTGTGGGAAGTAAAGTGCGAACCGATGGGTTTGTCACGAAAGATAAAAAGCTAGCAGTGGGAACCACGCAAAATACCTTGATTTTTATTTTTAAACTGGATTTTGTATTATTTTGCACGAAACCACATACTTTAGCAGTATGTCGCTGTGAGGGCTATCGGCGCATAATTCGCGACGGTAGAATACTACTGTGGGATTGAACCTAACAATCAATTGACCACGACTGCAGCACAAATCCCGCTTGAATATTCACCGGATCAAGTTTGTTCTATAGTTCAGAAATGTTTTAAAATTTCTCTATTGCTAGTTAAAAGAAAGGTTTTTATAACTAAACATTGATGATGGAAGTCAAAGTTTTTCAGCAAAGATTTCGTTCATCGAAAGAGCAAATTCCCGCCAACGGCTTTTCATTAAATTGGAACAGAGACTGGGAAGTAACAATGGTTGTGTGAGTTTGAATGAAATTTCGTGAAAGGTCAACAAAGGCTTTGGTTAAAACTAATTCCCACGGTCTTTTAAAGTGGCATTCAGATGTCTCAAAGGAAAAATCCCATTCAGAGCTGGTGTCTTCGGAAAGATTGGGAAAGTTGAAAGCAGAAAAAGTGACGATGAAAAGGTTTGTAATGTGAAACGCACAGTAACATCAAACAAAAAATCTTTTTCGACATGGGATAGAAGTTTTCAGATTTTATAAATTAAAAACCCGTTTAGATATGATTATCGTTTCTCTTACAAACTGAACACAAAAGCACTTTTTTTACCCAATTGCTTTGCAAGAAATACAGAGAACACTCAATATCTTATTCACCCAAATGTGATTATATGTATAATATTCTAATCTTTTTTCTTATTATAGCAAATTGTTATTTTGTATTTGTCACTATGATGGGACTTTATTTTACGAAGAAGGACTGAATCGACTACCAAAATTTGTTTTTTGGATCATAACGCGGAACGCGAATGGATCACACGTTTGATGTTTATTTTTAAGTCAGTATTTAGGATTTTTGATCCAAGAATAAGCTTTTTGTAAAAACTGAAGCTTTCAGCTCAACTTTTTAGGCACCTTCAAACAGGGAATAAATGTGGAGTCATCGAAACAGCTTCGGCTTTTCTTGTTCAAATGTTTCGTGCACTCGATTTTCTTTTATCAGAGAGGAGTCGCGCATCGAGTAGGAGAGCAAAAATGGTCAATATGCTAAAACTGATGTTTTATCAGAATTTTAAAAATTGGGATTTTAAATGTACCTTTATCTTTAGGGATGTAAGGCCAGAGAACATCGGAATGAAAATGGCAGGATTTGTGGATCAAATTGCTCGCTGATTTTGGGAGCGTGCGGGTGAGAGAAATTTCAGAAGCTAAGAATTAGCTTATTAGATTTTTGAAGTAAATCGTGTTTGAAATGTTTTTAACTCAATAATGCAATGATTGTGTAGTACAAGAGTTTTAGCCAGATAAATTTTTAATTGGATCATACTCGACTTTTTTTTTTTGTTCTCACCCACCAATCTATATCAACCTTTGGAAGTGATTCTTGAGAGAAGATACGATTGTGGAGGTAAAATCACTTGAAACCGAAGAATTATAGCTAAAAGTTTAATGAAGAAAAGCGACTGGCCTTTCGCTGATATTTGGAAGATAGTCTTGTTTGAATGGAAATGCTTGGATGTACCGACATGTCGCCATCACGTCAGCTAATAGGTAAAACTGCAATCGGTCAATCCAAACGCAATTTAAACTTTCAGCGTTCACCTCAACCATTTAAACAACAAATTCCTCGATGTAATCGGACTTCCAAATACGGAAGTGCATCGTAAGACACGTATGAAATACTTAAAAAGTCAAAATAGCTTCACATTCAGCTTCAATATTGTTTATCATCGGAAAGGCCGAGACCGAGAAGATTGGAGGCAGGTGGGTCTGATACGGCACTCCTGATCGAATGGAACTTGATAGACATTCAAAGTCTAACAAGTGAATATTTGTGAATAATTTTTGACTTTTTAACGGTAGATTCACTTGATATACAGATTTAGAAGAAAACCTTAAAAGATTCTTGCTCAAACTCCGTGATGAAAACCCGCAATCAAGACCGAGAGCATATGAATGCTCGGAACATCCGCATCTTCAAAAAATGAATGGAAGTTTGTAAAAAGTATGGTTTCAATGTATAATATTAAACTAGAATTTGTTTTACTTATCCCTACCCTTAGCAAAAGTCTTGAACCTGTTCCCCACAGAAGACATTCAAAAACAGCAACACTCGCGATGAAGGAATTTTGGGGCTAAATGCTTTTGAATTTTTCAAGATTAGTGTAATACTTTGGATTACTAAATTTTATTGATATCAATGACCTTTATCCAATGTTATGTGGACATAAATATTTATCCAATGTTAGCTAACAAAATATTTATTTGTTAGTCGTTGATCTCTTTGTTGATGAAACAACTCCATTTTTAGGTTATGAGATTTGAATTCTCTAATTTCTCCAGGTTTGATTTGATTTAACCAATCAATTTCTTATTATTTTTCGCCAGGTTGAGGTGTGCATTTGTTTGTGCAACAAAAACCCCCTTTCTTTTACTGAAAGGCATATAGCCATTTTGCCAATTTAGGGTTTCCCTAAAATCATTTTTTCTGAAGCACTGCAGATCCTTATTTGAAAGAATTGTTTTCCTAGTCTTTTCAATTTTCTTACAACATAAAAATAATTTTATTGAGTAATAAGTTTCAAAAGAAAACATGCAAAAAATGATAGTTCATTCTAGCCAATTTTATCTTTGATCAAAGGGTTGATCCGGTCCAAGTTGCACTTTTAACTATATTCTAACTCTTGACTATGGTTTGTCAATGGTTATACTCGCCTCAGAAGAGAAATTCAAATTTCTCGTTTCAATCGACATGAGAATGTAAGAGATTTTAGTTGTTTCGGACATAAAGTCGAGATTTTGAAAGTTTTCTTTTCGGATTGTCAAACATTACGAAGCTTTTGTGGAAAAGCCCGAAAATTCAACACACATCTGGCTTATCACCGAAAGAATGGATCATCGGATCAAGGATGGTACATCAGATCCAGTAAAGAGAGATCTTCGTATTATTG